>CAXKVW010000534.1:0-349048 GCA_964058825.1 Carex arenaria
TTTCTGAATTGACATTACTAACACAAATTATCATACTTAAAAGAAATTGCGAGAAAAGAATAAACTCTATCTTTTAAGATGACATTCAAAATAAATATTGTTGTACGCATAATTATTTTTAAAGCGACGAGAGTATAATTCACACACAAAAATTTTATTGTTGCGAGAAACACCTCTCTCAATTAATTAGCATGTTGGCTAATTTATTTATTTATTTTGCCCATTTTTAGTAAAGGAAATAAGTATTCAAAAATTGGTTATTTTATTAATGGTCATATACTCATATTTGTGAAGGAAACAAAAAAAAAACGATCTCCCATAACCATCTATTCCTTTTTCTTAGAATAAGGTTGTGGTTCTTGCATTTAATGTTGTGCACGTATTACCGTTAACTCTTTATCCAACATAGAAGCCATTTTTATGGAATAGCCAATATTTACCGAAAATAACAATAATATATAAGTTTGTAAGCAAGCACAACAAATTATAAATAAAATTTAGTTTCATATGTTTGGAATGTATATATTAAAATTTTGAGTAAAGATTTTGTCCCCCTCCATTCTATCCCCTAAATGTCTCCCTAACTAACTTATCCATAAAAAAGTACAATGGGGACCACTAACTAACTAGGAGAAATATTAATTACTTGGGGGACCACTTAAATTTAAAAAAAAATTACAACTGGTGGACACATGTATGAACACTTATGAGCGCAAATATTCATATATAATATATCAAGTATTCATACCTAAGATATTAAGTATTTAAACAAAAAACTGGATATCAACTTTCTTTTCTCTCTAGTTACACACTTTTTACATGTTTTTAGAAATGAGTTTTTTTTTCTCTGTTTAATCTAATCAATATTTCTAACGATCCGCAAGGAATTTTTCAAATCTAAAACCACGAATATTTTCTACGTAATTTTCTCTTTCAAATGAGATCCATGATGAAGTACTTTCGGATTCTTCGTCGTTCAAGTACTCATACCTCGGCATGCAAGTATTCATACCTCGTCGAGCAAGTATTCATACCTTGTAGTGTGAATACTTCCAATCTTATAGTGTGAATACTTACATTATTTTAGTAAGATTAATTTTATTGATTTTGTTATGTATACTTCCAATGTTCTAGTATGAATATGTTATATACTTTAGTATGAATACTTTGCAATATGAATATTTTATAGTAATGATACTTTGAAAGTTATATTATGAATACTTTATATGTTTTAGTATGAATACTTTTTAAGTTTTAGTATGAATACTTTTTGAAGTTTATTAATTTGTTTATTATTTTGTAGGACATTAGACCTATTCTTTTATGAAATTATTCACTGCACGGGCAAATGTGTTCTCTAAATAATTTGAAATAGCAAAATGGCTTTTTATTGAGTAGGTATTAATACTTGACAAGGTATGAATACTTGCTCGTTGAGATATGAATACTTGCATGCTAAGATATGAGTACTTGAACGACGAAGAACCCGAAAGTACTTCATCATGGATCTCATTTGAAAGAGAAAATTACGTAGAAAATATTCGTGGTTTTAGATTTGAAAAATTCCTCGCGGATTGTTAGAAATATTGATTAGATTAAACGGAGAAAAAAAACTCACTTCTAAAAACATGTAAAAAGTGTGTAACTAGAGAAAAAAGAAAGTTGATATCCAGTTTTTTGTTTAAATACTTAATATCTTAGGTATGAATACTTGAAATATTATATATGAATACTTGTGCGCATAAGTGTTCATACATGTGTCCGTTAGTTGTAAATTTTTTTCAAATTTAAGTGGTCTACCAAGTAATTAACGTTTTTCCCAGTTAGTTAGTGGTCCACATTGTACTTTTTTATGGATAAGTTAGTTAGGGGGACATTTAGGGGATAGAATGGAGGGGACTATTAGTCGTTCCCTAAAATTTTAGCTTTTCAAAATTTGTTATCTAAACTCACGTGTTCACCAAATATTCCGGATCATGCTATTAGATAATAGAGAGATATTTTTGTATTTTTTGTGAGGAAGATAGACATAATTTTTTTATTTATAAAATCCGCAGGCTCCATAACTACTAACGGTGAGAAGAATTATAGTGAGTTTGGTGGTCACAACCAAAAGCATATAATAATAATTCTTAGAATTAGAGAATGGAACGGCAGTATATTTGGGTAAGAAAAAATTCTAAGATGATTGAATATTCATGTTGAGAGTTCAAGTTCTGCTCACTATTTTGTAGCCTATATGAATCTTTCAAAAAAAAAAATTCTTAGAACTATATTGACCAATAGAGAGTCGAATGCTTTCATTTTTTGTGCATCCATCATGCTTCTACTTTTTAATTTCTAGTAATAATTTTTTTAAAATTTGTATGTCAAAATAAAACCATTAAATGTGATTTATATCATTTTCTCTGTATTCACATAGAAATTATTAATTTGTTTTTATATAAATCAATAAGTTGAAAATTCAACATCCAGAATTTATCTATATTAATATATTTTTGTAAGCTCTTGACGCTAATTAAAACAAAGTCGAAATGTTGTAATCTTTTATATGTACATAGGGCTGATTAATGAGCGAGCATGAGCGAGTTGGGGTATGCTCATGCTCGCTCATTAAGTTAGCGAGTCGTTAATGAGCGAGTTGTTAATGAGCGAACTATTAATGAGCGAGTTATGAGCAACTGAGCGAGTCATGAATTAAATATTACATAATTTAATAAAAAATTGTCCATAAGCAAATTTAACAAAATCAAAAGAATAATAAAAAAAACAAATATTAAACAGTAGAATTATACATCACTAAACAAGTCTTTTTTAGCGTCAATTATTTAAGGTTGGAGTATAGTAGTAGACTCGATCACTGGACTTTGGAGCTTCATTTTTTTCAATTTTAATTTCAACTTTAGTTAATTTGGGTTAGTAACGTTATTTGATTTTTTTTATTTATTCAATTTAATTTTAATTTAATAAATTGGGATTAAATGTGGCAGGATTAGATGTGGCAAATTCTTAATGAGCGAGTTATGAGCAAGTTGGGGTATGCTCATGCTCGCTCATTAAGTTAGCGAGTCGTTAATGAGCGATTTATTAACGAGTTGTTAGTGAGCGAGTTATGAGCGAGTCACGAGTTATAAGAGATTTACTCACCGTACATAAATAAAATGATATTATTCAAATTTAATAGTTTATTTTAACATTTAACTTTTAAATTTGAAATTATTCATTTTACAAAATGGAGACATGCGAATCGACAGCAAATAACTTTTTTTAGAGAAAATCAAATATAAGGATGAAAAAGTCAATTGCATAAAAAGGCAGTATTGTCCTATGAAATCGTCGTATGCTGGCCAAAATTCCAGTAACAAATAAATCGATATTAAAAACAAAACATATAACATCACATGATGCGAGAGATGTCTCCAAGTTACGTCCAAAGTAGGTCGTGAATAAAAAAAATCGTATCGTATGCATAATTTAGATTCTGAGTTACTCAAAGAAAAAAAAAATCAGTTTATTTAATTTTGTATTGCTAAAAATAGTAAAAGAAAATGTAAATTTTTAATGTAGACTGAATTAAATTATATTCTAATCGAATGGTCTGAATTTTAAACTCAAAATTTAAGGTGCTTTGAAGAGTACACGGGCGGCAGCAAAGCCTGCCTTCTTTTCTACGCAAAATTTGTATATTTTTTGTGCTGATCACGACTAAAAGGAAAATAAATTTACAAGTAGGTGCGCGCCAATAAGGAATTGGTGAGCGAGACACAAAATAAAGGAGCTGGTCGGCCACCGTCCTATCCTACTTACTCAACAATTAAAGGCGCCGTTGTTAGGCGACTTATCAAAAGAAAAAATATACCTAATTCATTCTTAGGATTTCAATAAAATCGGTGGTTTTTTTTTTTTTTCCACTTTAACAAAAAAAAAATTTAATTCGATTTTTTGGTCCAACTTATCTACTTGTGCCCCTGTTATAATCTGATGAACGTTGAAGTTGTTTAAATAACATAATTAAGTATTTAATTAAAATTATCGAACTTGCTTGTATAATTTAGGGGCACAGGTTCAATTTGATAAGAGTAGATAAGTTGATAATCTGATCCGTTTGCACCCCTAAATTAGATAAGAGTCACACGGATCTATTTGATAAAGTAGAGATTAGAGAGGATTTGATCCCACAATAAACACTCAACAGTCTATCATATCAGTTTTTATTGTGGGATCAAATCCTCTCTAATATCTACTTTATCAAATAGATCCTTGTGACTCTTATCTAATTTAGGGGTGCAAACGGATCGGATAATATCCAACCGGATTTGTATCTGTATTCGAAAATCAGATATGGATATCCGATATCCGAATATTCGTGCGGATACGGATATGGATATGATTTTGAATTTTAATTATCTGTATTTGAATCGTATCCATCAAACATTTGATCAGTATCTGTATCTGAAAAATAAAAATGAATATGAATGGTAGTTTAGACCAGACAAAAATTTGGTTACCATGAAAGTAAATTGCTTAAAAAACTCGCCTCTTGAAACCAGGGCTGAGGATAGTGTTTGACACACCAGTACATCATTTGCGATACGAATATGATTTTATAAAATCACTATCCGATCCGTATCCGATCTTGCACCTCTAATGTAATTTTCTTTACCTCATTGTGTAAAAGTAATACACTAATACATGATTTTCTCCTCAAACCAATGACTTGGACTCGGTCCAACTGCACCTTTGACTAGCACTTAGCTTTGGCTAAAAATGAAGAGATTTGTTCCCTTCAATGTTCGAGAATTCAAGAACGGAAAAGAGCTTGTCCAGTTTATGTCAGATGAATTGTTAAAATTAAGTTCAAAAATAAAATAAAAAATATTAAAATTAAGTTAAGATTAGTGATTTCTTTTATCTAACGGTTTAGATCTGTTTTCTAATATTTTTCGAACTTGTTAGTGCTACGACATGTTTAGAAAACGATATGATATATCATGTCATGCATTGAGCATGTCAGCAAGAGGAATAAAACACATGTGTTTTACCTTTACCTTATTACTTCTGAATTCTGATATTTATATTATTTAGATGTCCTTTATACCGAGGCTCACTGCTATCTGTATTCTGTACTAACCATGCGGTTCAACTTTTCAAGTGATAAATATTGTTAACATTATTTTTTTTATTTTGTCATGCAGATTATGATAATTCATTAAATTAGTTAACTTTTGTCAACTATATCATTTCGGTTATCCGACCATATTAACATAAAAAATCCCGATTTTTTACCATCTTTGAAAAAAAGAACCAACTGATCAGTTTTTTTAGAAATATTTTAAATTTATCAAGTTCGCAAGTCAAACCTGCGAAACTAGCAAATGAGTTCTTCATATTTAGTATGCGGAATCATTCTCTGTAATTCCTTCATGCATTAAATATCAGAATGATCCCACAAACTAAATCTGCAGAACATAAATTTGAAAATTTATATTTTTTTCAAAGATGGTAAATAAAAAAAAAGTTGGAAAAAAGTAAGCTTTGGACATTTTTGGCTGATTTTTTTTTTTATTCTATCGTCTTTGAAAAAAAAAACAAATAATTAGTTTTTTTTTTTTTTTTCAAATTTACTAGGTTCGCAAGTTTAGGCTGCAAAACTAGCAGGTTGGTGCCATAGTTATGGTTGTGGGTCCCGCAGTCTAAACCTGCGGAGCCAATCTACTGGTCACGCAACCTAAACCTGTGAATGTATTAAATTTGAAAATTTTCAAAAAACACTGGTTATTTGATTTATTTATTTTCAAAGATGGCAATTAAAAAAAGGGGGAATTTCATGTATATCCCTAAAAAGTTTCAATATTACATATTTATCCCTCTAAAATCAATAATTACATATTTATCCTTAAAAATTGTAAAAACTCACATATTTGTCAAATCCATTATATTTAACATTAATTTTTTATGTATTCCTATTTTACCCTTCTTCTATTTTTCTTTCTAAGATCAGTGTGTCAGAAAGCAGTATTAAAACATACCAGTATCAGTACATAACTGTACCAGTACTGAACAGTACCGTACCAATACCACCATTGAACCGTACCAGTACCAGAACTGAATCGTACAGTAACAAATTGCACTGAACAGATTAAAGGACGACTCAACAGATTAAAGAGAGATGAAAGATATAATAGTCATTACAATATTAATTAATATTTAAAATAAATTTTAATGTTTAAAAATATTATTTAATTATTTTTTAGAGATATTTGATATATAATAGAGTTAGATTGGACAAATATGTGAGTTTCTATAATTTTGAAGGATAAATATGTAATTATTGATTTTGGAGGGATAAATACGTAATATTGAAACTTTTGAGGGATATACATGAAATTCCCCCTAAAAAAAAATCGGCATTTCTAGTTGTTATCGCATTCAAGGAGTGTAGATAAAATTAATGGTAGTGCTCCACTTGCGTTGGCAGTATGGACATGATGCTGGATTTGTTTGAATAATATTGGCCATGTTGGCATGCATGCTCAAAAAATTAATTTTTTTTTCTTGAAGTCCTGATGATGTGCTGTCTTCTATATGGGTACTTCATATAATCTATGGACCATGCATGGTAGTACTGTGATAATAATATTGCAAACATTAGTTGTTCAGATTCATTTGGCCAGCGATAAATTTATAAGAGGAAGTCCATCCAAATCTGTCGTGTCTCCTTGAGTCCTTGATATAATCGCGGAGGAATTCCTGTGACATTTCAATTTAATTCTTCATCGTCGTTTTTCTTCAAAAATGTTTTGTTATGTAATATATACACTTGTTAGATTTTTTTTTTTTTAAATAGAACTCATAAAAAAAAAAATTAACCAAAGGAGACTTGTGCCTACGGAAGTTTCAAAAATAGCTTTCACCAGTTCTCCAAACCGGTGTAGGTTGAAAGGGCATAGCTACACCGGTTTCCCAAACCAGTGGAGATATTTTTCCACCCAAATGACTCATTTTCCCACCAGATTGTGGCATGACCACAGAAGATCTGCAGGCAAGGCTCCGCCGGTTTGGGAACCGGTGGAGGAGGAAATTATTTTTTCTCTGCGCAAATGTGGTGAATTGTAATAGCTCCACCTTTTTTAGAGACGGGGCATTTTTTGGAGATCCACCGGTTCTGTGGTCCGGTGTAGGTCATTTTTAGTGTAACCGTGCATGTAGCCCCTCATCCGTGTGGGAAAATACCTCCACCGGTTTGGAAAACCGGTGTAGCTATGCCCTTTCAACCTACACCGGTTTGGGGAACCGATGGAGACTATTTTTGAAACTTTCGTCGGCACGAGTCTCCTTTGGTTAATTTTATTTTTATGAGTTTTATTTAAAAAAAAAATCCACTTGTTATCTGATCTATATGACCTGCTGAGACGCAATTTTTTTTGTTGCCGATTTATACACTTCGATCCCTTTGTTTTGTTAATTTTCGCTTCTGTTTTGTCTTAATCCATTGTTAGCAACTTCGCATGATCACATCAAATCTGATCAGTGACCACTAATTTTCAAATTAAACCACAAGCACCATTACGCGCACAATATTTTTTTTTTTGAGAGAATATGCCTTGCAATAATTATTTAGAAAATAGTATTTACTAGAACCGTATGTTGTGACCTTTTTTTTTTTTTAAATATATTATATATAGCAGAATATTTCAATTTAAATTGTTTAAAACCCTGTAGTTAGAAGGAAATAATAAGAGAATATTTATTTTCATGCAGGAAAAGCTAAATTTTTCTTATGACGAGTAAAAGAAGAACAATAAAAATTTTAAAATTTCTTTGGAAAATACAACGAGGAGGAAGGTTAAAAAAAATGTCATGTATCGTAACTACATGAAAAATATCATGCATTAATTATTCGATCGTGGTAGGCGAACTTGTGACTTATGAATTAAAAAAAAGTGCCTTCCTGTTTATAATATCCAGTTGATATTGTTTTAATTAATTTTGAAAATTTAATTAAAAGAATAACAACATGAAAGTGATAATCCGATGATCTTGCATTTAATGCATGTAAACAGTATAGGAGGAACTAACTAGACGTCCTTGTGAAACCTTAAATTAATGATTTTTCATGTAGAGTGAGGCACGGGCGCACCTACATTGTACCCTAAAATTAATGATTTTTGATGTAGAGTGAGGCTATAATAATATGGATTTTGAGTTTAATGGAGATCTATCGGTCCGACCGATTTTGCACTTTCTAAATTTTTTTGGCCTTCATCTGAATGTTTGATTTGTAGTTCGGGTTAAATTTAGGTTTAAAGTTCAAATAATTTTTTTGAATTATGAATTTATGATTGATAATTAAATTATAAGTTAAAGAATCAGAAATTAAATTACAAATTAGAGCATTGGAAAGTATAAGTTAAAACATTGTTTCTTATCGAGTATCCAATTAGTTAATGGATTTAAACCCGATTAGCTATTTAGTTCCAATTAGATTTTTTTTGCCTCCACCCCTGACGAAAATCCTAGATCCACCCTTGGCAATTAGATTTTTTATTTTTAAAGCTCAAATAGTTTATCCGAACCTTTAAATATGATCTCCATATTAAATTGTACCTGCAAACAAAATTTTACATTTTTTTTATAATTTTTACTATTATAAAAATAGATAAAAAAAACTCATTGTTTTTTAATAGTTTCGAATTTTCAAATCAAGTGATTTTTATCTATTTAAAAAAATATAAAATTTGATATGCAAGTACATTTTAATATAAATATCATGTTTAACTATTTTGGATTTTTTTCTTTTTGAGTAAAGTTGGAGATCAAACCACCAAACTATTTAATATCATTGTTAATACAACAAAGGATTTTCTCATCTGGGTTTCAAACTCATGTTCTCTCACATAAAAACCATGTGTATTTGTCACTAGATCAAAAGCTGGTTCTTTTAACCATTTTGGATTTATTGTTTGAATTATAAAAATGAAAATATAAATATATAGCGTGGGTCAATGATAATATGCATGTTCCTATATTTTCACTCTGAATCACTCTTTCATGTAACTACTAAGAATTACTTGTTTGTTTTTTGTCTATTAGTGTCAAATTTGATAGAGACCATAGTCCTAACTCCGTTCCTGTATGTAAAGCTGTACTTTAATTCCTCAAGTTGATCTCGCTTGGTTATTATATTCTGAGTAGAATTATCTTTGGATTTTGCTTGAAGAAAAAGTTTTCTATGGATAACTTTTTAAGCAAGACAATTTCTATAAGAAAATTCCTCAAGTTAATAGTGGCATTGAATAAATTTGCACGATTAAACTAAAGAACACAACTCTTGATTTATTCAAAGTACAATCAGATAATCCATCCCTAAGGAATTTAAATAAAAAAAATACAAATAGATAATCCAGAAAGAATACAGAGCCGACTTTTTTTTCATAACCATAAAATTTTTTTTTAATAAAAATAACCAGTATACCAAATTAATTTCAAAAGTAACCAAACCACCCCCACTGAGGGGCGGTCTTCCTTGAACACCAAACCGCCCCCTCGTGGGGCGGTGCTCTATGGAGACAGGACCCGTCCCACACGGTTTGCTACAGTTTTTTTTTTATCTTAATGTTTTAATCTAAAAATGAGAAATGAGAAATGTTCAATTTTATAGCAAACAAAAATGTTCAATCTTACTTATGTCCTTAATTTTTTTTTTAAAGATCTCAATATTTTCATCTAATATTTTTTTTTAAAGATCTTAATATTTTCCATTTTTAGATGAAAATATTAAGATCTTAAAAAAAATTTGAGGACACAAGTAGATTGAACATTTTTCATTTCTCATTTTTAGATTAAAACATTTAGATAAAAAAAAATGTTACTGTAGCAGACCGCTCCAGGGAGGACAGTCCTGTCTCCATAGAGGACTGCCCCACGGAGGGGGGGGGGGGGGGTTGGTGTTCAAGGAAGACCGTCTCTAAGGCGGTTTGGTTATTTTTTAAATTAATTTGGTATACCGGTTATTTTTATTAAAAAAAATTTTATGGTTATGAAAAAAAAACTCGGAATCCAGAGTAGATTCCATATGTTCGGCACAGTGACTTAGGAGCTTAACAATTTAATCTTCACAAAGGAGTTAGTATTCGACAACAATTTCATGGATTAAGGATGTAGAATGGGTGAATAAAAATGTGTTTTATTACGAGAATAAGTATAAAGACTAAATTATCCTCAATGTATTTCTTTGTGTCCTCTGTTTGTGTGGTCATATTTGTTCCGGTGCACAAATCAAGCTTTTCATTATTTTATATCGAGATATAATAAATAATACAGAACTTTTAAATTGAATATTTGATTGCTATACAATCTGTAAAACTGTGATAACCAATTTTACGTATTTGATCGCTATATAATCTACAATCTACCATTCTACGTAATAACCCAATTCCATTTAATTCAAAAGGAGGGTTTTTGTTTTTGCTAGCAACAGTAGTAATGGCCCAATTCCATTTAATTCAAAGTAAATCCAATATTTTAAAATTGTCATACATTCCCAATTTTTGAACTGTGCTCGTCTCTTCTTAGAAAACTAATTAAAACATATACTAAAACACCAAACTGTAGTAATAATCCAATTCTATTTGATTCAAAGTATGGTACCGACTGGTACAAGTAAACAATAGACTTCTCTGTCAATTTTCATTGAATATTGCACATTGCACCTCAATTGATAGCAGTAAATCATTTTCCATAAAAAACATATTAATAGCAGCAACAGTAATAAGAATAAATATAGTGATAGCAGCAAATTTTACAAATTAGACCTTGTAAACATTCATAATTGCACATATATCATTTTCCATACAAATAGGTCAAATATATAGTCATCCAAGTTTGATCATTAAGTTACCATACCAAAAACATGACATAAATTGTAATAAATTATGTCATATAAACAAAAGTCGGAATATCATAATCCGAATACCAACCTACTTGACAAAAGTATGACATAACTCAAATCTAACGACGATATTCGGACTAGTTAGGAGTTGAGGGGTAGCTGACTAGATTGAAACAATATCATTAAGCGTTCATGATCATTTTCTTTCATAAAATACCCTCTTACCCAAGAGTTTCCCAAAATCATCGCCATATTAATATGAATTGCTGCTGGTAATGCCAAGGACTGCAGTTTGTTAAGAACTTGATCGTGTACATGATTTGCTTGACCCATCTGAGCAATCATGTCAGTTCGTTGTTGCTGCTGGCAGAGGAATCTTTCAGCAAATTCATCCATACGGTTAACATTTTTTTCGATTTGGTATGACGTGAGGACTGATCAGCTGAGTTGCTAACTCTTTTCTCGATCCAACCAGTTTGCATCTCTCTCTCGACGGGCAGTGTTTGCATCATTTCTACTAGCTCGGCTCTTACCTTTCTTGCCTCTAATTGCACAAGTTTGTTTCACTGCCTGATCCATACTAAATTTGCAACAAAAATAGGTGAAAAGAAAAATAGTGAATTCACAACTATGCAACAACTATATATAACTAATATAAATTTGCATCGGTAATTGATTCAAAGTAACAAATAAGAAGGGAAAGTCTTAGACTGCATCAAACCAAGGTGTACCAGTAATAGAAAAACAGTGATATCATCAGTACCAATGTACAGAGAGGTGCTAAGAAGTATTTATGTTTTCTATTTACAATATAAATAAGAAGCATCAAGGTTACAACATAAATAAAAAGCAAAAAACAGTGCCCAAATCAACACAGTACAATGGTAGTTGCCCAAAAAACAGTGCCCAGATCAACACAGATTCTCGAATGTGCCTGCTTGTTACATGGCAGTTGCTTGATTTATTTTTTCGGTGAAGGTCGATTGCTCCAAATTTCGGTAAGATCGAAACAGTAAGCTCAGTCACATATAAACAGTAATCGAGAATTAGCTGGTCTTACCTGAAATTGCTCCAAATTTTGGTGAAGATGGATTGGCTACGAAGGAGCAGCTAGGGGTTTGTATGCCTCTGCGTTCCCAACTTCGTCAACAAATCAGTCGTTCAAATCACTCGAGCAAGCACAAAGTAAAGAGGAGGTGAAGCCTAGGGCTGGATTGACAAAATTAGATGGATAATTTTGTAGCCAAATAACAACGAGAAATAAATGGAAATGAGAGACCATTTCAGAGAGAAGCGAAAGAGTAGTACCTTGTGACAGCTTAAGAAGAGATTTTACGGGATTTGAGAAGAGATGGCCCAATAAGAGTGTCTATGGAAAGATCATTTCGGTGCAAATCTCGTAGTGATGTCGGATTAGAGTGCCGGCCATTAGATCGTCACTAAACTTCGTCGGAGACGATGGTTTTTCCTCTTTTCCCGCGTCTAGGGAATCGTTCCCTCAGGAGAGAAGAAAGACAATAGAAAAATGATAAAAAAAAAAAGAGAAGGGTCCTTAAGGAGGTCAGCTTTTGAGGGTAATATTGTCCGAAAATTCCGTATTTTTGCTTCTAAGGAGGCTCAAAGGAAGCGAAATTCTTAAGGAGAGGGGAAGGCCTCCTTAGTTAAGGAAGTCACTAATCTTCACTAAGGCAGACTTGTTCGGTGGATTTAAGAGCATAAGGAGCTCTAAGGATGCTTAAGTCGTTCTACCGAACAAGTACATAGACTTTGGACCTATTTTAAGTATGCTGGACATTAGAGCCGTCCGGTGCATTTTCAAATTTGTGTGCACAAATTTCAGAGAGGAAAACACGCAAATCTTAAAGCACATGCGGCTTCAATGATCCGAATCCCAACAAAGAAATGGACTGCTAATAATAGGTGCTGATTTGATTGCCCTTATGGCCTCGCCAGTTATGAATTCAGATCCAGTGAAGTAACCCAATCTTTGGGTTTTAAATCGGGACCGTCCGATTCGAATCCGAGACAATCTATCTGGATCTGAAGCACACGCATCTTGAGAACGAATTCGAATCCCGAGATAATTCTGAGCGACGGATTCGAACCAGATGGTCTTAATCCAAAACCCAAAAATTAGGTTACTTTAGGGGATCCGGACTCGCCACTTGTGGCTGCAGGATTTATATCAGAAAAGAACTGAAAAGCCAGAGTTTATGTCTCGTCAAAGTTATAGAAGCATAATTGTGGACCTACGGTGGATTACAGGGGATTAAGGGAACACTATTGACAATTTGACATGCATTAATTATAGTCTATCTGCATCTCAACGTTCATACAAAAGAAAACCGATTTTGTTTCAAGAAATAAAAATAACAATAGAAAGATGGATATCGTTGCAACTAGGGCTGCTAACGAGCCGAGTTAGCTCAAGTTATGGATAACTCGAATTCAACTCGGAAGATAGTGAGTTGAGTTGACTCGAGTTGAGAATATTGAGCCGACTTGGCTCGCTAACTCGATCTCAACTCGTGAATAACTCGAGTTGACTTGTGACTCGTGAGTCAACTTGTTTAGGGTGTTGAAATATTGAACACTTGAATTGATAACTGTTGTTACATATTAATATGAGAAGTAAATATTGAATTAACAAACAATTCACAACGATTTAAGAGACTAACTAATTTAACAAAAAAATCCGCAGCAATTTAACAAAAAAATCAAACGAAACGAGTTCACGAGTTGAGCCCAACTTGAACTCAACTCATGAGTTAAACGAGTTACTCAACTCAAGTCAGACTAACTCGAGTTTCAAATGAATGAGTTGTTAACAAGTTCGTTACCGAGTTGAATTCGAGCGGCTTGCGAGTCGCGAGCTTTTTGTACAGCTCTAGTTGCAACTTACAATTTTTGATAAAGATATTAATAGAGCTATTTTGACTTCACACAAAACACAACTGAGAAAAAATATATAAAATTATATGATCGACACACTGCGTAAAACTAAAATAGCTCTGTCAATGTTTTTAATCGGAAGTTTCATCTGAAAAGCGTAGAGATGGATTCCTTCTTTAATCTTTAATCTCCCAAATCCTTGAAAAAATATTACTGATAAGTGAGAAACACCCCTTATATTATATCAATTTAATCTCCTTCAATGAGATGAGTCATTTTGGGTTATGTAGGCTCGTTACATTTTACAAATTAGATTTATCTTCGATAATAATTAGGCCTGCTTCTGGCCTGGGCCTAGCAGTAGCATATCCGACCCATTATCTCTGCTGTTTCCCGCCTTTTTCATCTTGTAAAGCTGTTCATTTGGGGAATCGCATCCTCTACCGAGTTTTTTACGTGCAGAGCTATGCGGTTCTTTTAATCTGGTCCATTCGTTCTCTATCGGACGGACTAAATAAGATTTTGGCATGAATTTTAAAGCAAATTTAATACTGTCCCCTCCATCATCTGAGTACTCACCGGCTGAGATTAAATCTGGGCCGTCTAATCAGCTCTGCAGGAGAAAACTCTGCAGAGGATACTAGTATGTTCATTTGGTCCTGGTGTAAGCATTTCATGTCCCTAGTTTGGAAGTCTGGAGTATCTAAAGTCTAAACTGTTTCTGAAGGATGCAAAAATTTTAATTTTGAAGCAAAATCCCCGCAATTATGTTTGAACCTTTTACTATCGGATGATTCTCATGGACAAGCATAATTAATTTGTTATTACCCAGAGGCGAATCCACGTTAATTGAATGGGGTCAATTGACCTCCATTCAATTTCAAATTTTTTTTTATATTTATATCTTATTTTAATATATTTAAAAAAAAAACACTATAGATAGTATGAAATTGATCCTCATTCGTAATAAGAAAATTTTATATATTTAATTTTTATTTACATTTGACTCCTATACTTTGAAATTCTGATTCCGCCCCTGTTGTTACTCCGTACCGGTCCAGCTCTTTATAAGAGGGAAGAAAGACAGAATCAGACTAATCCTTCCCATCAGCTAATAAGCTGAATTCTGTGGCGACTGGCAAGTGGCAAATGAGCACAAATATACACAATTGACAAGTACATAATATTAAAATAAATACGTATTAACAAATGCATTATATTTAGAAAGTTTTTGCCAGCAAGTATACTACGTTGAAGAAATGAAGAAATCTACGCAGACCGCTAGTCAGTAATGCACCACACTATATGCATCACAGTCATCGGCCACATAGAATCTAGATTTCTGCTCTGCTCGTACGGAATAGCCAGCCCAGCATTCATTTCCTCCTGTGATTCCATCACCTTCCTCTCCCTCTTTCCAAATAATGACAATGGCCATGGGCATGGCTTCCGTTCCCTCCCCTCCCTTCGTCTCCCTTCGCTGCTCCCTCTCCCTCCTGGTTTTACTCTCACTCCCCCTCATCTTCCTCTTCTTCTCTCGTTACATCCCTTCTGAGCTCTCTCCTGTGCAAACCTCCTCCCGGTCCTCCATTTCCATCACCGCACCCAATCTCCCCATTCCGGTCCCCTCCCCTCCGCCTCCGTTTTCCCCTCCCTCTCCGTCTCCATCTCTTTCTCCTCCCCCTCTCTTCACCTCGAACAAAAAGTGCAACATATACGAAGGAAGATGGGTCAGAGACGAGACCAATCGGACGCCTCTGTACCAGCCCAAATCCTGTCCGTACGTCGACGAGGCCTTTGAGTGCATGGAAAATGGACGGCCCGATGACGACTTCCTGAAATGGCGATGGGAGCCTTTGGATTGTGCCTTACCCAGGTAACCACGCATAAAAAGATCTCAACTTCATCACTTTTATTACTCGCATATATAACTCTTAACAAATGTATTGAAAAGAAAAAAAGAAAACGTCTCAACTAATTTTGCTGTGCGTGTGCCATCAAAAAGAGAAAGATAAATTGTACAATGTCATTTGAACGCGGGAATTGAACGTGGGAAAGATGCAGTAGCAGACAATCTATTATAATACTACGAAAAAAAAAATGACGGTTTAAATTTTTTGGGATTCTCAGTTTGCCCAAGGCATATTTAATTTGAACTCTCTCTTATGTCAACTTTTGGAAGTAGTACTTATATTCTACCGAATGCATGAACAATTGTTTAATGTTAGAGTATTCCAAACATGGTTTAGGAAATTAAGAATTGTTTAAACTAATAAAACAATCTAGACGATAATGCACATACCCTGTGATATACATTTGTTCTCCTCCCAATGTAGACATGTTTGTGTTGGCTCTCAAGGTGGGGCAACTTGGGTGTACCTATCATTGTTATTGAAGAATTTGTTCTTGACGTAGCAAGGCAATCCTGGATCAGGGACATGACCATTTTGAAGAATAACCAAACAATTCTCTTGTCTTGCATTCTTTGATAAATATTTGATAAGTTAATATATCATGCTTTAGTAGTTGATATTGCACTAGTAAAGTCAATAACTGATATGATGATTGGTGGATAAGGGACCCTCAATGCTTTAGTACGAAAGGGACAAAATTATTTTGGGTTCTTTTTAAAAAGAATTCAATGTGAGCATTAGCTTTTCTCATTCTTAAGTCTTAGTTATTATTCATGAACATAGTCTCTGTCATTTAATATGGGGAATAAACTTGAGGTTGTGTCCAGTTGCAATTCTGTGGTAATGCAGCACGAATATTTTCATTTATAGCCCTGCAAATTGTCAAAATATAATTATAACTCACTAAGGTCATGTTTGGTTGTGGAGTAAGTGGAGTAAGCCCTCTACTCCAAAAGATTACAAGACACAAAAGATATCCTTGTAGCCCCTCTCTTCCTTTATTTAAGAAGATGCCCAATGTACCCTTATCATCACTTCTTTATCTCTGTACATACGAGAAAAAAAGAAAAAAGAAGAAGAAGATAATTTAGGAACTTTAACATGATTCGGAAAAGGACCTCAGTATGTGATACTTTCCATGTATGAGATGTCTCTTGTCTAACAGCTTTGTGCATAGTATAATTATTTCATAGAGGCTAACATGAATACAATCTCATATTATGTGGCACGAGCATGACTTGATTGATAGGTTGAATGCAACAGATTTTTTGGTAAGGTTAAGAGGCAAGAGATTGTTGCTGGTAGGAGATTCTATGAACAGAAACCAGTTTGAATCGTTGCTTTGTGTTTTACGTGAGGCTTTGCCTGACAAGTCTAAGATGTACGAGACAAGAGGCTATAGGATCACAAAAGGCCGAGGATACTTCATTTTCAAGTTTGTGGTAACTTATCCAAGTTCTATTTTTGGGACATTTTCTTTTTGTATGTACCTACCTGACAAGCTTCACAATATCATCTAATAGTATTTTCGCTGCATATCCATTGCTAACCACCAATAGCTGGCATACTATGTCTTTTCTGATGTAGTATACATTTTTGAGAGTCTATAGATTTTTGTGGTCATATGTCATTATTTAATATACCTCTTCCATCAGTATCTCATACCATTAACCTTAACAAAGGAAAGCTAAAATACTTACCACTTCTCTCTCTCTCTCTCTCTGAAAAGAAGTTACTAGAACGAATAGTTTGGTTATTTGTTTTTTAAGACAATAGGAGGTCAGAGTTGATATTTTACAAGCATTTGCAAAGTCAATGTGATAGTTTGACTCTTTGTAGGAAAACAAATAATATTTTTTTTATTTTAAGTTTTATCTGTTATTTTATTATTTCTTTTGTGGATTTGAACAGGATTATGACTGCACAGTGGAGTTTGTGCGCTCCCATTATCTCGTCAGAGAAGGAACACGAATCAATCGGCTTGGTAACTCAAATCCAACCCTCTCAATAGACCAAATTGACAAGTCAGCTAAGAGATGGAAAAGGGCTGATATTTTAATATTTAATACTGGCCATTGGTGGACCCATGGAAAGACTGCAAAGGGGTAATTGCAGTTGGATAACACTTTTTTTTTTTTTCTAAAGAAACTTGAATTTTTGTTTTTCCAAATGCACCTTTCAATCCTTGAACTTGTAAAGTGACATTTAGTTAAAGCACAACAAATGTCACCAAACTGTAATAGGACTAGAGATATAGAGTACCAATTCTTCACATTATATCAAATACTATACTGACAGTGTCTGACAAATATTCTATCAATTTCTCCTATGTCGTAAGGGGTCTTTATCATTTATTATGTTCATCCAACTTATTTTTCAGGACATTACATCAGGCTTAAAACAAAAGTTGCAGATCTTCCAGTTTACTCCTGAAGTACCTTTTTTTGAAAGATAAATTGAATATGGTTTGAGCATAATAAATAACTACTAATTTATCAGGAAGAACTATTATCAGGAGGGAGGTGTGTTATATCCGAAATTTGATGCAGTGGAAGCTTATAGAAGAGCTATCAGAACTTGGGGAAAGTGGATTGACAGAAACTTGGACCCCACCAAAACCACTGTCTTTTACCGTGGTTACTCTACTGCTCATTTCAGGTTTTCCTAACTTTTTTTCTATTTGTTTTTGTTTATTTTTAATAAAGACAAAATCTGTCTACTGCGAAATGAAAAGCCCAAAGAATGGCTTGATACACACTGAACCTGTTACTCTGTGTTCTCTATTGTGCTCTTTTCTTTTCTCCCTTTCTTTCTTTTTTTTGTGAATAATTATCTTTCAAATATTTTAATTTGCAACAGTGTTAAATTAAGCCCAGAAAAGAGTATATTTGGAAGTGTTCTTGAAAATCATTATCTAGAGACCACTGAACCTCACATTCAGAATTATTGTCATTCCTTCTCTTTTGAAATGGTTCCAAACTCAGTTAATAATTGTCTTGTGCTGTGCATTTTTAGAATTCATTTGAAAACCATCAAATCAAATTCAATGGGCTTGGTTACAGGGTGATAATCTGCTCAGATGAGTTTTACTTTTATTTTTATTCTTCTTTTTATTTTTTATTTTTTCTTTGGTTTAGTTTTTTACCTTCAAAAATCCGAGGTTCAATCTTGTTGAACCTATTTGTATTTTAAATCTCTAGGTTTCATTTTGAAACCTAAAACTCTTTTTCAATGTATCAATAAAGCAAATAAGGACTTAGATCCTTATTTTTCCTCAAAAAAAAAAATTCTAAGTTTTTTACAGACTCTTTTTTTATTTACTCAGGGGTGGTGACTGGGATTCAGGCGGCTCATGCAATGGTGAACAAAGTCCAATTCTTTCAGGACCAATAATCAACAGTTATCCCATAAAAATGAGAATAGTCCAAGAAGCCATTCATAAAATGCGTTTTCCTGTAATCTTATTAAACGTCACTAAACTAACAAATTATAGAAAAGATGGTCATCCTTCTATTTATGGAAAGCTTCTGAAAAACGGGCAAAAAAAGGTTTCTAGAAAAAAACAGGATTGTAGTCATTGGTGCTTACCTGGCGTACCTGATACCTGGAATGAGCTTATCTACGCGACTCTTGTTTTGCAAGGGAGATATAAAGCAGGCACATCAAATTAGTTCAATATTACAGTTTGTTTGTAATTTGATCTTTGTTTCCACGCGGAGGTTGGGGCTTTAGTCTCTCTCTATTGCAATTTAGGGAGGTGAATGGAACTGCACGACCATACTAATTTTGATTTAGTTAGATGAGTAGCAAAGATTTCATGCAGCACTGCATACTAATTTTGATTTCATGCAGCACTGCGCTTCTTTTATAATAGAGAGAAGCAAACACTTATTTATAATATATAACTTTGTGAATATGATTAGGATTTAGGTTGTTAGCATGTGACCCGACTTGGCGTGCATGTCTCATACACGTTAAAGCTGTCAATGAATATGATTTGGATCAAATTCTAACATAATAATAAATTTCGAAATTATAAGATATATATGTAAATTTATATTCAATTATAATTTAAAGATTTAAATATGAATCCGTATTTATTGTTATTTTAATGGATTTTAAATTAGTTTCGGATAACATTTTGGATTCATTACGTAAATTTTTTTTTTTTTGCATAAAAGTAATAAATAAGTAATTATTTTATTTTTATAAAGGTATAAATTGAGAACACAACTTAATTTAATTAACTTCTAAGCTGTAACATAATATGCTAGCATAAAAAAGTTAGTGTAATTCATTGTAAATTGCAACAATTTCTTACTATTAAGTTAACTTAACTACAGATATATTTCGGATCTGAATCCTATAAGATACAAAAATACAAACGTGAAACCAATATATTAAATAAACATTCTTTATCAAGGTGTGGATCTAATAAGTTATTAGATATATACATTCTTACGTTTCATACAAATATATAAATACTAACGAATTATGATCGATTAATTGGATTATGAATATACATTAACAACTTACGTGTAAGAACCATTTAATGAGTAAATGGAACTTGTGTGAAAAAAAAAATATTCTTATTGACACATAACAGACCCATTTAGATAATACATAATCCATTTTTGACTGTAAACATCATTCCGTCCTATTTCCTACATAAGAGAGAACTTCAAAATGTCAAATAAATATAACAATGAATAAACAATGATGAATTAGATAAATTCAAACGCATACCTTCATGCACATAAAGTCCTCTCTATATGCGCGGTTGAGGAACCACATTTTTTGCAATGATGTCTGTAATAGAGGGGAAAAAATAATAAATCTTTAATTCATTGTCAAATAGCACAACTGTATGTTATTCATTGTCAAATAACACAATTGAACAGACAAATTTGAACTACACAATACTATTCTAGCTTTCATTTTTGTTTATTTCAATTTTCCTATGTGATCAATTCCGGTGGTTTGTATTATAAATATCAGATATTGTGAGTAAACCAAAACACACCCATTTTCTACCATACTAGTGAATTCATCAAATTAAAATTTATTGATTTAATGTTATTTGATATTCAATATACAATTGTTATTGTAAATTGGAAAATTATTTTAGTAAAATTTTATTTATACATATTATCTTATTTGTAAATTACAATATGAATGTGCTATATCTTTAATCAAAACTAGTACCAGTAAAATCAATATTGGTTTTCATGAAAAAAATAACAAAAATAAATCAACCAATAAAAACATTAATATAATATTTGGTTGAAATTATTCTTATTTTTAAAACCTCACTTTTATTTGATGTTTCTGATTTTATGTTTGATCCCTCTAATATCCCAAAGTGATATAAAAAAAATGAGACTATTGCTATCATTGAACCAATAAATAAATTTCGTATATATTCTAACTTAATGTTTACAATACAATTTGAATGAATATTCATCACTAAAATATATAGAAAAAATATCATGCATATTGTGCCTACAATGACCATTAACGTGTGATCTAACCCATGAAGAAGGGGGAGTCCAATGGGCATTAAAATAAAATCAGTCTAGTACTCGATTAGAACTGTCCGATTTGCATTAAGATCCATGTGTACTCTTCAAAAATCATGCAGATAAATTTGATGCGAATCTTAAAATAAATCGAAGGGTTCCAGCTGTGTATTGGACCGATTTCTATCCAATACATCGGACGCCCCCGTTCCATTCAACCCATACAAACTACTACTACAATACGGTGAGTTTTTTTTTTCTCAATTCAGGACATGTTTTCATGAGGTAATAAAGGGCTTGCGGGCCTTACTGGCTTTAGTATGCTAAGTATACCGCAACTACAGAATTTATAAGATTATTCTTTATTTTCTAAATAGTTCCATCTTGAACGTTAATCTCATCCTATCCTCAATGCGGATCCGGATCTCCTAAAGTAATTCAATTTTTGAGTTTTGGATCAAGACTGTCCGATTCGAATCTGTTGTTCGGAATCGTTTCAGAATTCGAATTCGTTCTCATAATGTGTGCACTCCAGATTAGATAGATTGTCTCAAATTCAAATAAGACGTTTCCGATTTAAAACCTAAAAATTGAGTTACTTCACTGGATCTGAATTAACTCAAATCTTGCATCATATTGAGACAATATGTACCGAAGAATTCAGATCGAATGCACAATGCGGGGTGATTTTTTTGGAAGAGTTTCTACGATTCATGTGAGATTTTAAGCAAGCAATAGAGAGCTGCCATAATTTTATACCCGAACAACTATAGAAACAGATTTGAATTCTTAGTTCGTTGATACCTTTAAAGTCCATCTTTTGGTTCATTCCTCTCTATTCCATCGTTGGCACTAACCTAGCCTTGTCTCCTATCCCCATTCTCATAGTTTTTTTCCATTCCCTCTCAAGAAGGGGAGAGAGAGAGAGAGAGATAGAGGTTGGCTTTTGTTTGATGGCATTTGAAAGTTTTTAAAACAGCTTGGGAATTAACTCATTGTCCCTGACTAAAAATTTTCAATACCATCCCTCTCTAAACCCTAAACTTTTATTAGGACGATGAATATGATTTGTATCAAATTCTAACATAATAATACATTTTGAGATTATAAGATATAAATGTAAATTTATATTCAATTAGAATTTAAAGATTTAAATATGAATCCGTATTTATTGTCATTTTAGTGGATTTTAAATCAGATTTGGATAATATTTAGTACTTAATACGTCTAAAGTAATAAAATATTTGCATAAAATAATAAACATGTAGTTATTTAATTCATTTTATAAAAGTACATATTGAGAACACGACTTAAATTTAATTAACTTATAAACTGTAAGTCTGTAACAAGACATCATTGTATTAAAAAGTTAGGTGTAATTCATTGTAAATTACAACAATTTCTTACCATTAAATAACTAGATATTGATGTAAAATATCTCTAGTTATTTTTTTCATTTAAAAAAAACTAACTAGAAATATTTTACATCAATATTATTTACCAAATTTATAAGTAATTCAGATTCGAATCCAATAAAATACAAATGTGAATCCAATATATTGAATAAATATTCCCTCAGGATCGACGTCTGAGTCCAATAACTACATTTTTAAGATCCATCTGACCATATCTCACATCTTTATTCTTAAAATAAATAGTAGATTTATTGAGAAACAAAATTGAAATTATTTTAGCCATTTAGAAACAAACTAGTGTAATTTTTTTTTTCCACCAGAGACAAATAGTGTAATTTAATATTATAAAGTAACTTCTTTTATGGAGCCTACAAATCCATAAGACAGTCTATTGGTGTCTTCTCAATGCAATCCAAGATGTCTATAAATTCATTAGTATCGAACTCGTGCATTGCAATGGAAATATATTATAAGAGAAATTTTTTTTATACAAAATGATATATTTTTAAAAAAAAAATCGAATAAATAATAAATAACATTTTGTAAATGACATATTAAATAACATCAAACATTCCTTAACTGATATATATAGAAAGAGAGAGAGGGGGGTGAGGTGGGGGGGGGGGGGGGGTTGGCTAATATACAGTCGATTGTTCCTGAGCTCCCGTGCAACCAAGTTGTTTTCTGATTTTTGAAGTCCAAACAGTCGATCCAAACCGTTAGATGTGATCTCTATATTAAAATGTGCTTGGAGACCAAATTTTACATTTTTAGGATTTTCTTTGCTATTTATTAAGCCACTTTGAAAATCGCTGATCCAACGTTAGCTTATGTTTTTACTATTTTTATTAAAATTCTGCACTATTGAAAAACAATGATTTTCAAACCATCTTAATAAATGGTAAAAAAATTCCAAAAAACGTAAAATTTTGGTCTCCAAGCACATTTTAATATAGATTAAACACCTATCAATTTGGATCGACCGTTTGAACTTCGAAAATCGGAGAACTGAATCATTTGTTACTGAACTAAGCATGTAGAACTCATGACAAGCACTGCATGCAGTTTAAACTAGCAAGTCACACTTATCCGACCGTAATTCATGAAGATTAATACCATCGTGCAATATCACTGTAATTACCATCCATATCGAACTGTATTCTGTTCTAAACTGTCTCGTAGCACGAGTTGAACAGATAAAATGTTTCAGAGATAAGAAAAATGCTTGTATCTTATGGAAGCTTCATCCATCTTATGTTTACACCGTTTCTTCCATTAATTTCAAGTCTCCACTAGAAATCAAATAACTTTCAAATCCGCTCCATTTTTTTTTAGAGCTTGGCAGTGTGACTACCAAAGTCGTATCAACGCTTGATAATTTGAGACTTCTGTGGGTGCACATGAAATTTTTACTTAGATCTGATCCAAATTCAGGGCAGATAACTGCAATCAAGCATTTAAGAAACCAAAGAGGGAGCATATGTACTCTTCACAGATGGTCTAGCTAGGGTTCAGTTGGCTGATTGCTTGATTGCAATTAGCAATCACTAATACTGAATTTGTACCAGATGGTAACCAGCATAAATTAATGAATATCCAGAGAAGATAACAAAACATTTCATATAAAATGGCTAACAGAACTCAAGCTTTTGAAACGCAAAAGTCACACAAAATCAATTGTTTATTTTTTTCCTAAATATTGTTGAAAATTGAAACTAAATGTTGATGTTCGACCATGCCAATTAACTGATGGAAGAGCCCTAACATTCAGAGATCATCATTCGGGCTGAGTAGTTCCTTTAGCTTGCCACTTTCATAAGCTTCAACTGTGGCTGAAGTGCATTGCAAAAACATTATTGCTTAGATTATTGTAAATAACGAAGAGAAGTTAAGCAAATTGTCTACCTACAAAATCTCCAATTATGAATTTAATTATCCAGCCAACGTATACAAAATGAATCTTATCCATCTCCTATCATTTCCCTTCATAATGGAAAATGGGCTCAAAAAATCATGAGTTAGACTATGATTCAAATAGAGTTTCCTTTTTCCTTTTTGTTATAGAAAAAAAATATCATTTTGACTCATAACTCAAGTTAAATAAGCAATGAGAAAGAAATCAGGGGCAAACTTAAAACTTCCTATATCTCTGGTGTATATGCAATTATTGGACAATCAACAAAAAGGAGGAGAGAAAGAGTAATCAATTACCGTCAGAGCCACCCAAGTGCTTTCCTTTAATAAATACTTGGGGTACAGTTCGCTTGCCAACAATTTCAAGGAGAGCATCTTGAATTTCACTGCCATCCTCTGAAAAGGAATAATTTTAAAACCCATTGGATACAATAAAATAAGTTATCCGTCGCAGAATGACTTAAGTTATGCAATTGTAGCCTTCTACCATTTATTTCTCATGTCCTGTTTTGTGTTTAGCTCAACAAACTTTTAGGATAATTTTTATTCAGTTGGTTGTAGTTGAATAACTGCAAATAGGCGAGGCAAATTTTGGGCACATTGAAGCTCAATCAAAGTTGAATTCAAATTTCATGAAAAAAAGAATTCATCATACCTCTTTGATCAAGCTCAACAACAAAAGGCTCCTCATTTAAATCCTTGAAGACACCCTTTGCTCTCTTGCAATACCTACAAATATAATATGTGACAGAAGAGCATTTGCCTTCAAATTTGATCCATCTCTAAAAATTAAATTTTAAATGACTTGGACCAATCATGATCACATTGACGAGATAAACGTTGAATAAACCCAAATCACAAACTTAATCTATGATCAAAACCAAGATCCCTAATTTATTTTGCTCAGGGTGTACACGTTTGTCAGAGAGAGATACGTACGGACAGTAAGACTTGGAGAAGATAACAATGTCGTTCGCTTTGACAGTGCTCCTGATGAAGGCTCTCTTCTCCTTGGCCGCGTCGGCGGGAGCTGCGACGAAGGCAGCCGTGGCGAGGGCGATGAGAGCCACCGTGGCCATCCCTATACGCCGTGTCAAAGCCATCTCGACGGTGGTAATCGGAGGAGTCTGGATCGGATTCAACGAGGCGAGACAAAGAGATGGATATCTGAGGTTGAATGGACGCGCGATCGAGATATAGTGAGAGGGTTTTATGGTTTGATCTGGAATTAGATCTGTGGTTTTGATTGGAATTTGGGGTTTCAGCTGAATTTTCAGTTGGTTACCGATCATTGTATTGGTTTTGGTTCGGGTTAGATTAGTCGACCATAATTCCGACTTGCTTTTATATAAAGTCTGGATTTTCTTTTAAGAAAATATAATATATTTTAGAAAAATTTAGATTTTCGGAGGCGGGCCTGGGCAATGTACTTTTTTACAAACAGGGCCGACTTATACCCAAGTTTTAAAGGGGGCCGTTATACAGATGAGCTACCTTTTTTCTTTTCTTGGAATCCATCCTTAAAAAAATCACTCAAATAGAGAGATTTAGAGGTTGAATCAGTTACTTTTTGTATATAGTAATATAAATTTTTAAATCACTTTTAATGAAAATGACAAATATTATTAGAAAATCGTAGATCACTTTTAATGCAAATGATAAATATTATTAGAAAATTGTAAAAATTTGTGGCTCTTTCTAGTCCCTCTTAAGATCACTCCATACTTGTAAGAAACACCGAAACTTTTTTAGCTGCCGTCTTAATATTTCAAAATTATGATATTATCATCGATTTTTAGAAAATTTAGAAACTACCATCCACGCAATTGAGTATGTGCAAAACCAAGAGGTTCCACGCAGATTGGTTATGTGCATATTAAATATTCTGATTAATTATTAACAGGTTGTTTATGCTTGAAATAAAACAAAGTTGCTGAGATTCAAAAACTTCAACTGAAGTTTTGAGGTCCTAAATAACTTTTTGTTGCAATTCTAATTCTGTCAGCTGCGTGGATGGTAGTTTTTGAATTTTCCAAAAATTGATAGTAAGGTTAGAATTTTGAAATATTAAGATGGTAACAAAAATAAATTCGGTGCTTCTTACAAGTGAGGAGAGATCTTAAGAGGGACTAGAAAGAGCTGCCAATTTCTACAATTTTTAATAACATGTTATCATTTGCATCTAAGATTTTTTTTTTTATGAAAATGATTTAAAAATTTATATTACTAGTGTATTTCAAAAGTGAGTGATTCAATCTCTAAATCTCTCTATTTCAGTATTAAGATGCTACTGTGGAAAAGCAGAACAGGGTCCTGCTTTTTGAAATATTAAGATGGTAGCTATAAAAATTATGTACTTCCTTTTTTCAACAGAGAAAATCGGAGCATATTACAATAAATGCAGCAGCAATTGATGTACACAACTGGATGTTTTTTTTGCGTAGATTAGAATATGAGAGGAATGGCCTAGATGCCATTAATGAATTTTTATTTCTTTTAGCGGAGCTTTTTAATATCTAATTGTAATATAATTTAATCTTTCGAAGTACCATACAGAAACCACTGGGTTGACGTAATGGGTTTGTAAATACTTTTTTATCAATATATTTCTTAGTGGAATTTCCACTAACCATAAAAAAAAATTATGTACTTCTTACAAGTGAGGAGTGATCTTAAGAGGGGTGATAAAGAGCTGCAAATTCCTACAATTTTCTAATAATATGTTATCATTTGCACTAAAAGTGATCTAATTTTTTTTTGAGGAAAGTGATTTAATAATTTATATTACTAATGCATATAAAAAGTGATTATTTTATATTTCAGTATCTCAGCCTCTAAACTCTTTTGTTCTGCGCAGATTTAATCTGTGTGGATGGTAAGATTGAAATTTTCCAAAAATCAATAGTAATGTCAGAATTTTGTAATATCAAGATGGTAACTAATTTTTTTTTTTGGCAAGTAGTGAGTCAAATGTTAAAACTTCTTCTACAATAATATAATATTGGATTCATATTTATAATGATTAACTTGTTTAGGTACTTGTCACAGTTCAAATTGTAGTATGACGTATTGATACAACACTGTGAAATTAAAATTTAAGTAGAAGCTTCATATTTTATATATGTATTAAAATTTGTGCTTACAAGGTACTAAAACGTATGCTAATAATTTTAGTGATTTTCTTTTCGTGAAAATTAAGTTTGGATTCTATACAAATCGACTCATTAGATTAAGTGTGAGTAATGTACAAATTAATATTTATATATTGTTAATCCGAGAGGCCCGTCTCCGATTGAATGTTGATGAGAAAACTATATCGAAACAATTTTGATCTGCTGTCGCATGTATGTATCTATATAGTTTCAACTAAGTGTGAATCCGATATTAAATTGAAATTTGTGTATAATTCACACTTGTGAAAGAGTGACATAGCAATATAGCATGATAGAATTGATGGACGAATACGAAACAAAAAAAACTTTTAAAAATTTACTAATATCAATAGCGAAACTCGAGCATAATTTTAGAAAAGACTAATATATGATGTAGAAGGATTAACTTTTGAAATTTAATCTTTAAACTAGAAAACTAAGATTAAGATTAAAAGTTGATCTGACTAATAAAATTTTAGCTTATTATTATTTACTATAAATTTTTGGTGTCTAGTTCATGCGCATAGGATTGTTAAAGAAAAGAGATGAAAATATACGAAAATATACGAGTAAAGACATGAAAGAAAAAAAGACATGTTAACGACAATTTAGTAATCACGCCTCAGCCTGTCATACGAACCCTCTCGGATGAGATTAAGTCGCACTTATTCAAGACACATCCTAATTCGAGGAGGATTAGTTTGTGCTTGCCTGATCTCTATTTATTGCGTGTCCGAGTCGAACTGAATGTAAATTCGATAAGTATGTAACTCTATCCTCTATCGTACTTCTTCTTGTTGGATTTGCGGTCCCCCGCTCAGTAGTTTTCGGAGTATTTATATGCCTATAGGTTGGTTTGGGTCTCGTACGGACACCCGACTGGGCATTTGTCGCGGGCCTTAGGTCAATTCGGGTCTCGTACGGACGACCCAAACATACTTATCTCACAGGCTGATAGGATAACCAGACCCGCATACGGACTATTCAAACAAGCTTGTTTCTTGAACTTGTTATCTGAACTTAGTACTTAGCTCGTGGTGGTTTTTATGAGACCTTAGTACATGACTCTATGGGCCGAAATTTTTATAAATATACAAAATTGATTTTTTATTTAACAATCTATACAATTTGGGTCCGGAATTTGAAATCTGTCCATACCGCTCACAGGGGGAGCGGTTTCAAAAGCTCAAACCGCTTGGTTAGTGAGCGGTTGTAAAGTTGTAGAACCGCTGCCTATGTGAGTGAGAGGTTCTGGAACCTCTCACATAGCCAGTGGTTCCAGGTCTCTCACGCACCCCTCCTGCACCACTACAAAACCTCCCCTCTCAGCTCTCCCCCCCCCCCTCTCGTTTGCTCTTCTGGTCTCACTTCTTGCTGATCTGAAATATTATTTTGATAAGTATTTATTAATTGAGATTAATTATATTAATTAACTTAGATTAATATTTAATTATTTTAATTAATTAATTTCACTTTGAACGTTTAATTTTGATGTGAGTTATTTCATTTTTTGTTTGTACATTGTTAGTTAATTTTAATTCTAATTAATTTTGTAACGTTAATTTTTTGAAATGTTTGTTATCCAGATCAAACAAAAATCAAATATGATATGTGTGAAAGTTTTTATTGGAGGGAACATCCAGTACAATGACGAAGGAGTCTTCTACAGTACTCGACCCAAATACGAGTCGAAACCCTGAACCTACGACTGTTATGACCCGTAGGGCAGTAGAGGTACCTGATTATTCCTGTTTACCTGTCGATGCAATTAATGATGACAGTTTGGAAAGCGGAGATGAGATGATCTCAAATGAGTCAGCGGGGTCTGACGAAAATATTTCACCTACTAGACAAGCACAATCATACATAATAAAAAGCAGAATGAAACATACATAATAGAAATAAAAACATAATAAAAAGCGAAAACAGATCAACAATACATACATAATAAAAAATAGATAGACTACGAAGATAGATCAATGTCCAGGATACTGCGAATGCGAGAAGCGGTCTGGAGAGTGGACATCACGCCGGACTCGCTGTGTGGGACGTCTGTATTCCTCATGCTGTGTCACCTCCGGCTGAGTCTGCGTGTCCAGTGGTGGTTGGGATGACGATGCCCCTGCATCCCCGAAATGCCAATTCCTACCGGGAGTCGGCGGAACATCACGCTGATGCCGAATGAACTCCTCACGTGATGCCTGCTGGACTTGCAAAGTTTGCTGCTGAAATTGCCACTCATAGAAATTCTGGTCATGCACCTGGCTCACCTGAAAAATAAACATATTTACTTTCAATTAGTAAGCGGCGATCATTGAAATAACGTTAAACACATGTAACATACCTGTCCGGCGTCATATGCCACATGCTGTCCACCGAATAGATTTGAATAAAATCTGATGTGTTAACACCCTGCTGCTGCGCCTGCGGCTCTTGTGTCAGCTGAAAAGATTCGTGTAATTTTGTAAATATGCAGGCGTTAGTCATAAATATACTTACTTCAAGTCATATATAACAAGTACCTGTCCAGGGTCTGCGGCATGACCTACTCCTGCCTGAGCCATGTAACTCCTCCATGCAGATCCGTCGTATAGCCAAGACTGTATTGGATCTGGTCCTTCGAATACAGGAGGCGGTGGGTATGGATTAACGCCAATTTCCGTGCTCTCGTTGGATGGGACCTCTTCCCAATTTTCTGGAACTCCTGCCTGATCCATCAGGGCACGTGCACGGTCCTGGACGTCACAATCACAGCAAAAACCCCATCCTCTTCTCATGTTATCCTTGCCCGGCCTACGCCAACCTTTGGTGAAGAATTGTGTCACGCCGTGTGCCAGCAAACCCATTCCACGCAATGCCTTAACAAATAACGAGAATATAAGAAATTACATTTAATACAAAATTACAATATTACAAATAAGAGTTAGAAATTACCATTCGGACAATCGGCGGTCCGCTAGGAATGTATCATCTCTTTTCATTCTCGTCTCTGGAGATCCTAACTCCACGATCAAGTCCCGCCACATGCTGCTCAAAAATATAAACAGATGGCATGCCATTCATCTGATACCACTTGCGATAAGCCGGCAGCTCATTATGGTTAAATGGTCGGGCTTCTGCGTATATGTATTGCTCATACGCCTGTGCCATTTGAACGTGGATCGCATGCTGCTCGGCCCATGAAATATTCCTCTTCGATGCCATTTTGAACCTATAATTCAGTTTATAACAACTTAACACAAAAAATTAACTAACATTTTTAAACAAAAAAAATTGGAATCGAATGCGTCATACTTGTGCAAGTCATTGTGCACATTCTTGTTCAGGGAAAGCGGCGGCGGAATCTCTTGAAATTTTCCAAATTGCCTCATGCACCGATCAGGGTGATGATACTCTACTATCCAGTAAAATATGAGAGGACCGCAATACAAGTAGTAAGGCTGAAATTTTTTTAAAAGTGGTGAGTAATAATTCGTACATATGATTAAAAACGACTAAACAAATAATGTGCAAGAAATACCTCTCCAGCTCTTGTTACTCTCGAAAGTTTCTCATAAATGCCGGCGTACGGCTCCCAATCTACCATGCTCTCGTCCAATCGCTGAAACTGATTGCGCGGTATTTTTGGTCCGGCTGTTTTGTTGTGAGCAGAGTTATCGTACACATGCTTTGTGCACCATTTGTCAGCAAAAGCCGGACATGTCTCCAGGGTTGGGGCTCCCCATGAAGGTTTCCACTTTCTTGATCTAGGCATTGGCCGGTGAACTGGAAATCGGGTCCATGACCAATGCTGAAGAAGCATAATTGGACCATGCATAGAAGAAACTGAGGGATCGGTTGCAACGCATAGGTATCGATACAAATATGCGAGCACAGCTCCACCCCAATTGTATCCCACCGGCTCCTCCAAGTTGGCAATCAAATCAAGATACCATATCGGTATTCCGTCTCCGCTACGGTCAGGGAACATAGTACACGAAAATAGCTCCAAAATAAATGCACGTACATACCTGCGTGATATCTTATGTAAGCACATCATTGAGAATTCAAACAACAAATAATCTAATGAATATAAAATACGTACCACTGCACCGTTCGCTCGTCGGCGTCATTTGGAAGCTTCTTAAACCTACTCCGGAGCATTTTTTTCGCCATTATCCAATCAGAATAATCAGCCCCCCTTTTCTTCATAAAAGTATCAACTTCAACATCTCGAATCCCTAATAATTCGAACATTCTGCTTCTGGCCCACACCTCATCCGATCTCCCGGTCACTGGGTCCCCCTTAATAGGCAAACCCCACAAACAGCTCACGTCTTCTAACGTAACTGCAATTAATTTAAATAAAAAATATAAATAATCTATTTATAATCTATTTATTTCACCAATCATCTTTTTAATTGAATCATTTCGCTAAATACCTGTCATTTCTCCAAATGGAAGATGAAACGTGTGAGTTTCTGGACGCCACCGCTCGACAAGCGCATGTATAAGTGACGCGTCAATATTGATAGTAGGCAACTTGGCAATCTGATATAATCCCAATGAAAGCAGATACGGGGCGTATCGGTCGTGGTACTCGCAATAGGTCCGACAATTTCTCACGGTTAAATTAGTAGAACTCTACATTAGGAAAAAAATATCAAGCAATATACGATTTGATTTCTAATCGATTTTTTAAGAGAAATCAGTAAATGCTAACATCTTTCGAAGCCAAAGACACCCGATGATGATTGTGGGGTATCCACAACAACTCACTAAACCTACCTTGCATTATCTGAGTCTCTCTCTCTGTCATTCTGAATTTCAAAAATCGTACCAAATTATTTTCTAAATTATTTCTTCTGAACCGTTCTAGTATTTCTAGCTAATTCTAAACTATTTTGGAATTTTCTAAATCATTCTAAACAATTTTATAATTTTCTAAATTTTCCTACATAATCTTACAATTTTACTACAAAATTATTTTGGCATTTCCTAAATTACATAAAATTATATTGGAGATATTCTAAACCGTTTTGGTATTTTTTAACTAATTCTAAACTATTTGGGAATTTTCGTAAGTATTCTCCACTATTTTGGAATTTTCAACACAATTTTGGTATTGTTTCTAAAACTATTGTGGAATTTGATAATATTTCTTATTTTGGTGATTTTCTAACTAATTCTGAGAACTATTGTAAACCATTCAAAACAATTTTAAAAGCCATTCTAATTTAACTAAAATTATTTGGACATTTTATATTTTTTCTAAATTTATTTTGGTATTTTCTAATTTATCTAAATTTATTTTTACATTTTTCCTAATTTATCTAAAATTATTTTGGTAACTTCTAATTTACTTAAATCTAAATAATTTTTTAATTTACTTAAAATATAAACAAATTTTTAATTTCTTTAAATTTAAACAAAATTTATCTAAAACTAAAAAAAAAAATTAATGAAATATAAAAAAAATTACCTTGTGCTTTCTGCTGGGATGAAGGAAGAGAGGAAGGAAGATGAGGTAAAGAGATAGAGTGAAAGAGTTGAAAGAGATGGGAAGAGAATGGAGACAGCGGAGGAGGCAGCGGTTCCACAGGTGCTGGGCAGCGGTTCCACAAGCGAGGCGGAAGAAAGAGACAGGGGCGAGCTGCTTAATTCCTGGGACCGCTAGGGTTGTGGTAAATGGGGCTGGGACCGCTAGCATAGGCAGCGGTTTGGGCTGGAACCGCTAGATGGGTCAGCGGTAGGAACTTGGGCTTTGGGCTGGCGCTGCTGGAATTGGCTTTGGCTTTGGGCTGGCGCTGGTTGGGCTGGCGCTGCTGGAACCGCTGGATGGGTTAGCGGTTTGGGCTGGAACCGCTGGATGGGTCAGCGGTTTGAGCTGGAACCGCTGAATGGGATAGCGGGTGGAGTAGCTGGCACCGCTCATCCTGTCAGCGGTTTGATCTTCCGAAACCGCTCTCCCTATCAGCGGTATAGACAGATTTGAAATTTAAAACAGAAATTGTATAGATTATTAAATAAAAATGCAGTTTTGTATATTTATAAAAATTTCGGCTCTATGGGTCTGCCTCTGAGAAGGCAAACTAGAGAAATTCAAAGTTAGCATGGTAAAATGAAAACGAGATTTTTAACTGTTTCACTCATCTTTTAAACATCCCGCACTTAGTTTTTCATATATTTTAAAATGTACATATGAATATTAATGTAAAAGCTCGAATATTACTAAATACATACTAAATTATTTTAATAAAATAAATATTGACAACATTCACACATTTTTGTGCAAATAAAAAATATTTTAATAGTTATATAATTTTCTGAACTCAATTCTCCTAAACCTAGAAAGTACATATTTGAATATTTCAAAATATATACTAAACTATTATACATAACACATATGGCTCTCATATGATGTACGCTTAGAACTCATATAATACAATTTTTGTATAATATGCACTTAAGCACAATACACATTTACCTATTCAAATTATTTTTAAATGTTAGCCCAAAACAACTCGAGGAAAATTGATAATTGAGAACTTGAAGGTAAGCATAATATTTGAGAAGATAAATTAACCAAGACTTGGATTCATTTTTACCATTGTTCCAATTAAATCGATGGTCAGAAATAATATCATATATTCATATCCAGCGGCAGGTCTCAGGATTTAAAAACAAATTGAATATTTATTCGATCGTATCCAGATTCATACCTAGACATATCTAGATATTCGACGGATACAAAAACAAATATTTTTAAAAGATATAAATATAAATACTATTTTTAATTTGAAAGAAGATACAAATAAGTATAATTATTTTTTTAATATCCGAATATTCTTTTCAGAAGTCCATATATTATTTTAATTTAGACTTTAAATTAACATAAACTTTGATTAAAATAATTTTATTGATATATATAATTTCTTAATACACTTTTAACTAATGATTTGAATCATTTGATAATAATTAATGATTATTTTCATAAAATATTATATAATATTTATAACTAAAAAGTTTGTTATAGAAATATTATATAATTATTTACGGATATACATATAATTTTTATATTTCTTTATACACTATGATAATTTTACTTAATATCTAAATTATGTTCGTATTTATATTCATATTTATATAATTTTGTTCCGTCCGTATCCATATTTATGTATTTGAGACTCTGAAAATTAAAATCATGGATATCAAATCCGTTTATTATGTTTACGAAAACGAAAGCAAAAAGATTATAAATTATTCATCACGCTTTTTTTAGCAATGTTAATATTTTTTTCCTCTTATAACTGTACAAAATCAATTAAAAAAATCACTCTCTCCAACTAGACGCTCCCTCAAAGAGGTACATCGACTAAAAAAGCATGAAAAACAAAACCTAGTTAGTTAACTAGCTAAATCTAGGATCCTGAAATTTATGTTGCTTCTCCAAATAATGCAAAAATCTAGAGAAACAAAGCCAGAATGTCTCTGGCAGCCTGATTCGGGATTGATTAACCATAGCCGAAGAAATATCAAAAAGAAATCGGTGCATCTCAGGTTTCACAGAGGTGCGGATGAGCATGGCAATCCACGCCTCTGGTGCCAGCCTAAATGCATCCCTCAATGACTTTATGCCATTTATTACTCTTGAAATCATTGCACTTCTCTGAAAACAGAAATAATTTCTTTACTAATATATTGCAAGTATACACCAGAGAGGCTTGTATAGAGATTAATTTTTTAATTCTGCTCTTTTACGCCTGCACTTGTTTGCTTGTTTGATTGTTTACTATTGCTGACAGTTTTTGGTCTATAAAATTTCAGACCTGATCCAATTTGATACTACATGTTGTTGTTGTTGTTGTTTTACATAAATATAATGCTACACTTTTTGAACCCAACCATTTTTTTTGTTTGTGCTAGTGTCACGTTGGCGTCTCTCCTTTATTTGATGATAATCAATCCTCAAAGTTCAAAAAAAAAGAAAATGAAAAATAAATTTAATGGATCAACAAACCTCAGGATCAGACTCTTGTACATGTTCTTTCTCAAAGAAACATGGATAGGCAGCTTCTTGCAAGAAAGCATCTGAGGCCTTGATTATATCTTGTATGAGAAAAACCCTAACCCTCCAACCTTTTTCTGACAAGATAAACCGAACAAACTCTTCAGTAGATGCGACTACTGACCTCATGTCAAATGATTTCCACCCTTGAGTTTTCCCAGAGTGTGAATTTTTTCCTTCATGGTTTTCATTTTCTTTTTCTCCTTCACCTGTACTTGACTGTGATGATTGCTCGGAAATAGCAGCTATCTGTTATAGACAAACCACAGAAAAGTAGTAAATAAGCCAAGATTAATTTAAAAACTTCAAAAGGTCCTTTCCTCATCAATAAGTTGAAAGGAGTACGTAAATTCATTGCATTTTCAAAAAAGCCCCTAGTTTGTTATGAAGTTTCTAAAATGATCCATGTGCCAAATTAGTTAATAGTATAGAGTTTAGTAATAGTGATGAGCTATTTTTTTTTTCACTGTAGATCAAATAGATTTATTTCAGAATATTGACGTCAAATGAAACCATACAAGCAGCAGGAAAAACTATTTACACCAAACCTCTAGTCCAAGATACCAAATCTTTGTACTCAAGCAAATTAAATATTAAATAAATAGAGAAAAAAGTAAGGAAATTGATCATACCAATCTCTCCAGCCGGTTCCACCGAATGGAGCCGTCATTACGAATGAGCAGTTCCCTGAGAATCCTTCTCATATCAGGGTTTTGGTCGGCCAAGAGCCGTCCAATAACATATGGGTAAGCACTCTCCACCACCTTGAAACTTGGGTCAAGAGCCTTAGCGGTTCCTTCTAAGGAACCTAGAGCCCGTATCACCAGTGCGTAGTCCGGGGGTAGAGAGAAGTTGAATTCATACATTATATCATATAGCTCATTCATTATTCCCTGCATTAGATATACACAAAACTTATTGGCACAGCCTCTAATGAGCCTATTTTTATCTTAATCCTGAATGAACCTAAAATTAAATGAAGAGGGTTTGAATTTTAGTCTCCGAGTACAACTAAATTGGTTCCAATGCAACTTAGAAAAAGCCAAGAGTAATTCTGCCATTTTTTATCACCTGGCTCAAAGACTGGTCAACATTACTGTTATCAACATTATGGGTATAGAAAATTGTATATTAGCACTGATTCTCACAAAAGAAGTAGACCTGTGAGTTTAGATCCCTTTTCAAGTTCTTTTTACCAGCTGGTGGTGGTTAAGAAGCATAAATCAGGCTCTGAAGTTACCTCAGTTATAAAACAAATCAGGAATAATTAACAAAAAGGTCTACAAGAAGATGCTGTGAACAATGCAGAATACCAGTCCAATATTATTGGGCAAAGAGATAACCTGGAAGTCGTTAGACTGACGAGTGGCTCCAAACGAAGCACGCAAGGCATCGGCAACTTGGTGCAAGTCAGTTCCCTCAGGTATGAATCCAAGTGAATGAAAATCATTAGCCAATCCAAAGGAATCTCGGTTCACATAGTGTACCAGCTGAAGAAAAGGTAAACAAGCAGCTGGTAAAAAGTAAACAAGCACCCAGGTAGACCAAGGAATAATAAAATGAAGCCTCAGTTCCTTAAATCTGGAATGTTAATACACAAAAAACTATTAATTAGAGCACTCCATTTAAAATTTAGAGGAAAGGCTCCGGTACTATCTTTTGCTCCATTAAAAAGTTTAATGAAGGAGGTTATTACAGGCACAGGCTATGATTATGTGACACTTTTCAAAACAAACATAACAGAAAGAAGGAAAAGATCAGAAGGAGATAAAAGAATTTGAAACAAAATGCGAGCTTAACTATCTGAATGAGTCCAATGCGGTAGTGGCGAGGTATATCTCCCATCATGCCAAAATCAAAGTAAGCTAGACAGCCCTGCTCTGTGACCACAAGATTTCCTGGATGTGGGTCCGCATGGAAAAACCCCTCTTCCAGAAGTTGCCTCAATGAACAATATACCCCCTACAAATTCCACGCAAATAAACCATTGTACTTGCCTCATTTAGACCACATAATATGCAAGAGTACCTCAATTAACCCTCAATGATGCAATGATGTCACCAAACAGCTAACACATATGCACAGATAATGGGTTAGAATCTGTTAAATCCTCAATGATGAAATGAAGCCACCAAAAAGCCAATGCACATACAGACATGAAGGGTCAAGATGGACTGGTTTTGGTCAGCGTTTTTTTTAAATCAATTCAAACAGCCAGTGTGTCAAGCATTGGTCCAGATTTTACTAGCTAACCTATATCAGGTCAAATTAAATTGTTGAGTCAACATTGCTTAATTGGGTTTTGGGAAAATTTTGAAGTATTGGTTTCTTTTTTATTGTCTAATCAACAATTGTCGGCCCCAGAAACTTCTCGCAAGGGCCAACAATGTGTTTAGGAGCCAAGTCAGCAGTAGTATCATACAAGAAATCAAGTAATCTGCCCTTGAAAGCACAGCTATTTTACCTCATCAATCAACTCCTTGCGGTTGAGATGTGCTTTGCTGATTCGATCAGCATCAGTTAGCTTGATTCCATCTATCCACTCCATTGTAATTACTGCTTTTCGGGTATAATTCCAGTATATTTTTGGCACTTTTATAAGTGGTTCCTGCCTCTCAACAGAGCCTATCAATATACACCAAACCAATCTATCACATAAGCCACTGACAAGGACTACAATTTACTTTTGTAAATTATTATGGAGCAATTGTGTACCAAATTGCACCAGATGAAAAGAAAAGAAACAAAGTTTAGGGGATTTAGTTCCATGCGTGTCAGATTAGAACCATGGGCAGCCAATTTTTACAAAAAGAAAATATAGCCTGCGACAAATGCAAAGCCAGTGTTCCTTTGCCATATTTGACATTTAGGTTATTAACTCAATCCAGATAAGATAAACCATTGAGCTGAAGATTCCATCTAGGTTCAGATTTCTCAACATACTGGCCTGCCAATCCATGACAGGCTGTCTCAAATTATGTTATTGTATATACGAGAAAAAGAGTTGCTGACAGGAACCAAACTTGAACCAGAACTGGACCATTGCATCCTAATGGATTACAATGCTAGATTTAGAACAGTTCAATGTCTAGCACTTTGCTGACGTCCACTCTCACAGATATTATGGGGTATCTGATATCTAACAATATGTGCTTCAAGGGTAATTGCAATATAAGCAGAACTCAGTGATTTACCAGAAGAATAGAGAGAAGAAAATCTTTCACAATTTTGAGCCTCTAGAATATAATCGATCTCGTTAAACATGTGCCTGACCTGTCGAGTTCCATAAGAGTAGATAACAAAATACATATATAATTCAGAACAAAGCAGCCAATAATAATACAAGGGATTAAAAACCATTTTCACCTTCCCCATATCAATTCACCTAACATGGGGAACACAATCATCATAACACAGTTCATTGGTACATTTTCTACTTACAAAATGAGCGTAATAAGAAATATAGTTTGTTTGAGATATTCCAATTGACTGAGACAACAGATCCTTTCAGAGATTATAGCCTATTTAAATCAATTTCCTCCAAATATTTACAACAGCAGTTAGGAACAAGGGGGTAATTTGGGCATCTTCCAGAGAAAACAAAAGGTACATTTTTCAGGTTTCTATAAGGCTCGTGGCTAGATGTAGAAAAAGAGAATGGCGCATCACCATTTCATTGACGGCAACCAACAGGTCTTTTCGGGCTGTGGCAAAGCGCTTCAGCTGGCCACCAATCAATTGAAATAAGAGAGCATCTAGTGTGAGAGAAGGCATCATACCAGGCCGCTGCACCTTCACTGCCACCAGCTCTCCACTGTGCAGATGAGCTGCATCACTTCATTTATCAAATAGAGTGAAAGGAAAATGATAGTGCATTTACCGTTACAAAAAAGAAGACCTGTATTTGTAACCCTAACAATTTGAATAAAAGGAGATGATGACCATCTGTTATCTTGTTGAAAAAGGATGATAATGCAAAAGTCTAATTGACTTTTCAACTCAGAAACATTTTTGTTATTTGTACACACAATCTCGAAGGGAAATAACATAAGTTATCATACACTTCAGGCAATCATAACAAAACCACAATGTCAAACACCTGGATAACTAGTGGAAAGCTCATATAAGCCAATGTTTTCAGTGAACAGAGCAAAAAGTCCACATAAAAATGACAAAAAGAATTCAAAAGTGATTAATCCTACAAAATAACTGAGTAAAATGTATTAAAAATTTAAAGTTTATTTATGTGATAAATATGTAGGTAGGAATGACCTAGTCCTAATTTATCAAAAATGTTCTCCTCTATCCAGAATCCAAGATGACTCCATCCGAAGATGACCGTTTATTCTTAATAAGAACTAAATGAGTACACAAACCTTGTGAACCTTTTGTATTTTGTAATCACTTTTCCAAGTACATCACACAATAATGATACCTTTGTAAACTTGTCCTAATGAAGCAGCTGCAATAGGCTGTGGGCTGATATCAGCAAATACGTCAGAAACTCGAGACCCCAGTTGAGACTCAATAGATTTCATAGCCACACGCGTAGAAAAGGGGGGTATTTGATCCTGATTTAGAAAAAAAAAAAACACCATAAGTTAGCAAACCAGCATTTCTGATACACGGCAGTCTGGCCAAGTTAACTCACAACTTGGACTGGTTAGAACGGTACTGTTCTGACCAATAATAATTCTGTTTTGTTTGGCCTCCCTTTTTTTGTGTTATCCTTGTATTTAGTTGCACAACTGAGGTTAAAATCAGTATAAGTTGACTCAAGGTTGGTCAAGGATGAACTGGTTTAAGTTACGGCTTAATTTAGCTCCTAACTTCCATGTATAGATATACCAGTCAAAATTTGGTCTACCAGTTGGAATAGCAATTCTCCAGTACAGTAGGAAGCTGTGACAAACCTGTAGCTTAGAAAGTTCTTTGCAATAGGCACTGGGTAAAATATCTGGCCTAGTGCTAAGTGCCTGTCCAAGCTGTGAGCAGCCAAGTGAAAAATCGTAAGAATGAGAGAGAAAAAAAAGAACAAGGAAAAAGAAAAGAATTAAGATTCTTTGATTTAAATGGAAATCAATTACTTGGGGTTACCTTGATATAGAAAGGGCCCAATCTAATGAGTGTATCACGAAACTGGAATATATTAGACAAAGACTTCAATTAGAAATTGAAACGAACAATAATAACAATGATAAGGAGAAATTAGTACAGTGCTACAAGCAACAACACACATCACAAAGATCTAGCCTCCTTGATATCAAATATAAAAATGACTTGATTTGCATCTCGGTATTCCATTTGAACTAAGCCTTCTTAAATTTTATTTTTACCTTTCCATGGAAATAGACCAAATGTTTTACCATTTTGCAAAGAACATGCATCAATTTAATTTCCTATACACACAAACTTTTGACTTAGTTACAGTGCATACAAATATTAAAACTAGTAAAAAAAAAATCCAATATTTGGAGACACAGTATAATATTTTTGTGTAAGGCAGCTGAAAAAAATTATAAGTGAAAAAAACTACCTTCTCTGCACGCTTGTGTATATCCTTGAGCAAAAAATGCCAGAAGGTCAACTTAGCAACCTCAAAGGAAACAATGGAGGCCCGATAGAGAGCCAAAAAGGGGCCGAACCGGGCATACACAAATAGGGCCTGAGACCGTGCACCCAAAATGTGCCCAAACTCAGTTTCTAGCGACTCTTTCCTTCGTTTTGCATACTCTGAGGATGACCCCACGCCATGCACACTGGTAAACCCACCAGGTGAAGTATAATAGTACCTGAAACAAAATTCAAACTTACTACCTATATACTTGATGGAAATAATTACAACCCATTTCACCTTATCTACTCGCAATATGTCTTTAATATCTTTAGTGTGTTTTTTCCACATAGGTTCTGTCTATATATTTGCCATTAGGAACTATCATATCCCGCAACATAAACCAAACACCAAAATAAAATGGGGTAAAAGAGAAAATAAATAGAATCAACATCTGGATACTGAACCTTGAACTAATAAGTTATGTTCATCAAACATCAATGCGCATTTTCTGAATTAAGCATGCTACTGTTTTATTTCCTTTGGTTTTGTTGAGACCAGGTAAAAACATGAAGTAAAAAGAGAGAATGCGCATAACAAATGGACCAAGTTAACACCGGAGATTTCATAAACGACAATGAAAGAGAAAGAGAAAGGCGAAGAGATAAATGCACCGATGTGTAAACGGAGATGAGAGACGATCAGAAGGAACGGAACGGAGACGGATTGAAGAGGCGAATCCAGCAGAGACGCGAGAGGATCTACGGAGGAACCGAGGCAGCAAGCTCGCCATATCTTCTCCAGTCGGCACTCATGAATGGAGGGAGGGAGATGCCTTTCTTTGTATGGAAGTAAAGGAGAGGGGCACCGTCTGAAGAGGTGGAGGCGACAGAGGAGCGGCGCGAGTGACGGTGCCACGTATCCTTCTCCGTGCATCATAGTTTAATAAAACCCGACCCGAACCGATAAGGGAGGGACGTGGGCACGTGGCATGATTTGACAAACGCGGCGTCATTCGGACGTGACGAAAATGTATTGAGAAAATCCATCCAGTCATACCGGACCGTAAAGATTCACATCTGCTGCCATTTAAAACTGAGGAATAGTGTTTTTAAAATTTATATTTTTTAAATCTAGTCATTCAATATTTTCTTTACATATATTTTGAAATAACTTATTTTTCTATGCATGAGTCTCAAAACGATTTAATAGTTAGATTTCGAAAAATAGAGATTTTAGAAATACTGTTCATAGGGAAAAATCACAGCAGATTTGGATCTGACCATAAAACCCGCACACCGGATCAGGAAAGATAGGTCCAGTTCGATCTAGACAGTTTTCGGATGGGTGTAACACGGTTTAACACACTTTTTTTTGTTTTCTTCACTAAGATTGTGCCAATACGTTTAAGTCTAGACCAGTGGACCGAGATAGTTTGGATTGTCAAAAAGCATGTTTCAAACTGGATCAGACTGTAAAACTGTAAAATTTGACGTTCAAGTATATTTCAATACGGAGAACATATTGAGCTCCTCATATTGAATTTTTAAATTTTAAATCTAGTGATTTATATTATAGTGCACAAGAGAGTTTATATATTGTAATGCATCATAGCTCATCCCATACATAAATGAGCTATACACCATAGAATTTCTACAAAAAAAATTGAAATTTAATCTTCAAGCTGATTTTCATATAAATATTATGTTGAATAGTTTGAATATTATTTGGACTTTGAATCTAACTATTTAAAGTCCATAAGAGGTCTTATACAATGCAATGCACTATAGCTCATCTATATATTATAAAGTTTATAAATAATTTTCATATCATTAAACGAGATGTTTAGTTTATTGGATTTGCTTGGTCCATTTGGTTCATTTGGTTTGTTTGAGTATTGTTTGGGACTTGGTTAATTTGGGTTTATTTGATAATGTTGGAGCAACATGTTTGCTCCAAGTTTTCAAATTGGTGCTTTTTTTTGCTTTCAAATAACTTTCTGTTGTCCTGAATGGTTATTTATACTTGGAACGGGGTTCTCATCTGTTCTTGAAGTAATGTGGAAGTAACATTTTATATAATCCAGAAATGGATTGGGGATTGGTACATAAAATTAGAACAGCAACATTATATGTCATAAATCTTCACCTTCACGTCTTCTAAAAATGGTGTGGCAAAATAGTCCTCACTCGCTGCAAGTATTTTTTTTTATCATAATGCAAAAATTTAAACATTCTCTCTCAAGGGAATAATTCTTTTTTTAAAGTAAAAATTGGAGATCAAACCATCCAACTAAAAAGTACCACTCTTTTTTTTTAAGTACCATAGAGAAGGATGCTTATAAAGCAGACTGTGTTCAATCGTACCGCACAACAATTTATGCAAAAAAAAAAAATTACAAAAAGAGTGTATTTTTAACAATTATATGGTATCTTAAGTATATCAATTACATATTCCTTCTAACTAAAAAGAGAAAAAAATGACATATGATGATATGAGTCATCCATTAAATTTAAAAATAAAATAAACAATTTGAATAGATGAGAAATTAGATAAAATGACTTGTCTAAGAAACTTGAAAGCTCAAGGCTTCTTTATGTATTATAAATTTAATAGACGTCTCGATCACAAGAGAAACATGAAGATCTCATTTTGACTTCAAAGAAAATCAAAACAGAAAGGAGCTAGATAAACTCCTAATCTAAAAACTCTAAGAAAATATTATTTGAACTGAATGAAAAATTAAAAAACTTCCCTAGATCATTACTTCTGCAGCTAACCTACAAGTTCTCCAAGCTACAGACATCAACTATGTACATGCATAAAACCACAGAAGACAGGCACATAAAAAACAAAGAAATAAAAATTACTTGTCATTTGGTACATAGAAATCAAAAGTCACATCAACTGCACCAGTCTTCTCCCCAGCATCTTTATATTCAATACCAACAATCTGACCTTTGTAGTTCTCATCTGACTCTTGGTATGCTGGCTTAACCCTCCGTACCGGTATTGTGACTGAATAAAGTGTACCAATGTCAGAGTCAGTACTCACATTCAATTCCACCTTATCCTTAGACTCGATATCCACAAACTCAGATAGGGTTTTGACGACATTTTCTAGAATCTTCTTTTTTGCTAGATCAGAGACAGAACACCGGTCAGAGAACAATACCATTTTTAGCCTCTGCCTCGCAATTTTTGCATTCGAGTCCCCCCGGACAAGGATAGTTTTGGGGAATAATATTTTCCAAGCAAGGAGAATTCGGTTGAAGAAATTCATGTTCACTATTTCAGGGGTTATGAATGAAGAGAGGCTCTTACTGGACAATGCTTGGGTTTGGATTGACAGCTTTCCAGGCTCTTTGTTTGTTGTTTTGGTCATGGAAGCAAAATAGTTAGCTGGTCTGGAAATAAAACTGCCATATTGCACCACCTACACAAAACGAGAAATAATAAGTAAAATATTAACATAAAAAGTTGAAATACAATATACCTACCAAATGTCATTAATTGCTTCCTTTTCTTCAATTTGGAGTTCAAATGCTTAAATGTGGCTAAACTTAGGTTTAACCTAAGCTCCAACAGCAACAAAAATAGGTCTGATTATTATTGGTAATCAGCCAGATGGTGCTATACTGGTTAGTCATTAATGGTTTGATTAGCGGCTTTTTTTTATTTAGTAAAACCAAATCTGATTTGCCAACTTATGGGAAATCGGAACTTTTTTAATCTGAGCACATCACATACAAAATCTGTGAACCAAGAAAAAATTTGATTCACTCACAATGTTTACTATCCCCGTGCATTATGTTAATCATTAATGGGAAGGAGAAGTAAACAGATCACATTCAATGTATGCAACATAAGAGTCTACTGTGTTTTTTCACATTTTCAGCAAAAACATGAACAGTCCACTTTGATCAGTCACATGAATTCTAATGGCAGCATATTGGTAGTTGTACCCATAATATTAAAAAACCATTATCTCTCCAAATATTTTATCGTTTGCCCTCCTATAAATGAGTATTACAATTAAAGGACACATACCAGATTACATATTTCTTCCTAAATGTCAAACTTACTCATTTTCAACAAAGAGAGAATGTATTTTTACATTTTATGTACTATTTCTCAAAACTTCATTTCTCTTCTTTGGCTATTTATAGGCAATGTTCTTATTTTTTTTTCTTTTGTTTCACATGTTTGTATGTGCAAAGTGCCACAAAAATAAATTATATACTAAAAGACATTAGATGAAAATTTTAAATTTTCACTTATGTTAGTATTTTTTATATAGATGTTTATTGTAAAGATGTTAATAATTAAAATATAAACATATTTAATACTCAGCTAATATACGTAGGAACTTGGACTTCACTACAAAATGTTGCATTTGGCGAGTCAAAAATAAATGCTAGGAGTAATATACAGCATGCAGGATCCACAATTGTTTCAGGAGATAGGCACAATGGAGCAAGCAAGACCAAGCTTGAAATTAAGAAGAGAAATAAACAAAACAAAAAGTAAGACCGGGCTCCCTCTGCCCCACATAGGACCCATAACTGTAAAACCATAGTATATTAAACCTAGGGAAAACAAGAAAGCTAAAAAGAGAGGGATAGAACCTGGTTTGATAGAGAACTAAAATGGATTGTGATTTTTATCTACAAACCAGGGTGCTCACATCTCCATGTTGGAGTTTACTTTCTTGCAAGGTTCGAAGTCAAATATATGAATATTCTGAATATGAACTCCCTAGTTTCCTAATTTCATCAATTCACAGTTTTGTTCTCGGGTTTCTAATTTGAAATCACTAAATTAAAAGAACAATAGTAGTATGTATCAGTTGCTGCATAATTTGCAGAGTTCACATGAAATAGAATCTGGAATACTAAAGTAAATAACTGAGCATGTGTAGAAATACTACAGCAAGTAAATTATAAAGAACAAAGTTTCATTGTGGAAGTAGTAAGCAGGTCTTCCCAAAGTGGAAATCAAAGCCAGCTGTTAACTAGTTTTTCTTTTGCTCTAATTGAAATGAAGTTTACTTAGTTAACCCTGTGCCTGCCTCAACAGAAGCTCAAATTAAACCGCTCAGGCATTATTTCATCCACGAACTAAACCTACATTTCCGAATCCAAAACCCTAAAACCTAAACCCAAGACCAGGACTTGTAAAACCTGTCTAGAATACGGATACGGACATCAATTTTCCTAACTGAACCAAAAACCTTTTACTGATATATTTTAAGAAAAAACAAATACCTGACGGGGGAATGCCAAGGCGTTGCTTGAATTGTAGCGCTTGGAAAGCAATCCCCTCTTCTCTACAGCCACCTTCTGTCCAGTCACAAAAAACCTAGATCTTGAGTGGATCCGAGCTTGGTGACCGTTGCCATGGCTGGAGAGCTCGCCAACTGGATTACAGGGAAGAAGAGACATGGAAGCTCAGGCTTATGAGAGAGAGGAGACAGGCGCAGTTGAACCCTCGATTTAGAGCTAACCATACAAATGGGTCGTCCATTGGTTGAATCTAGGCCCAATTAGAGGAATCGGCTTCCTTTCCAATGTACGGTGTAATTGGAGATTATAATCGGACCGTGAAGCTGAAAAGTCAGGGCATGTTCGGCGGACTATTGGAAATGAATATGGACATGGAAATTGAACTAAAAATTATTATTTATATGGAAAAACTTTGAAATTTTTAGTTCAATTTCCGCGCTCATGCTCATTCCCAATGGCCTGCCGAACAGGCTCTAAAAAAAAAAGAATTGGTTAAAGACCCGGAATAAGATTTGGTCCAAGTGAGCAGTTTGGGTCTGATGGGCTCCATTACCGGCTTTAAGATATATTAGCACGATTATTAAAGCTAAAATGCATAGATATTAAAGCGATATGCACATATCTTAAAGCAGATCGGACGGTTATGGAGCTCATCGTACTCAGTTTGAGTCCGATGGACATCGGACCCAAACTGCTCTCTTGGTCCAAATGGTTTTGGACCGGACACCGTCCAAAGCCTCTAAAAATTGTACGATTAAAGTCCGAACAATCGATTCGAACCGCTCAACATGATTTTCATATTAAAATGTGCTCAGAGGCCAAATTTTATATTTTTTGAAATTTTTTTACCATTTTTTTATAGATACGTACAAAATCACTATTTTCTTAGATATCCATCATGTGACTCCTCTCTCATATTGGTAACCTCACTAAGCTTACTTGTTTTTCTTTCTTTGGTACGCTGAAGTGAATTCGCAGGAGTAAATGAAATTACGTAAGAAGCTTTATTGTATTTGTGACAAACTATTAATTTTATGTGTAGATACGCTGATCAATTTTCATCGAAGCTCTTTAAAGGAAAAACTCATCTTAATTTTTTGCTTATTAGCGAGTGTACAATCCTCTCTCTAATAAGTCGCACTCTCCTGATGATTAATTAGCTGCACAGTTTGATACTAGAGGCTATTGTCTCAACGACTTGCATCAGCTCTATACAAAAGTTCATATTTCTTCTTTCCACAACTGCATTTGCTCTGTATGCTTGCTCGGTTTATGCAAGTTTGAGGCTATCTGTATTATGTAACTATCTTAGTTTGAGGCTGCATTTATTTTCCTTTTTTTTTTTTTTTTTTTTATAAAAGTAGCCCAAAAAAAAAGGCCTGCTGCTTCATTTAATACTAGTATTATAAAAAAAAAAAAAATGCAATATCGTGTTCATGCGTTGCAACGAGACGTCGAGACGCATTATAACAAACAAAAAAAAATGTTGCTAACTTATAATGTAAAGTCCTAAAAAAAAAAATTAAAAGTAGGAAATTATCTAACTACTTGCCCATTCAAATTACATGAAAATTTTAGATATTTTTCATTTTCTCTCCCGATCAGAAAGATATAATTATTTCCATCAGCATAAAATATGTTCTTCATCTATTTGCAAAGATACAGTTGTCCAAATAAAGATTATTTCTCCTTTTGACACAATGAATATATCAGAAGAAAAAAAATTCTCTACGGATTAAAATATAGAGGAAGAGAAGAAATGAAATAGAGAAAATAGAGAAATAAGAAAATAATTTAATTGCAGAAATCAGAGATAACTTTAAGAAGAAATAAGAAAACATATTGCTAAAAATTCATTCAATTTTAATTGTACAAACTATATAGCAGTATGTGTGGCGAGTATGTTTTTAATTATTTTTGGACTTCTACACATAAAATATATGTATTTAATCAAAAGAAGACATATTATGTGATTGAAAGGTTGATATTAAATTTCAGAATTCATCTTTTAATCTCACCTATTCGCGAATAAGGACAACTACGTGCATAATATAAGAATGGAGATTAAAAAAAATGTTTACAAGGCTACAAGCGTAGGTCACAAGTCACAACCAGCTACCTAAATTCGAACAACCCATGTAAAGCCGCGCCGATATATATATATAGAGAGGTTGGCTAATATACAATCGATTGTTCCTGAGTTCCCGTGCAACTAAGTTATTTTCTGATTTTCAAAGTCCAAACGATCGATCTAAACCGTTAGATGTGATCTCCATATTAAAATGTACTTGGAGACCAAATTTTATATTTTTTGGAATTTTTTTACTATTTATTAAGCCACTTTGAAAATCGCTGATCTAACGGTAGCTTAACCAAACAGTAAAAATAGAAACCACCGTTGGATCAGTGATTTTCAAAGTGGCTTAATAAATAGCAAAAAAAATTCAAAAAATGTAAAATATGGTCTCCAAGAATATTTTAATATGGATATCACATCTAACAGTTTAGATCGATCGTTTGGACTTTGAAAACCAGAAAACAACTTGGTTGCACGGGAGCTCAGGAACAATCAATTGTATATTAGCCAACCTATATATATATATATATATAATGCACGTAGTTGTCTTGATCTACCAACGGCTGAGATTGATAGATAAATTTTTGGATTTAATATCAGTTCTCTAATCACATAATTTGACTTCTTTTGATTAATTTTTTTTTATGTGTAGAAGTCTAAATTTAGTTAAAAACATACCTGCTACATATACTGTCATATAGTTTGTCACAATTAAAATTGAATGAATCCCTAGCGATATATTTCCTTATTTCTTCTTACTATCTCTGATTCTGCAATTAAATTATGAAAAATGTTATTTTGAGCTAGGGTATTACATTATTGAGGTGAGAGAAACTTTAATCACCAATTACCTATTTTACCTTTATATTCTCTCTCTTCATTATCTATTTCAATTAATATAAATTTAACAAAGGAAATAACTAATTAGGAAAGATCTCATAGGAAAAAAATATATGTTTGAATCCCGGAATAATTGATAAAGTGTATAAAGAAAGATATTAATGTGCCATATTTAGAAATTCACCATGCTAGATTTTGCTCGAGTTATACTAATGCAATTATTACAATAGCCAAAATTTGATGAAATTAATATTTTATATACAATGTTTAGTATATTCTTTTTTAATCATTAAAAGGCGTTCCTTTCATTTAAACCGGTAATTTATATAGTACATAGATATCAAGTAAAAACCCATTACTGTGATTTCCCTAATAAATAAACAAATACCAGTAAAAAATAACAGTTTTCACTTAATAGCTTTTTACCATGATACACTGGTACCTTTTTAATTTTCAAGTACATAACTATTTTTTCAATCTAGATTAATACATGTAATCATCTAATATATTTTATCTAGGTTCTAATTAATTCTCTTCAGACCCATATGCCCCTTACACCATATACTCTTTGCATACTTTATAATTGTGCTCATATGGCTACTATTTATTATGAGCTTGTTGTTGTTTCTTTTATTGCTATTTATTATTTGAATTTCTATTTTTTTAATTTGTGCCTTTATTTTTATTTGAATATATTTTTTTTAATTTTATGTGAATGTCAAACAAAAAACTTCTTCATATTCTATCCAATCTTATAATATGTTCTCGTTGCAACGTACGGGCACGGTCGTTAGAAACCACACAGATGTACATTTACAATCCTGGACACCTCCGGCACCTTCTGAAGTTAAACAAGAAACTTTCAGTCGTTGTGACCAGTAAAGGAACACTTATAACATATGCTACATTTCAATTAAAAGAAAAATAATCTTTTCATCAATTATCATGCCTGGTATAAGAGAATATGTAAATGAAAATTTCAAAAAGGAAGTTTTAAAACACTGAAAACAACTCTTTTGAATCCTTTATTTGACCTAAATTTAGATCGAGAGGAGCCAAATCACAATCAACAAATTATAAACATTTATAACAATGCTTTATACCAAGAATTATAATCGGATGATTCGGATGACGAGGAATTGGACTTGAAAAATGGGATCTAAAAAAATTAGTTCAGCTCAGTTTATTAAGAAGACTACATATGCAAAATGCCACACAAGACAGAACTGATCAAGGTCGGATTAACTAATCGATTTTTATAAGAAAATCAGTAATGCGTTCGGCAAAAAAGTCAGTTTTTATTTTTGCAATCATCTTAATATTAACTTATATATGAACTTTATAATCATTTAATAATGCTGACAATTTTATAGTTATTAAATGTTAAATTTTGTTTTGTCGTACTTTAACAAATTTCCGTTCAGTATGTTGTGCCCTGTTTCAGGACTTCCCTCAAATGAAGAAACTTGAGCTGTATATTAGTAATGTGTGAAACATTATTTTTCCTAGGACATTTGATCTCTCCTTTCCCAAGTTTCTCAACACTATACTTTACCATGTCATTAAAAAAAAACAGTCACATCATAATTGTAAAACAGGTACAGCAACCTTACTGGTATATGACTAGGATAATCATACCATCATTGATCAGGAAATAAATCTGCTGTTATTCCAAAGCATAACAGGACCCTCAGAGCAGGCATTAAATTCCTACACATGCTCTCTTGAATCCTTTATTTGACCTAAAGGTTGCTGTACATGACTAGGACCCTCTGGAATAACAGCAGATTTATTTCCCATTGATCAGAGCAGACATTAAATTCCTAGTTTATCAGTGAAAGCTATACTAAACCAAACCCATAAGCAAAGAACCAATTAAAGCTAACAACGTATGCTTGGTCTCCAACAAACATACAAGTAAAGAAATTTAACATAATTAACAAAGCTCTGCACAAATTTAAACATCACAATCTTATAACCACCACCATAGTTCTATAACATGCCACCTACCCTATCAAAAAGGTAAGAATATTTACACAACCCAAACTACTCTTTCTCATCTCATCATAGAGACGTATACACAAGAAAGAAGCCAAGGTGGTAGTAATAACAAACTTAAACAGAAGTTAAAACCAGGTATAACGAATCAACCATGAACATGAAGTTTAATTTATTTAAACTGGAGGGATGTTAGAAAAAGAGAATCCTTTGTAGCCTTTGTATGCATAATATGCTATTCTTGTGTAGTAGAAACCAGGCAAGAACATTATGCCACCCAAAATTGCAAAGAATATCCCTACATTATCAAATCAAAACAAAGGTATGATGACAAATAAACAAAAAAAGAAAGACATGTGAGAATAAAAACTTGTGAACCAAACTATATTAAAAGATAAAAAAGATAAAATAAGAGCTAGATATTACCAAATGATGCAGTTGCATGACCGCATGGAGTCCAAATGGGATTTCTCTAAGTTTTAATTTATGCAGTGATTGCACAAATTAGGGTTATTGAACCGCATTAAAGTAGATCGGGTGTACTTGCATAATTGAGCTTAGACTGGGTTATTTATACAGTATTGTCAAGGTTAGTATACACAACTCAGTCAAAAATCTCCTTGGTATTACAACAAGAATAACTCTATCCATCCAAAGGGCATGCAAGTGACAACTACGATTTCATAAGATCTCAGCGTGAGGACACTAGTTTGATCAATAAATTCAATAACAATTTACACCGAGGTGATGAATCTTTTTACCCTAAATTGGTCAGCTAAACTTCAATCTACTCTAACACAAAGCAAAATTAGGGTCGAATTTTAAAAATTACCGTGGGCACGGTCACCTCCGACCCGATTGACTGCCATGAGGGACCCAGCCACTACAGAGATGAATCCGAAAACGAGTAGAGCTATAGCGAAGGCGATCTCCTTCACCGGAGGTCGGTTCTCGATCGCGCGTGCCCCACCGTCTAGAAAGTCGTCCTCGTCAGTGATCGAAAAAGCGTGGTCGACGTACGCCATAGAGAGGAAGAAAAGAGGCACCGAGAGACGGAGAGGTCTAGCTAGGGTTTGGTGGAGGGAGAGAGAGACAGAATTAATGGCAAAATTTAGAGAGCGGGTAATGGAAAAGGGAAGGAGAATAGGAGATGCTTTTGCGTCAGAGTTGATTTACAGGATAATCTCTGTACACTTGGTTTACTGGGTACCTTGACCGGACTGCGTATCGTCTGAGATATCCTAACGTTTGCGTGACCGACGTGTAAGATTCCTATTCGGGGATAGCACGGGGACCAATATTATTTGTGAATTAAGATTCGTGCACAACGTATTTGAACGCTTGTTAATTTCCAAAAGAAACACTTAAATTTTGAGATATCTCAGAGGATGCGAATTCCATTGACCAAGTCCAGGTAGGCGGGTGTGCTCCGCGAGAAATTGGTGAAGGCGCGTTTTTAGATTGAATGGCTCACCTATTTATTAATAATAGTTTAATACTAGTCAACCTCACATCCGAAAAAACCTAGTACGCCGTTGGATACTTTGATAGTTGGATTAGATCGGTGAAAGTAATAAACGAAAAATTAGGCATCCTCTGCCAAATTTTCAAAAAGAAAGAAATAAACGAAAATTATACCGAATTACGTGTTCTTTCCATCGCTAGCCAAAGAAAAATAGAAATCTTGGCAATCCCAATTCTGCGCACATATAATGTTTAAAAACAGGATAAAATGATAATTTAAAAATAATGTTGTTATTTTTATATGTTCTCAAGTTAAATGTTAATTCTTTCTTAGAATAATATTATATTAGTATTATTTTTGCTTATTTTTATATTTTATAAAATAACGAATTACTACTAAAATCTCATACACCCTGAGAAGTTTTGCCAAAAAAAATAATATAAAAATAATAAACGAATTAATAATTCATAAATATGGTTGGCTTCCAAGACCTCTAAAATATGTCATAAATAAACTATTAATTATTATCAAATTTAATTGTATAACCGAGTATTATTAAACCTTTTGTTAACACTTGTTCAATCATATATAAACAGAGTATATCTAATTCGATATGTAAATTAATTATTATATGTGATTAGTTTGTTGAAGTTTCTAAATATTTGTTAATGTTACGTTCTTCTTTAATATTATTTATCTTAATTAAAATTTTACTTTTCTAATATATATTTTATTTTAAAGTGAAATTCAGAAAATAATTATAATCACACATAATTCGCAATGTTTGAGATATTGACTTGTTGCACACACCAAAAAAAAAACAGAGAGATAAAAGCACAGTAGGAAATCAAACAACCAGATCAGAAGCTCATCTTGAATCGGATGACATTTTCTTTTAGGAGAATAGGATGACATTTTAGTTTAGTCTGAACAAGTCCGATAATTCGAAACGTTCTGAAAAAAGGAGGTAATACAGTTAGCTAGAAAAAAAATTCTAAAACTATTATATTCAAAGATTGAAAATTCAATTTTTTTCTTACAACTTTCACAGTTTCTGTGAAAAAAAAAAAAAAAAAAGGTAATTCGAAACGTTCCAAATTTGAATGGATGCGGCCAACATTAATTATGAATACTAACAAATCAAGTTTCACTGTAGCGACTCTGGTGCAGCTAAACGCGGGGCTGATGAAAACAAAATAATCAATGGTTTGTAAACATGTTAGACACTTAGACTATCGCACATAACAATGAAATAGAAAACCAGAGGGAATACATAAATGCACATTGCCAGCTTAAGAAATTTTGGTTTCCATTCCGCTGTAATCATGTCACTGACTGGTAATAACCATAATATTTGTGTTTCCATTCCGCTGCGAATTATTTGTGTTTATTTTTTTTTAATCGAATACTTAATGAAAAGCAAAATAAATCGCGAATTATAAATTATTTATGAATAAAATGAGAATTTTTTTAAAGTTTTTTTTAGTTTTTTTCCTCATTCTTGTGGTACCGAATTATTTCCGAATTATATCAGAATTATTCTCAAATTATGAATTTTTCAAACTACTGAACCGAATCTGAACTATTAGTTTGTCACATAGGTGACAACCAGTATTGTAAAAAACATATGTTTTGACCAACTAATCATTAGCGATGACTAAACTATCACATATTTTTTTTCGAATAATTGACCAATTATTCCTGATTAATGTTGATTATTTCCAATTATTCTCTATTAATTGCTCGATAATACCCTATCTGTCCAACAAGTGCATACCATTATTTATAACACCACAACAAATAACATTCAATTGTCAATAAGTAGGTAACACTGATGGATACACAACTTCGAGCGCCAAAAACCATAGACACTGATGGAGGAAGTGTGCCAAGTGGAATTCGCATCCTCTGAAATATCTCAAAGTTTGCGTGATTTTTAGAATATCTTAATCGTTCAAATACGTTTTGCACGAATCTCAAAAGTCAAATAATAGTGCCCCCTACGTCTCCCGAATGGACACCGGACACGTCGGTCACGCAAAAATTGAGATATCTCAGAGGATACGTACCCTGCCGAGTGGGGAGCACCGAGCACAGGGGCCATGCCCATGCGGGGCCGTCAAGGCCGACAGGTGTCAGTGTCAGACATAAAAATTGAACTGTTTTACGAATTTTAATATGTAAATCGGATATCATATGATAGACATTAAATCCGAGAGCCAATAAATTTAGAGTAGAACTAGGGTGCTCCTAAGTTCATCCAACTTCTTGTGAATTTGACTCTAAAATATATCGAATCGACTTTAAACGATGAATCCAAACCGTTGAAACTCTTCTACCTAATGAGTGATGCGTCTACATGTGAAAATTTTAAAGTTTCAAATTAATTTAATACAGAGTCAAGTGGTCAAAAGTTTAAGGTTTATAAATTAATTTTAATGCATTCATTTTTTGGACTCCTTTGACCACTTGACTCTGTATTAAATTAATTCGAAACTTTAAAATTTTCACATGTAGACTCATCAATCATTAGGTAGAATGATTTCAACGGTTTGGATTCATCGTTTAAAGTTGATTCGATATATTTTAGAGTCAAGTTCACAAGAGGTTGGGTGAACTTAGGAGCACCCTAGTTCTACTCATAAATTTAAATGTTAGTCACAGTTGATATTAGTTAAGATATTATATTTTATTGCACTATGAATTAAAATTTTATAAAACCTGAAACTTTTTTTTTCAAAATTTAGTAAACAAATATAAACTTTAAATTTAACATTACAGATATAATTTATTATAAGAAATATATCACATCTATAAAAATCACAAGACCTAGTTCATATTTGGTACTGAGTAATTTAAATAGTTTTTCGAAAACCTAATTTTTATGACTGTTGTTGTATCACCAATTATACTCAAAGTTTTCAATTTCATAAAAAAAAGTGTAACTGTTATTGATATTAATATTTTTTTTACAGTAAGTGATAATTCTACCCTGAAAATTTTCCCAATTATTTTGCTTGTAATATTCATTATAATCTTTAAAATGTATGATTTAGAATAAAAATAAAAATATTATGGTGTTTTGAACAGGTTGGAACAATTTTGGACCGAACTACTAAGAAAATAACGAATGAATAAAAACATTGAGACAAAAAAACTAGGTCGAGACTTGATGGCGATGCAAATGGAATTCACATTCTCTGCGGAGTTTTTATGTGCGGAGCTGTGCGATGCTTTTAATCTGGTCCGTTCGTTTTGATCGGACAGATCAAATAAAATTTTAGCACGAATCTCAAAGAAAAAATAATACTGCCTCCTTCATCATCCCGAGCACTCACTGGCTGAGAGTAAATCTGAACCGTCCGATCAGCTTCGCAGGTAAAAACTCCGCTGAGAATATTGGTCCGATGCAAATGGGTCATGTTTGACTTACGCTGCCGGACGGTGTGGCCGTGTGGGGCATACGCTTTTTGGCCACTTTATAATAAAAAAAAAAAAAACTCGTATTATTCTAATTATTTGACCTATAATTAAAATACACGACTCAGTTCTGCTTGATCCATTATTCCATTGTCTTCAGTCGTCACTATTTGAAAATTTGATTCAACCAATGAATGTTATTATTGGATCTTTTTCTTAAAAAGTGGGCTGAATATTAGGCTTGCAATTATGTTTTGTTACGTCACACAGGAAGATATATATAATACATCAAATTGATATCCTGTGTGCCAACTATTGGCATCGTCAACTTTTATGACCATCAATATAGTTGACATCCAAAACTCACACATTTTTTTGTTTTTAAGAAAGAGAAATCTGACACCTGTATAAGAAACTTTTATTTCTAATGAAATCATTTTACGGAAATATGGTATGTATTTACGGAAAAAAAATGGCTGTTTTAAAGGCTTTCTATATCCCAAATTTCAAGCACAATTTCGGTAATTAGTTCCCAAAACTAGTCGAATAGGAAATATTAGTTGCTTTTGCAAAAAAAAAAAAAAAATTAAACAGCGTCAATTAAAAAATGGGAATTTGAATTTTGGTAAATTTTATAAAATTCAAGTTCTCTGTTCAAAATTCTAACATATGGGTATTATTAGGTTTTATTACTTGAAGACCTGCTTTAGGTGTGCCTTTTGAACTCATCCATGAGAAAATTGTCGCAAAAATTGTGCCAATCTATTAAAGAGGCTTTGATTTGCATTAGACTATTAGTGCCAAAGAAAAAGGAAAAGAAAACAAGTTTTTGTAGGTGACCAAATCTGAATTAGACCGAGAATTATCCCTTATTCCGAAGTAGGCCTTTATTATCTTGTGTTTCAATTTGGGCCCAAATAGTCCAAAATTTAAGCCGAGGAATTCTAACTAGTTGATAGAGAATTGGAGACGGGCCTACGGTTTCAAATCAAAATTCCACTACTCTCCTTTTCAGCCCAAATAAATTGAATAAGAAACTCGGTCATAGTTACAATATTTTGTTTTAAAAATGCAAGTTATGAAATTTGCATAAAGTTCGAGTACGAGGTATGATATTTACAAGCAAACTTACGAATAAAGTGGAAAAAAAGTGCAGTGCCGTGACTAACACACCGTGATTTTGGTCTCGTGCCGTGATCAAGTGAACAGTTACACGTGCCATATCTTGCCGTGACTAAAATGTGGAGGGTGGTTATGGCATGCGAGTCACGGCGCACGCCGTGTCCAAACATAACTAGTTACGTTTCTCACATTTAACTATTTTTTCATAATTTAGATTAGTTTATTCAAGATTCACTATTTGATTAAGATTTAACGGTCCTAATTACACGTGACTCGCGTGACCATGTGCCGTGCCGTGACCGGATTTTTATCGTGATGTGCCGTGCCGTATCAAATTTTCAAAAGATGGTCACGGCATGTGACAAGCGAGTCACGGCACGGAAAAGTCACATACCGTAACCGTACCATTCCGTGACAGAACCGGCTCCGCCGTGCCATTTTTCCCACTCTACGCAATGCATATGCGCCATGGCCAATTAGTCATAAAGCACCTTTTTGCGTTACTGTATCCAAACTAAATTAAAATTCCAGGTTTCCTACTAATTTCGTGCTAATTTTTCATCCATAATTTTCTTTGCTTCTTTTGCTCTTTTGCGTCCTAGAAGAAATATAAGCAGCAATTATCATTTCGTTTTGAAAATAGTGTATTTGGTACCACAGTCTACAATAGTTTTGGAATTTGAAAATAGTGTATTTGGTACCACAGGCTACAATAGTTTTGGAACCAATAAACAAGTTGCAGCAATTATCATTTCGTTTTGAAAATAGTGTATTTGGTACCACAGGCTACAATAGTTTTGGAACCAATAAACAAGTTGCAGAAATTCTTATTTCCTTTTGAGAATAGTGTGTATTTGGTACCACAGGGCACAGGTTACTATAGTTTTGGAACCCATAAATAAGTTTACATAATCCCTACAGAGACAGGAACTAGAAAATTGAGATGAAGGGACTAAATAAGATACTGTAGTGTAATTTTATTTTATCAAAATATAAATACTTATATAAATTATAAAATATAAAATAATATTAAGCTGCAAATTTTTATTTATGAGTTAGCTAAGCCACCCCTAATTACTACATGGACCAACCCCCGGCAACTCTAACAATCACAACAAAATCAGAAAAACCCTATACCTCCCTGACAACCTCCTGACACCCAAAACGAGGGGTCTACTAGCAAATTATAATTCTGTAGGGTTATATAAGCATAATTTCCTATTTTGGGTTTACCTGCTTATTGTTGGTACCTTCTCTGGCATAGACAATCTCAAATGTTCATTGCTTCAAGAAACAGAATTATACACACGCATGGTCGCATGCATTAATGGACCCAAAAGCAAAATTTATACCTTTGGCTGTCAATTTTACTCTTACAAAGATGCCTCTCTTTTTTCTTTTTCTCTCTTTTGCAAAGTTTGAGTCAAGTTTCAAATATGTACACGCTAACCTCATCAGAATTTTAAAACTTCTGTATTTTTTTTTTTAAATTTGACAGTGGCTGTCAAATGGATAAAACTTCTGTTTTTCATAGAATTATATACGGGTTGATTGGAAAAATGCAGCATTCTCATGGACAAGTATCATTTGTTAGCAAATCAAACTAAATGAAAGGTTTAGCTACTAGAATTAATTACTTCTTTCAAAAAATAAAAAAATAAAAAAGAGGTACCTGGTAGTTACAAAAAATAGTATCTATAAAACTTAATAGTCATCAATTCATGGGAATTTGCCAAATTACTGCCTATACATGCATATACTTATTTCTCATTAATTCCAGGACACCAATTACTAGTTTACTACAATGCTACAAATCTCAACAAAAAGAAAAAAAGAAAAAAAAAAGGATTTATGGATATTGAATCAACATTACAATTTCGGATTCTCAGCGAACACGAATCCTCTTTGTCGGTTGACGTGGCACGAAAATGGAGGCAAGATCGGTCGGGACACAGAAAAACAACTCTTGTGGAATTTTCCTTTTCACCGTCTTGGGCCGCCTTTTCCTCGGGGTAGGAGGGCAGATCAATGCCGGTTTTACGGCATCATCTTCCAATTTTGGTGTAGTACATTGCTCTTCATGATCTCCGACAGAATTTTCTTGTGCGGGTTTATCTGTCGAGGTTCTTATGGGGGGTAGAGATGGCAATTCAATGGCGGAAATTGCTAGCTCCATTCCCATAATTCAAATTGTTTTATTTTTGTTTAATATGTATGAAGGTAGTTTATTGTGATGTAGGACAGTATGGACAGTATGGGAGGATATATATGGAGAGGGACAGAGAGATAGAGAGGAAATGAAGGTGTTTAATTCTTTTTTTTTGCTTCTTTCTTTTTTGGCGTTGGCGTGGAGAAGCAAGAGATGGAGGTGATGATGGAAATGAGCAAGCGTTGAGAGGGAAAAAGGTGAACAGAATTATATCATATGGTGAGGCAGTGCAAGTATATATGTTAAATAGTCGTATGAGAGAGATGATTCTGGATCTTCTATGTCACAAATGATAATGTTTAGGTGTGATGAGTCTCTTTCAAGGAGACCTATACAAATAATTTTCATAGACTGTGATTTTCTTTTCTGTATAATAAATCATTCAATTGTCTCAGGGTTTGCTCCATATTGACTCGCTTCAAATGGGTAACATGCCTTAACCAAAAGCTTTAACTAAATATAGCTTTAATAAGGCTTAGCTGATGCATGTGCTGTGTCAAGGTAATCTCATCTTTGTTCGGATCTACTATTGTCCTTGAATTTGCTGGTACTTTTAATTAAAAATAGATTTTATTTTTTCAAGATCCTGTTTCTCATATTGCAATTATGATATTGTATTTATGTGAATTTCATGTTTTCTTCTAGGCAAAGTTTGTAAATTAAATCATCTCATTTTAATATTAACTTATTTAAAATTACTAGCATAAATATATATTGGTCATATATATAATATATTTTCTAGAGAAGATAAATAGTGTGATTCGATTTACTGGTATTATCGTAAAATATCCATTAAAGATGACTTCTCATTCATGTATAATTTATCGAGTAAATCTAAAATAATAAATAAATTTTATTATAAAATTTAATCGAACATTATTTGACAACCATATTAAAATTTTGAACGACGGGGAGATTAACTATTTGTGAGATATATGTCCGCTATTTTAATTATGCCCTAAGAAATCGAATATATATAATTCAGTTATACAACAACGAAAATTAACATAAAATGATATATGCCACTCATCACAGACTCACAGTGCCCTATTATAAATTATTATAGGTCTTTCAAATTTTTTTTTTTTGGATTCATTATAGGAATTTCAAATTGACAACATATAATTAAGGAAGTTGACACGAGAGCACAGGAAGTGAGATTGTCAAATCGCCACATGAGATCCGGTCTAATTGCTATTAAATAGAGAGATGAAGCGAGGGCCCGCTTAGAAGGCCTAATGGTAATTGGGTGCGTATCCTCTGAGATATCTCATTTTTTGCGTGACCGACGTGTCCGGTGCCTATTCGGGGGAACGTAGGGGGCCAATATTATTTGTGCTTTGAGATTCGTGTAGAAAGTATTTGAACGATTGAGATATTCCAAAAAGTCACGCAAAGTTTGAGATATCTCAGAGGATACGAATTCATGGTAATTGGTATGCATAATTTCTTAATGGCCCAAGTTCACCGGGACCCACTGTGGTAAATCCATGAGATAATCTTGGCCATCTATTTCTTCCTTTGATCTCATTTAACGGTTGGGATTAGTCTATACTTGCTCTATATGTTTTTTTCCCCAAAGGAAAAGTAGGTTATGAGCATCCAAAACAAAGTTAAGATGTCCTTTATTTGCTATTGTCTCCAAGACTCCAACTTTGTACCATAATATTGTTGGAATTAATTAAGAGCAATATGTGAAAGCTACACAAAAAGCACAATTACCACATGGCATTGCAACTACACAAAAACTAGAATTAATTTTATGAATTAGTTTTGATATAATTGGTGTTGGAGGCTATCTTAATTTTGTTTAGGTAGTAGCTAGGCAACCTCCTACAAATAATTATTCATAAAACAAATAAAACAAAACTATATATAATGTTAGCAAGGTGCTCTTTTAAACTTTAAACATTGATAGCATAGGCTTTTCGCTTACTGAGTCAAAATAGAAAAAAAAAATATATATTGCATGCAATGACATTCTTCAATTAATATTGGTTTTATGATTTAAAGCTAGCTAGATAGCACTATTGTCCTTTTTTGGTGAATTTGCGGCCCTCTTATGTAACACAGATGTACTAGAAAATTGACACATTAATTACTGGAATTTTTGATTGATTCTAGGAACCGAAGGATTTACTGACCTATAGCTTAACATGTAACTTTTCTTTATAACACAGCTACCTATCCCCATGCAAAGATTTGGTGTCATTTTCTTGCTGGGATACAGAATTAATGTTGTTTGTCGACTAATGATTTATAGTGCAAATAATTGTATAATGGCATTAAATAAGCAACGGGACAGCATTAAATGACGCATTACTGTGGTTACCCACGATTGTTCCTCTACTCATCCTGTAAACTCATAAAATATGAGATCAAGAGAAAATCTTGTAGATCCTCTTTTATAAGAAATGTTGTGGATATGATGCCACTTAAATATTGTCGAATTGGTAACAAACATGCATATATTAAAAATTAACCAGGCGTCAATGCTTCAATGCCATTTATATATGCACAGCAATAATTTTTGAGAGAAAATGCACAGCAATAATTAATTACCATATGTTATTTTGCACAGTTATCCCTTTCATCCTCATAATATATGTCCGTAATCTTAAGTTGTGAAGATATTCTTTAATAATGCTACATATACCATCTTGTACGTAGTTCTAAACGTACATAGAAGAACTTTTTTCTCTGTAATTTCCAATGCAAATTTCCTGGGTGGTTTAATATTTCATATTTCATACAAAGTAAGGGACCTATATGCAAAATATCCAAGATCCCAGTTTTCATTTTAGACAAAAGCTGTTTGGGATCACATGGTCTTGTTGGGTTAATAGGGTTTAACTTTCCATTTCAAAAGGCATCATTCTTAATCATGCCAACCAATCTATTCAAGCTAGAAAGTCTTTAGGCAATATAGTATATATAACTGCCAACAAAAAAATACTACATAAATTGCCCTATTTTGGAAGGCGTTATATTATATAAATGCAGTGGTTGATCTTTTTTTTTCTTTTCTATTTTCATGCATGCCATTGCATAGCGTACAATTATTTTTCCTTAATGGTGTAGTTAATTAAGTAAAACTTCCAGTTAAAAATTCTAATCATCTGTACACCAACAAAAAAAAAATTACTTCTGGTAGATTAAATAGCTAGGATTATGGTGATATGTGTATAAATCAGCTGAGCATCATATATTTATTGCAATATATATATGCCATTATTTGACCATATAATTATATCTTGATCACACTAATCGAATTATCAAATTGCACAAATTCCAGGAGTTGAATTGCTTGCATGAGATTACTTCTGCTTTTGGCAAATTAAAATTTGCTACATTAATGTCCTGTGCTGATCAGGCCTGAGGTGGCTGTGTCGCTGTTCCATTCTCTTGTCCTGTTGATTATAATATGAGTTTACCTAGGAATCTATCATGTTAACTGTTTACTATTACGGAATTACTGGTACATATAGGGGTATCTTACCACACTATAATAACAAACATCAATTATACCAACTGGATCCAGAATAAATAGCATACCTAACATACTAAATGTTGCATGTTCTCCCACCAGATTTGGGTTTATCTTAGGACCACCTTTTCTCTTATCATGAGAAGTTTCAGCTCTAACTACTTTGCAGGAGCATATATATTACAAATGACAGGATAAAAACAAAAGGAGGGAAGATTTAGAAATCAAAGCTCTTATACAGGTCAAATACCTTCTGTTTTGTATAGTTTGCAATTTTTTTTTTTTGCTGATGTATCATGCAAATCATGTATAATTACTAAAATGTGAAATTGAATATAAATTTTGGCTTTATAAAGGAAAGAACATTTTATACCCATAGTTCTATATTAGTTAATTACTTGCTAGCTGTTTTTAACCTTGTAAAAAAAATTTGATGCATTATATGGTGGCAACCAATTGATGGATCTGAATTGGGTGTCATCACTGAAGTGCTTTTTTTCACTCATTTCTTTATTTTATTATTATTATTTTGTTTTTTCGTTATGGCAAAAGAGCATCATAAGGTGTTCCACCACCAATCCAATAGAATTGAGTATAGATGAAGAAATAGAACATGGCTTGATGGTGTGCCAAAAGGAATTTAAGCTTTCATCATGGGTTGTCTTGTCTGTTACTTGGCATTTAATTTACTGCCAGTTGACTTACCTTAGATATCAAAATCCAAGATAGATTGCTCGCAAGTTATAAGAGTTTGCACTTCCAGAGATGGCAGTGAAATCAAGGGTACATCGGGATTGCACAAGCTGCGCTGCCAAAATATTGCAAAGGAATTTTTAATTAATTACTTCCGGCTTTTGTATTTTGTATTATTAATTTTATTTATATAGTTGACATGATAACACTGAAGGTTAAAAATAGTAAAACTTAAAATTCAATAAAAAAAAATGTAAAATATTACTCCTCTCTTATATATATTAAGTACATGTTCTGATCCGATCCGCCAACAGTTGTAATTTAATTAGCTGAATTTTAAACGGTTAAGATAAAACAATTCCGCAAACGTGATTTTATGTGGTAATGTATTAGTATTTAGCTATCTGAACACTCACTACACTATTTTTCTCCTTACAATTAATAAAAACAATTAATTGTAACATTTACTTTCTTTTTATGTTATTTATTACAACAAAATAAGAAGATAATTAACATGTTTGTTCACTAAATATTGATTATCTTCCTATTTAATAGAGGTAAAGACAAAATAGTCTATTTCAATGTTGAATAAAGAGAAATTATAAAAAGACAAATATTTGTAAAGATAAAAATATTTGGTCTGATTTGATTTTTTTTAATTTGTATTTTCTGTTTGAATTTTGAACCCATAGCAAAGCACATACAAAATACTAGTTTCTAATCAAGTAAGTATTATAGCAACTTATTATTTTGTACATCATCATTAAATATTTCATTCATTTCTTTAATCTAGTTAAATGCACAACTCATTATTTTGATCTAAGTCAATACATAGCTCATTTTTTTTGGCTTAATTAGCCAATGCATAATTTTCATATAAATGATAGTACTATTAAGCATTACATCAATAAAATCTAGCCTATCCCATGTAAACAATTATTCTCTTGTTATTTAGGCCATGAAAGTTATCAAGAAAAAATAATAATATACAGGAGATTTTTTTTTTTATCATATCCACGACAAACAAAAATAAAATTATTTCTTATATTTTTAAAAGAAAAATAAGGGTTGAACTTCATTTAATTAATTAATAATTGGTTACACACGGTTAGTAACAGTACTAAACCCCTGAAGTTAAAATTATTTCTTATTTTATTATTATGTTGAATAATTAAGAACTTATCGTCAGTTTCTCTCATGACATTAGTGTTTAAAATAGGTGATATGCCGTGACTTGATGCCACATATGTTGTGATTCAAAGTTTCAAAGATGTGATATATGTACGTAGCATAATTTTTTTTTCACGTTTCATGCATGACTGACATGCTAAAACTATTTATTTTTACATGATAATGACGTAATAACATGTTGGTTCGAGATGTGACAGTCGTATTTAACTTATTTTTGCGGAATTTTAAATTGTTCGTTGAATAAATAAACTAAGAAAAATGCCAAAAATTGATAAGTAGCAAAATAAAAAAAGTTGTTAAAAGAATCCTGCTCCACAATTGTGTCGCAGGAATCGCATCTGTTTCATGAGAATTGCCGGTGAGTTTGAGGAAGTTGTATTAGGAAAAAAAAATATAAGAAATCATTTGTTAAATTCACGTACGGATCACTATAGTCAGGACTTTGAATATAAGAATTGGCGTGTCATTTTAAATTCTTTTGTTTGGATTTACTCCGAGTCATAATGCTAATGGGGTTTTCTACTAAAGTTTTTAATTTTTAAATATTAATCCAGATAATGTTCTGTTAAGACAAATTTGGACCGATTATGATATGCGACATTTCAAAAACGAGATTGCTCTCAACTTTTGTTTTGAATAGGAAAATTTTTATTACTACAATTTTATGCGGTGCATGTACGAAGTCACTAATTTGAAATGATGTTATTTTTCATATTTTCACAAATTGATTGAAAATGAAAATAAATATTTTTTGTAAATTATAATTTAATTCCACCACTAAAAAAATATTAATCATACACGGTTTATCATACATAGAGGGGATAAATTTTCATTAAATTTTTATGAAAAGTAAGAAGACGCGCACCCGAAAATAAGCTTCAACATTCATAGATGGTTAATTAAAATAGAATCATGAATAAATGTGCTCCAACATTTATACACAGTTGTTTATTAAGCAATCGTGTTCGATTGGAAACAATTGTATAAAGTTGCGGTTAACTTAAATGTATATAAATGAGATCCAATAATTTTACATGGTTTCTTTATACCGTGTAAGAATGCTTCATAGGATTTTTTGGACAAAAAAAAAACTATGCTTGTAAATGTTTTTTTTTCTCCTATCAATAATGTATAAATTTTCTGCAAGGTTTTTTGAAATAAATCCTGCTTGCAATCATGCACATTTTTTTGTATGATCTATGCATGGTGAAAGAAACACAAAAAAATTCACATCATCGATCCACGCCATTATGTTATAATGCATCTCTACCTATCTTTTTTAAGGTACCACTATCATTTCAAAAGCGCATCTTCCATGTATTTGTATTTCTCTGAGGTACCTCTTCTAACATGCGAGGCTAGAGCGAGTGGTAAGGCAAGGGAGGCAATATATCTTCATAGAAAAGATGATCAAAGACGAAGAATCTTCAAACGGATATAACTTTTCGCTCGAATGTCCGATTTCAATGTATGAACTCAATTCGGAAAGCTCGTGAGGAGATCTACATCACTTCCTGGTTTAATTTAGAATTATGTTTTTCAAGATAAAAAAAACCAAATGAAATGACCTCAAAACTTGAGTTGAAGTTTTCGATTAAGTTTATTTTTTCTTTCTAACTTTCGATTTTGTACTCCTTTACTATACATTTTCTTAAACATTTTTCATGTAAATGTAAAAAATCTCAGATCTAGATTCTTTTTGTTGTATTTTTATTTTTTAATTAGAAAAGTTGTTGTAATAAATGAGTTCATACTTGTGTAATGTGATTGTAATGTTGTTTATATATATTTGTAAATACAAGTATGGTTTTTGGTATGTGTTATCCTTGAATCAATAGTTTTTTGAAATGTTGTTCTTTTGGTATCAATTCAGATCTAGCAATGCCAAATTTAACAAATTTGAGAATCATAAAAGTTTTTATATTAAAACCGTGAAAGGGTTTTAATATTAAAAAAACTGTGCATAAATGTTTTGCAAAAGAAAATAGCCGTTGTTTTTGGAGAAACGTACACGGTTCTACAACATATACGATACTTTCATACATGTTTATACATACCGACACTTTCATACATGTTGCACGTAGATACGGTTGCAAAACCGTGTACAATCAAGATTTCTGTAGTAGTGTTCTATCAAGTTTAATTTTGGAATTATTTTCTTCTTAAACCTACTCTAATGTGGCTAATGATGAGGTTCGAAATATGGGTTAATTATTTGGGAGAATTTGTTATGTGCCACTCAAAAACTTCAAATTTGTCAAAATGCCACTCAAAAAACAATATTTGTCAAAATGCCATTAAAACTCAATCCCTATTTTTTTTTTTGCCATTATCCCTATTTTGACTCAATTTATAAATTCTAATATTTCAAAATGACCAAACTGTCCTTGTCAGATTTTTTTTTTTTTTGAATTTCAAATTTTTTAGAATTTCAAATTTTTCGAATTTCAAATTTTTTTGGAAAATCAAATTTTTTTCAAAAATCAAAAATTTTTCGAATTTCAAATTTTTCCAAACTTCAAAATTTCAAAATTTTCAAATTTTTTCGTGGCAGCCCCTGGCTCGGACTCCCCAAAAAAATTTGAATTTCAAATTTTCAAAATTTGACATTTTAAAAAATTTGAAATTTTAAAAAACTCGAAGTGGCATAAAAAATTTAAAAAATTTGGGGAGTCCGAGCCGGGGGCTGCCACGAAAAAATTTGAAAATTTTGAAATTCGAAAAAAATTTGATTTTTGAGAAAAATTTGAAATTCAAAAAATTTGAAATTCAAAAAAATTTGAAATTCGAAAAAATTTGAAATTCGAAAAAATTTGAAATTCGAAAAAATTTGAAATTCGAAAAAATTTGAAATTCGAAAAAATTTGAAATTCGAAAAAATTTGAAATTCGAAAAAATTTGAAATTTCAAAAAAATTTGAAATTCGAAAAAAAAAAATCTAACAGGGACAGTTTGGTCATTTTGAAATATTAGAATTTATAAATTGAGTCAAAATAGGGATAATGGCAAAAAAAAAATAGGAATTAAGTTTTAGTGGCATTTTGACAAATATTGTTTTTTTGAGTGGCATTTTGACAAATTTGAAGTTTTTGAGTGGCACATAACAAATTCTCCCTAATTATTTTGCACCACATTTTCTCAAAAACTAAGATCTGAATGAAAAGTATTCAGAATTTTATAGCGTAATTTTTTTTTTTGAAGTATTTATAATTTCTTACTAAATACCAGATAATGATAGCGCAGCTGCATCATCTTTGTTAATTATATCTGTTTCAATCATCAAATTAATATGTGTTGGATAGAATTAAAATCGAATTTTTATTGGATACTAATTTTGTTGTAACTTCGAGATCTGTGCACGGTAGGTTGTGAATTTATTGTTACGTACGAATGTATGTGCAGAAAAAATTACTCGGCCAAATTAAGTGGATGCTATAGAAGCACACTTGAGTAGTGTAATGGAAGAAAAATGCATGTGGAGGTTGATATCAAATTTAAACAGATGTCACACTAGTGCGCGCTTGTACCCAGAAAATTCCAAAAAGATAAATATGTTGGCTTAAAAACAGTCTGTAGTGGTTTAGTTAGAAAGCTTGACAACTTCGTAATTTCAAGATTATTGTAGTTTTAAATAAGTTGATCGATGTTGACTATTACCGAGTGTCAAATTAAGACCCAATTTTGAAAGAGAATTCAAATGTCTTCATTTTTTTTATCTCCATCATATTTTATTTTCGATCCTAAACATCAATAACTTAAAATTTTAAATAGCACTGTTAGATTTGATCTATATTATTTTCTTTAAGTACATATAAAAGATTACGATATTTCGACTTTGTTTTGATCGATATCAAGAGCTTCCAACAATACATCGATATGGATAAATGATGAATGTTGATTTTTCATTTATTGATTCCTATAAAAGCAAAATTGAAAAATGATAATTTGTTATGTGCATGTAATTTTGACATATAAGTTTTAAATTTATGCTTTTAAAAAATTAAAAAATAAAAGCACAATGGAGTCACAAAAGATAGAGGCATTTGAATCCTTCTCATTTTGAAAAATGCCTTCATTTTTATTATTATTTACGATTCAAAATGTAGACCTGATTTTCTATTTAGATCATTATATCTAAAAATAACTACACTAAATTATATTTTGAAAAAAATATATATCTTTTGCAGAGAGAGCATGCAAGTGCTCCTCTCTTCCTCCATTGAGGGAATGTCATTGATTTGTCTAAATGACACTTTCAAAATTACATGACTCTCTTTTTATCCTTTACAAGATTTGTCATATTGCCAATTGTGTTTATTGCATTATATATACATCTTTCTTTAACAAACATTTATGCATTTTAAAAATTATAAAACTAAAATGTTTGTCAGAAATTATATTTCTATTTTTTGTAAACTCTCCGATTAATGTATATTTTTTCGGAATGAAATTCAAAATGATTATAATAAGACGTAATGAATAGTTGAAGTATAACTTTCAGAATTTAAATTAATGCTGCTTATAATGTTTTTATTCTGCACCAACTATCAAGCACAGTATTATTATTTTTTTAATCAAAATATGGTAGAAAAGCAATATGTTATTTGAATTTTATACATAATTATCTTTTATATATCAATCATGCTAGATTGCAAGTTAGGTTGCAATTGAAAAACTAACGAACCTATTTATGATCTCATATACACAATAAAAATATAGAAATATAGAAATAATAAATTATCTGAATGAAATTGATTATTATTTTTGATAAAAATAGAAGGGACCGAACAAAAATACTGTCCGTAAGGCAGAAGCTAAAGATTTTTTTTAATTTAGAAATACAAAATTATTTTCTGCTAGAAAGGAAAGGATTGAGCGAATTTTTGAAAAACATATGATTCCACACTAATGGTGGGGTGTAAATGGGGAGAGCTACCTCTCACCGCACAATTAGTGTGGTGTGACTATTTTTTTACCCGACTACAGAGACCACACGTCAAATCATAAAAACGAAAATAATTATCATGCTGGATTATTGGTGTGGTGTAAGAACTTGTTTCACTTATAAGGGGCAGTCATACAATTGAGAACCAACAATTTTTGAAATGTTTTAATTTACTGTGACTTATAAATACTAATGGTATGACTATAACTGACAAATTGGTCCCACTGAGTTTTATGGAAGGTAAAAAGAGAACAAACATCTCGACCTTTTGTAATTTGTATCGGTTATGTCCTTGGAACTCTTGAGCAAATTTCCTTCAGTAACTAGAGATTTTTTTGTGAAAGGTTAGGGGCAGGTCTAAAAACGATCACACCGCATCATTTGGTTCGGTGTAAATTAGCTCCCCATATTTACATCTATCATCTTTCCAGCAGGAAATATTTTTTTATTTCTAAATAAAAAAATTGAGGCTAAAGAGAAATTAAAAGAACATCAACGGCCAGCTCTTTTATGAAAATTCAATTTTTATATTTCTATATTTAAAATTATTGTGTCATATACCCTAGGAGTCATTGCAGTACATATAAACATGTTTTTTAATACCTCTGATTTTGTCCCCACTATACCCCACCACCGGTGAATTGGCGTAGAGCGCACCCTCAAACAAAAAAACAATAATAAGTTTAGCGCTCTCGTACACAAAGGTGGTGATCCATTTGTTGACAACATGGGGGGCCATGATAGACTGATAGGGGTATAATGTGAGAGTATTCTATCGAAATTTTGAACTGTTCCACATGGATCATGCCGTATGCAAAGACATCATGCACATGCCTTGAAAGGAAAAATGAACTTAAAAAATGGAAAACATGCTATCTGATTGATTGTTCTTTCATGAAAAAAATAAAGTGGAATTGAATACAGTAATATATTTACTAAGTCGGCATGCAGGATTGAGTAATTATCAACATCAGTTAACTCAATATGTTATATTAGCTTACTGGTAGCACTGAAGTAGTTACAGAATTATCTTTTAGGTTTCTCTCAAGAAAAAATTATATTAATATGAAAAATTAATTTTCATGTAAAATAAGTTTCATCAGAAATTATTTTTTCATTCAGAAAATTTTGGACATAAATAAAATTTATTTTCTATAAACAATAACATATATAATGATAAACAGCACGATTAAAAACACAACATTGAACCGATGAGTTCTTAAACATTGTAGTGTTTTAAGAGCTATATTGGACTTTAGTACATCAAATGAGAGCTAGGGAGATGATTGATACGAGAGCCAGTAAAAAAAATTGAGGAAAGGAAGCTGGAATGAAAGCATCTAAATTATTTGAAGTCTTAACAATTTCTAATTGGGGTCTCCAATACTAGGTTAACGGATTTTGACAAAAATTCTCATTATACCGGCTTAAAAGTTTTTAAGTCGACTTAACATAATCTAACCTTATTGAAATAAAATCTGCTGCGATTCTTTAGAATAGCAGGGTCCCTGCTTTTCTAGATCAAACCATTCATTTTTTTGAAATGCACGAACCTCAAAGCAGTAAATTTTATGTACGAATCTCGAAACAAATGAATGGTTTGATTTGGATAAGCAGATTTGTTCTCCACCTTATTATGTTTATATTACTACTTTTACAATTTTATTTAGCAAATTTCTGGAAGTGCTATATATTTTGAGAGCAACAATTAGATTATTGAGCATAATAAAAATGTTCTCTTCATATCTAATTTATCCTTATATATAGATTCTTTCAGGTGCATATCTATGTTGACGGAATTGACTCCCATTTATTTTCAAAATCTTTGTTTATTCATGATTTTCTAAAGTAAAATGCTATGAATACTTTAAAATTGACCTCATTCACGTTTGATCCCCATAATTTGAAAGTCTGACTCCACTCATGAATTCTTCCAATTATGGTATAATTTAATAAATAGTTGTATCAAATTATTATGTAAAAGGAAACTATTAATTTTTTTTACAAGAATGAAAAAAAACTGGCTTATTGTCTTATTTTTTTTATTATTCTAATGATGACATTGTTATTTTTAGAGTTGAATTGAATAAGCCAAGTCATTCTTGCATAATTTGAATGAATTGAACAAAAATAATAAGTAATTTTAAAGAAAGAATAGATTAAATAAATTAAAAAAAATGTCTATGTAAAAAATAGGGGGAATTTCACGTATACCCCTCAAAAACTTCAAAATTACGTATTTCCCCCTCTAAATTTTAAAATTACATATTTCCCCCTCTAAACTTCAAAAAATTACATATTTACCCATTTTATTATATTTTATATTAAAACACATTCTAAATTAATAAAATACCCATTTTACCCTTTATTAAAAGTATAAAATGCTTCATCGAACTGAAATTTAAATTTGAAGGGTTCCTCTACCGTCTGATTTGTCTGAATCGCAATAAGATATGTGCATGTTCACTTCAAGATTTGTGCTGATGTAGTGCGCACGTATCTTCAAGCGATTTTGATGTGCATGTCTCGCATCAATATCTGTGCACGTTGCTTCAATATTCGTGCGTGTTCGCTTCAAGATTCATGCTGACGTAGTACACACGGATCTTAAAGAAATTCGGACGTTAATGGAAACTTTCAGATTCAAATTTGAGTCAGATGGATGTTTTATGATTTTTAATAAAGGGTAAAATGGGTATTTTATGAATTTAGAATGTGTTTTAATATAAAATATAACAAAATGGGTAAATATGTGAGTTTTTGAAGTTTAGAGGGGGAAATATGTAATTTTAAAATTTAGAGGGGGAAATATGTAATTTTGAAGTTTTTGAGGGGTATACGTGAAATTCCCCCTAAAAAATACGACTTTGTCTATGAAATTGAGATATCAAAGTCTAGAATCACATAATGAATTTTATTTATATCTTCTACCATAAGTATATTTATTGATATCCTTAAGTGCATTGTTAAAAAAAGGTAAATTATGGCATATGAAATAAAGTATTCTTCCTTTTGACATAATAGAGAGATTTTACTTTATATATATTTTTTTATAATTTGATATGAAAAGTAAACTTAAGAATGTGTAGGTGATTACAACTACATTTGATATAAAAAAAAAATGAAAATTTGAGTTGCGCATTTAGTTCTCAAAATAGCAATGTCATCATAAAAAAAAACAATAAGACAAGTCATTTTTTTTTATTCTCTTTCAATAACATTTAATAGTTTTCTTTCACATATTTGATACAAGTTTTATTGAGCTTCTACCATAATCAGAAAATTCTATTAAAGGGTGAATTAGGGATGTATGAAGAGAGAAAAACTTCTATTTGTACTTAATAATCTAATCGTTGCTCTCAAAATAGCATTGTCCTTTTTGAAAACATTTGTATTTAATAATCCCACTTCACCTGCAATAAGAACGATTTGAAGAAGAAAGTATGTCAGTGTTTTAAGAATTTTGATTCCAATCTCATGCTAAGACAACAGATTTTAATTTTTACAAGGACTTCAACTAAATAAATTGGCAAAAAAAAACTAAATTATTTTGAAAAAATATATATAATTGGATTAAATTCAAATGAGCATGGAATTTTTTTATCTATAGAAATTATAAAATTTTGATTAACACAAATAGAAAGAGTACCTTGATTGCAACAAATCTAGTAAAATCGGAGTCAATGATTCCGATCCATGATTATTTTTTTTAACTTCACAGAGAATTTGCAAAAAAAAAAAAATTATGGATCGTGAACAGTTATTCCAATCCATAAATGGGTTGATTTTCGGCACAAAACTCTCTATAACTATTGTTTTTTTTTATAGATACAAGAGTTTTGTGCCACAGAAAATCAATTTTTTTATGAATCGGAATCACTGTTTATGATTCATAATTTTTTTTTTGTGTAAATTCTCTGTGTAGTAAAAAAAAATTTCATAGATCAGGATTACTGACTCCTATCTTACTATATTTGTTGCAATCAAGATACTCTTTCTATTTGTGTTGATCAGAATTTTATAATTTCTACAGATAAAAAAATTTCCAGTGAGTATACCAAATGATTGCAGCTGCTGCGATGGAACTCTTCCAGTAATTTGGGGACAACTAAAGGTTGGATTGCTTTTGTTTGAATTCGGTTTGGTAATGTCAATCGTATCAAATTATTAAATATTTTTGTTGTCTAATGCGCTGTCGCCATTCAATTGCTTGGTCAATAAATCTATATATTTTTTATTATTCAATGTCAAATCATATAATTATTTTAAACATGTGATATTTTAGTATGCATCTATTGTACATAATTGATATTGTAAGAAATTTGTCACGGCGTGACTAGTTACGTCACGGAACGTCACGTCACGTGTGTCGATTACGTGACGTGACTCGCGTGACGCGTGACGTGATCATTCGCGTAACGTGACCACATTCTAGTAAAAATATACGTCACGTCACGTCACGCGAACCAATCACGTCACGTCACGTCACGTGATCACGTTACGTCACGTCACGGTACGAAACATAGAGTATCCAACTTTTTTTATATGTATAGAGTATTCATATTTTTATTTTACTGTAACTTCAGTGATATTGGTACTCATGTAGTACTGATTTTTATTTTCTTTAGTTTAGTCTAATAAATATTTGTAATTTGAATTTTTAAAATAATGTCAGATGCAACATTTCCTAAAAAATAATCTTGACAACATTATTTACTTATTTTAGAATTTTTTATATCTTTTTTTCTTCTAAATTTTCAACAATTTAAATTAAAATATAACAAAAATTGACATGACTAATTTACGACACGACACGTCACGTCACGTGTGATCACGTCACGTATGGTCACGGCGTGACTACGCGTGACGTGACCATTCGCGTGACGTGACCATTCGCGTGACGTGACCATCTGCCACCATTTGATCACGTCACGTGAAAAAAAAAAGTTGATCACGTCACGTCACGTCACGTGACCAGATCACGGCGTGTTTGTCACGTCGCGTCACGGCGTGTCACGTATTTCCTTCTCTACTAATGCCCTTTTTGTCAGAAATATTATCCATTTGATTGGTGTTGAAAAAAATTCTCTCGTGCCGGAGGGAATATGAATTTGACACTGATTACGAATTACCTCAGATCCAATGCGTAAATTATGTGCTTGTTCATAAAATTCATCGTTCTTTAATGTTTCTCCGAGAGGGAGGAATAACTATTTAAATAAAAAAACAAAATCTAAAATAACAGTTTTCTACATTACCGTATAAAGTTTTTTTTAGTAAATAATTTCTTTTGAAAAAAGTGGAATAATTCATTAATTTTCATTAATAAAAACTCATACATTATTTGCTGGTACTAACATACTAGTACCAAGTATTAAAACATAGTTTGCCTAACGATAATGAGCAATATCTGTAATCACAACTATAATAATAGAGAACTAGCCTTTGGTCTAGTGGCCAAGGCACATGGTCTCTATGTGAGAGGTCATGGGTTCGAAACTCAGATAGGGAAAATCCTTTGTTATAATAACAAAAGTATTAAATAGTTGGGTGGCTTGACCTCCAACTTTACTAAAAAAAAAAAAACAACTATAATAACATAATACAATCAACAAATCACACAAGCATAACAACACAGGTGCGCATAAGTCCTTAAAACACCTGAAATAGACAAAACATGGAAAATGAGCAGTACAACCCTTACAAATTAAGGAATTTCAAGAGTCTTCATAAAGGAGCTGAAGCTACTGTCAGAGTCTTCAGTAGAACTGGCATCACCACCACTGGAACTGATCCTTGCTCTAAGCATAGGGATTCAAGTCTATGTAGCCACCATGAAAACTACCAGTGTGGACCCTATTGAGTCCTTCAAATCACAAGAAAAAAAAACAAATTCAATTGAGAAATAAGATTTGATTTTTTATTCAAAGCCCAAACTCTAGTAACAACTAAGATTTTTGCCCCTAAAATATGAACATCTTGTACATGTTCCCCTTTAGTAATAATTCTATTTCTATCAAGCCATAAATTTCATAATACAATCCCTCTAATAATTTCAACAATATTAAGCTCTTTTAAGGAAATACAATAATCCAACTCCCAAAGGCCACCCATAGAAACACCACCAAAACAAAAATTATTAGACTGAGCTATCCATCGCCAAATTACTTGAGCAAATTGACAATTCACAAAAAGATGATCAATTGATTCAAGTTAAGAACAATATACACATTTAGTGTCACCTGTCCAGTCCCTCTTACTCAACTTATTCTTAATACTTTTTTTTTTGCCTTACCAACCATAAAAAGATTTTAATCTTCAACACAATTTTAGCCTGTCAAATGCTTTTAAATGTATTATTAGGAATACCTCCAAACTATAAAAATTTATACAGAGAATTAATAGTAAAGTTTCCATATGGATCCATCTCCATAAAATTTGGTCTAAATTAGATGTCAATCTAACATTAAATAAACGAATAACTAAAGTGTCCCATTCCATCAAATAGGTACATGTTAATTGTCTAGACAATTAAATATTTAACTTATTATCATGAAAAGCATCAACTACGACAATACTCTTATCATAAACAATCTCAAACAGATTAAACAGATTAGTAAATAATTATTTAACTAAAATCATTCGTAAAAAAGTAGCGGCTATAAACATCATTGTTAATGAATGATATTTTTTGAAATCATTTGAATTTTTTCGTTGACATTCCTACTTGACAAAAAAATAATGGCTTTTTTGAGTTTATCAAATGATACAACTCGTATTAGCCCTGTTGGTGCTTTTTCTTTGTCTTGATTAAATTTGTAATTTTTTTTTATTGAAAGCCCTGTAGCTACTTCTTTTTTCTTTTTCTTTTTTGAAACCTTCGCAGAAGCTGCGAAGTCGTGAGGGAGAATCGAACTCTCGACCTTTGAGTAGAACAATCCTAGGATATTTTCCTAGCCAATTGTGCTACCTCCCCATTCAACCCTGTAGCTACTTCAAAGCATGTTTTGATGCCTTGATCCAAGGAGGCAAATATGCAATGGTTTGTGTTAGAATTTTAGTTATGGAGCTAATTGCATGGTGATGTGTTTTCTAATAAGCATCTGAAATTATGAATGATTTTTAATTTTAAAATGATTTGGGTAGATGACTAAGATCATGGTTGTGGTTAGCTCTGTTACGTTTCGGGCAGGAGTTCTGAGGCTAGATCATGTATGTAAGCCATTGATCAGAATAAATGAATTGGAATTGGTTCGGTCAGGTGCGTGGTGTCAAGTGTCAACTCTGCGATCAGGGATGCGTTGCCCGGACTTGTGCAGGTGTTGAGATTGGCTCAAATGGAAACAGCTTAGGTCTGATGGTTATCGGATCCAAAGTGGTTCCAACAGGTGCTCTCACCGTCGGATCTGCTTTAAAATTTGTGTACACATATTTTAAAGCAGATGCGAAATTGTGGATGCGAATCCTAAAGCAGATCTAACGGTGAGAGAATCCGTTAGAACTTGGAACCACTTTGAGTCCGATGGCCATCGGACCCAAGTTGCTCTCGGCTCAAACACCTTAACACCTCTTGGTTTGATACATACTACACGGTTTATAGTGCTGGTGTATGGCACAATTTTCAGAGCAAATATATTAACAAAGCTGGTTTGGTTTCAAGCAACGCATCAGTCATATATTTTTGTATATTATCTCTATTGATCTTGCACTGCGTGAAGAAATAATAGTCTTTTAACATCTTTGCCCATATTACCAGTTGAGCATACTCAAAACATCCAGAAAAGATTCCTAGAAAGAGACCCAATTGAGAAGGGCTTGTGCTTAGCTTTGTACTTTTGCGAACATAAAAAAGAAACAAATTTTGGATGCTGATATTAACAACAATTTTTTTATTACCGACACGACATCTCTGATTGTTTTAAGTATCTAATAATATTGCATTTCTTTTAAACTATAACTTTTTCTTACAATAAGAATGTTTCACCTGAATTTCTTTAAAAGCAAATTGTATGGACGATTTGTTACAGTAGATGTTTCTCAATTTCTTTATAGTAGAAGCAGCTTTACTATTTTTAGTTTGAAAAACTAATGGTATAATATTTTTATTTTTAGAATGAAGATATTACTTTAACGCTTAAGTCATTATTCTCTTTGCTCTCATCTATAATGAAAATAGTTTTACTTCTAATTTGTTTTAAATTTACTCAGTTACAAATGGATACTGATATTAATTAACATGACCAAATTTTTTTATTACGACACAATATCTCTGATTTTTTTAAGCAATCAGGACAAATTTGTCCCTCATAAGTGTTTTCTCTAACAATATTGCATTTCTTTTAAATATTTTTTTCTTACAATAATAATGTTTCTCAAATTTCTTATAATAGAAGTATCTTTACTATTCTTAGTTTGAAAAGAAAATGGTATAATATTTTTATTCTCAAAAATGAAAAATTCACTCTTATGCTTGAGTCATTCTCTTTGCTCTCTCCTATAATAAAAATAATTTTACTTCTAGTTTGTTTCGAACTTACTCGATTATAAATAAAGTGATATTTGACAAATTTTGATATTAAAGTAACGAAAATGTTAAATTTAAAAGTAGAAGAAAAAGGACAGTGACACAAATAAATTTTAATCAATGTATTTCAAATATACTTTAATTATTTATTTCAGTATTTCATTAAATTATTAAATCATTAAGTGATATTCAAGAAAAAGTGCTAGAATTGTTGTTGCTCAAAGGTTAAGAGTTTGATTCCTCTAAGGTTGTGAAGGTTTTAAAAAAAAAGACATATTTTTCTCATTTTAACTAGATACAATATTGAACAGACAAAATCTACTCATTAATGAACATAGAGTGTGTTATTTGAGAAACAACTAGGTAGGGGTATAATCGTCCACCGATGGTTTTTTTTATTAGGTAGTGTTAATAATACAAAATGTTGTGTGAATTTTTTTGGGATCTCTTGTCAGTTGTAATTTCTCCAAAATTGGAAAGCGTGGAACTTATCACATATGAGAAAAAATTTCAAATATCAAGGGATGTACTTTTACGGCGGTATATTTAGAACCCTAATTCCTTTTCTTACAGTTTAAGATCCCAATGCACTATTGTAATGCAAAAATTGCTCACTTTATTGGATCCCCTTTCCTTTCTCACCAAATCACGCCTCATCCAATATAATCAATCCACGCACTCCTGCTCCCACTACTTAATCAAGAAAAAAAAAATATAAGCACAAGATTCTAATCATGTGTCAGAATAATTAATAATATTGTTTTATGAGGTTTGACACGTAACTAATCCATGTGTTTTTCCTTTTGGTAGCTCTTAAGGCACAATTTTAACATATTTTAGCCAAGACATTCTTAAAATCAAACTTTCACCTTCATTTTTAAACTCAAGTTTTTGAAACATCAGAAGTCCAAAACTTTGGATGAAATATCAAATCAAAGTTTTTTTTATTAATGCAAAATATTAGTTTTATCTTTTCAATTTGGACAAATATCAAACTAGAGTAGAACTAAAAAAATATGCAAGTCTAAAGTTTTTAATGATGCAAAAATATTAGTTTTCATAATTTTAATTTTGGAAATTTGAAAACTCCCTTCAAATTAATGAAAAGAAGACGCTAAGTAAGTTCTAACAATACTTAAATATAAAAACTAAGTTTTGAAGGCTGACTTGTAGACACTTACATTACTTTCACCGTCATTTACTTGTAATTTTTATATTCAAGTATTTTTAAAACTTAGTTTCTTTTCGTTCCTAAACTCTAAATTCTAAACCCATCTAAAAAAGTAGTATTTTTTTAAATGTAAAATTGTTGTCTGCAAGTATGTTATCATATGAATATTACGTTGAACAATTTAAATCGGCTATATGATCTCAAAAAAAATATATTAATTTATAGCACGAAACAATATCCACCATAGCCTCCCTCATCTTTTTAAAAATAAATTATTTTGATCTACCGGCTACCGCATGGACTTGAAAAATGCAAAAGGTAATGGTCCATTCGTGGCCCAGTTAAAAATGCTACAAACCATGTTTGGAATTTGAAGGCTCAACAAAATAAAGTAGTTCGGAACAAAAGAAAGATATGATCCGTATGTAGTTAACATTGGCTTGGGTTTTATGAAGCAATTTTTGCGACGATCCGTTTGATGAAATAGTTTATGAGGTTAGAACTAACTTGGAATCCGTTTGATTTTCAAGTGACGGCTATTAATGATTGGCTGATTGAGCAAAAAGGCAAAAAAAAAAAGGGTTTCATAAACGTCAACCCAGGTTGCTATGTAAGGTTTATTAGAATCCAACTTTTTTAATTTTCCCAACGAGCCCAACTTAAACTCAGCCCAAAATAAATTTAATTTGGGCCTAATCAATTCCTGGGCCTGTTTTTACCAGGTTATGTCCGGAAATTCACTGGACCGGGTGAAAATCTTTCGTGATACAAAATTAACCCACCGAACTTTTACCAAATCTCAAATTAAATTATGTTGGCCTATTTATTATACATGCTTGTGTCTAAAATATTTTAAATAATATTTGTTCATTTATTGTTGATTTTTAATGGTGATTAGAACACCTTTATTGAGAAAATAAAGTAATTCCTATTGCACTTAGTGAAATTCATACAGAAATTTAAGGAAAAATATTTTAATCTTTTGAGAGAATTTTTAAAATATATACTCATTGTTTTTAGAAATTTTTTTTCAAACTCTACGTTAACTTTGTGATATTGGGCTCTCTTTTTTTCATCAAATTAATTCAGTCCCAATTTGGTTTTCTTAAAGATTTCTACTTTTCTCCATATTAATAGACATGCTCCACATTATCCAGGACTTTATGTCATTAATTTTAAAAAACGGAGAACATAATTTATTCGATTTTGACAGGTTAGCTTAATTTCTTGACTAAGTTTTTTTTTTTTTTTTTTTACGGTCTTGAAATTACTCACCGGTTTATAAGACACCGTCACTTGTAATTAATCTTCTTGTGTAAAATGAACTATGTTTACAACTTTTACATTATAACAACTTCCGTGAACTAAATAAATGACAACATTTATATTATATCTTCAGTTCTTTGTATATTTAATCTACTTTTCTCTGCCGAAAGTGTTACTATACATCTTTCCATATTCTAATAACTACAAGAATCTATGAGTATATACAAGAGTTAAAAATAAATAACTATTGTTGGAGATAAACCAACAAAAATTGTTATTTTCAAAGATATTGTTATTATTAGTTAAAAATGACTATTGTCGAGAATAACTAATAGAAACTGTTATTTTCGAAGATATTGCTATTATTGACAAGAGTATCCCCCTAAAATATTGACCCTATTAAATATTTTTACCTTTGTAGATACTTACAAATCCTTATACTTCAAAATATTTTTCTTTTGTAATTAGTTATGGAATCAGGGGTGTCCGATGGATATTGGACCGAATTCTTTTCGATTCCCGATAAAAACCATTCGATCTGTGTCAAAATTCGTACAAACATATTTTAGTTTTATGTCGATCAAATACATATAAATTTTGATGCGAATCAAATGGCTCTGACCGAATATCGAAGATTACTGAAAAATGAACACTTGGTTGGTTCGTTTGCGATTATTATTAAAAAAATTTAATAGTTTGTGCGGTAATATCTGACCAATGAGCTCGTAACCACCGATTAAGTTGACAAAACCAGTTGACTATTTGACGAGTAACAAACATTTCCAGCCTCTAATTTAATGTGCATAATTAATTAATGGTTCTTCGCCTCTGTTTCCTTGGGCTAATTGATTTGGGTTTGAAACAGCCTTTTGTCTGGGCACTTGCACTTGAACGAAGTTAAGATCCTTTTTTAGCGTTGTGTGTCTCTTCATACCAAATTTTATAGTTAATATTGGTACACAAGCCATTTTAATTATCATATACAATTAAAGCGTGTCTCATGATGGTTCCTTATTCGAAGCCATCTGCACATGTAAAAGCATGTGTGCTCGGTACAAATGAATTACATATATGAAAAGAAATATTTTTATGTTTATATTTCAACTTTCAGAGAAGTAATAAGTTTTAGTTCACCGAATTAAACTTGGTTCCAGTGGGAGATGAGGATTGAAAACTGGGCTGTAAGATTTTTTATGAATATTTAAAATTAGAAAATTGATTTCATTTTCTTTTGAAAAAAAATAAAACTTAATTAGTTCGTCTCGGTTAATTAATTACTTTTCTAAATCATTTATTACTTTTTATTTAGAAGCAAGTGGAAAAATAAAATTAAAGCTAGAAGTAATATACTAATATGATTGGCAGTTGCATGTGAGGATTTAATTTGGTATGATGTGAAATTTAACTTCAATTACTTTGGTAATTTGCAAAGCACAGACTAGTATGTGTTATGAATCAAACGGTCAATTTGAACCGTCCATCATGATCTCTGTAGGAAAATGTATTTGGAGACCAAATCTTACATTTTTTTAGAATTTTTTAATTATTTTTTAGATAAATGGTAAATTGTAATTTTTAGATGGTTCAAAAATCTTTAGATAAGATGATTCTCTGCCTATATAAAAATAGTAAAAAAATGTAAAAAAAATATAAATTTTGGTCTTCAAATACATTTTAATACGGAAATCATGTTGAATGATTCAAATCAATTGTATAAACTTTATTAATAGAGATATTTATCTATAGCAACCAGTGGTGGAGGGAGCATATATGAATGGGGGTCAACTGATCCCCATTTTTTTTTGAATTTTTTTATTTACATATGAATTTATATATAATTTAGAGTAAAATACCATGAGTACTGTAAATTGACCCCCATTTTTAATATGAAAATTTATATATTTGACTCCCATTATGTATTTGGCCCCCATAGTTCGGAAGTCTGGCTCCGCCCCTGATAGAAACAGACGAAATACCATAGTCTCACTCGGTATTAATACCCCAAAATATGTTCCTAGTGTTAGCAATACAAACATTGCTTCTTTATGTGCTTTAATCTACAGGACCGACATGAACAGCTAAACTTGTACTTCCTGCATTTTAGAAAACATAAAATGAAGTCATTATATATTTAATTTGATCAAATAGCTAAGCATGTCTCTTGTTGGGTTGGAACAAGAGCTCTTATGTGATGTTAGCTAGATGACACAGATTAAAAAATAAGGATTAAAATTACTAAAAAATTTCAGAGAGTTTGGATCAATATTAGAGGGTCTTGGATTGAATATAGAGGTGGAAAAATATTAATACGATCCGAGGAACCTGTTTAACCCGATCCGAAGAGCCCAACCGGAGCCAACTATGACCTGACTTGATTGATAATAATCCGCATCTATCGAATGTGACTTGAAGCATGAAATGATAGAAGCGGGATGACTCATAACTCGGCCTGACTCAAGATGATCCGACATCTGATAACGATTCAAACTCAAACTAATTCGAACCCGACCCGTACCAACCGACACTTCTGATTTCCATATTTATTGTGAAACCCTGTTTTTCTTTTCGAGTAATTAACTATCAGGCTGAATAAAAAAAAATAACATCTGTTGAGGTTCCAATTAAACTGATAATTATACCCTGATGTATATTCGAACAGATAAAAATATAAACATCAGAAACAATCATAAAACATTTTAGATGTTGGTTAATGGTACGTATCTAACGTCAGAAACTCTTAAGAGATTTATTTCAGGACCGAAAATAAATAATCATAACATTTGGAAAAAAAAAAAAGGAAATTCAGAAATAAAAAAATTTAAGATAATAATGATGCTAAATTTAATTACAAACTGATTGGAACTCGTGGAACTTTAATTTTGAAATAAATTTGGAAAAATTCTTATTCAGAAAATAACAATAATACCATCAATAATAATTTACATTGATATTTACTATGACATCTAGAACTTTTATTGAATTATTTAATAACTAATTTAGACTTTTTGTGACATTACAAATTCTAATGTGAATTTGTAAAACTCAGAAAAAAGGAGGAAAAGAAGAAGAAACAACTCACGTTGCCTATGGCCGATAGCATATAGTATATGTCAATATGATTTTGAGCTACATAATAAATTATATGAGTTAACATTTAAGCAACTAGTCGAGGTGGTCACATGCTGGCTTCCTAATTTGTGGGAGCATGTACAAGTAAACCTCACTATATTAGCGGAGTTCTTTTTTTTTTTTTGACGAATCTTGCTTATCTGCTTAAACTTAATGATATTATCAAGGATGTGTAAAATATGACATTGAAAGAGCATATTAGTATGTGTATAATATGACATTCCTAGAAAAAAGTATGTGTAAAATATACTCAAGGGATCATAACGATGGACTCATATGTGAAAAAAAAAATTAAGCATGAGAATTATATAGAAAATCTGACATTGCAATTGAAAAATTTGCTAATTAATCGTCCAGCTTGTCACAAAACAAGTGTTTTCTTTTAAAGTAAATTTGCTAATTTAAAAAATATTATACAACCCAACAATTATATTAACAATTGACACATCAGATTTGTAATTATAAAACAAATACTGTTGTAGATGCTCTTAGTTTGATTAGTTAAACAATAGAGCATTTACCGAGTGTTTACGTTAGAATTGTTCTCATTTTTTTGTATGAAGTAAATGATTATGTGGAGGATGTTTGCAATTATATAATTCTAGGATTGGCATCTGCAATTTGCCGATTTAAAAGGAATGCATATTATTATTATTATTATTTTAGTTGGAAGCCTAGGCATCTTTTTTTTAATAAAATATAATATATATTTTTAAAAGGAATGCATCTCCATCATCTTTTTTTTTTTAATAAAATCTTTTATTGTTAATAAAATCTAATATTTTGGATTCAGAGTTTGAATTTATAGATGGTGGTGACTTGAATATTATAGTTTGTGATAGTTAGTTAGGAAAAAGTCCGAGGACCGGTTACTCAAAAGTTGAGAGTTTGAATGCCTCTGAAGAAAGACTAGAATTTGCTATTCTTATTTTTGTTATTACTTTTGTCCTGTTTCATTTTCTTGGCTTAATTTTCAATATATTTTGTATAATGCAACTGTCAGATAATAATCGTGAGTTAACATTAAAAGAAAACCTTATTATGCATAATAATAGAAAATAATTAATTAGCCATTAATTAGCATTATATCATTTAAGATATGTTAATATTCTTTGTATTATTCACATAAATTATATTAGTTTGCGTAATTAATTAATTTAATTAGGAAATTCTACTTGTTAATACATTAAAAAATTTAACCAGATTGTAGTTTCAAATAAATGGTTATCAAAGGATGAAGTCACCACAGAGCTAACTGCAAGTGTTAATTAAGAGATGAAAGCATGATTATGTCTTCACCTAATGATTAATTTTAAAACATAAGTGGAGAGGGAAGGTGGAGACCCGGATTACTGTTCAAAAGAAAAAGAAGACACAGAACATAAACAATATTTTTTGTCTTTGACATGTTTGTTTTGCAGATGGTAAGTAGGTCAAAATGCGCCTAATTCAAAGCAAGATAGTTAATTTTGTCAAAAAGAAGTTCAAAGAGTTCCACTGAACGCCGCAAATTGAGAATTGAGATCATCCCAATGTCTCTTTTGTTTGGTCTTCTTTTAGGTGCTTGAAGTTAATTGCCTTCTAATGTAACCTTTAACTGTTTTAAATTTAATATATTATGTGTTGTGTATGTCTCTTATCTCATCATATATTTTCATCAGGCTTGATTTAGCAGGATGTCAGGATAGTAGGCTATATTTGGCAGGTTATATTAAAGAAGAAGAATTTAGTATTTTAGTATAGGAGTATTTTAGGACGTGTCATTTATAAGGTTATCTTTTTAGAGATTTATGTTGCTATAAATTATGTCATTTGTACTCTATGTAATTATGAAGTCAAGAATACAATTAAGCTTCCTCATCAAGATTTTGTCTCTCTTGTTTCAAGCCTCTCCTCTTCCGAAACCCTAACATTATGAAATATTTTAAGACAAAAAGAAAATAATTAATTATCGTAGTTTTACATAATGTGCGTCGTTACCTTAGTTTTCATATGGTAAGTATAAGTTTTAGTCTAAGATGTTGCTCTTTTTTGTTGACTTGTAGGCTAGCTAATCAGATCGGTTATGTCGTAGGGATGCAAATAGTCGGATATGGATAGTTAGTTATCAAACCATATTTTGCACAAATACAGATCGGATAATTTAAATAAATTTTTTTTTGGATCCGTATCCGGATGAAATCAGATAATATCCGATCCGTTTATGCCCCTATTTGGTTGGATCGGGCACGGATCAATTTGACTACGGGTGTCGTGATCTTAGGTGGGTTTCAGGTCATCTCCGATTTTGAATCATCTTAAGTTGTTTTTAGATGAGTTTTGATTTTTTAAATAATCATATCAGATTTTTTTCGGCCAGGTTTTGTTATTGTAAAATTGACAATCAAAGGTCAGGTTGGATCAAATTTGAATTACTAGACTACAAGCCATTGTTCAATTTCAGGTCATCTTAGATGTCTCAGATATTGAGGTTATCTATTGGATCGGTTTTGAATCAATTTGACTTTTTAAAATAATCGGATCGGATAATATTCAAAACTGAATCGGATTGGTTTGATTCTTCGACCAGGTTGGATTTTACCTCGTTTATTTCTTGGTAACGATGGTGTTTAACGGACATGATATATAAGCCTTACCATTTGGTTTCCATTTATGATTTTTGTATGAATTTCAAGCGACTTCACATGTAATCGTTAACTGAAATCAGCGTGATAAGAAAACCAACCATATCTGTAAATACTAAAGACTCTTTTTAGCATCAATACTCTGTAAAAAAAAACCAAGCACATCTTTCCAACCCCTAATCCCCTGTTGCACATTAAAGCAACTGACATGCTGTGGTCCGTATATGTATGGCACAGAGTATAGGATTCTAGCTAGTCCCCTTTTTCAGGGAACTCTGTTTTATTACTGCATTTGATGCAGCTGTCAGGTGCCTCCCTGTACTTCTTAATTTTGTCCATATCAACAATATTTATACCTTTTACTAAAAACAAAACAATATTTATACCTACGGGATTCAAATAAAAAAAAAACACAATATTTATGATTCTCTATAAATACCAAGACTTCGACTTAAATGTGTTTGCAAGCGTTCCATCGCATATCTAAAATTGAGGATATCCAAAAATGAAGATGTCCATGTTGACACATACTTTCAGTTTGCAAGTGGAAATGCATGCATTACCGCTTTTGAATCCAAATCAAGCTTGTTATTTTTTTTTTAAAATAAAATGAGATAAATTTTATAAATCGGATTTTAAATATGTGACTTCTTAATTACTTTAATTACTTTTTTTTTATAAGTAGTGGATTAATTACTTTAATTACTATTTTTTCCATTCTCAAATCAAGTCTATTACGAACTCATGCAATTTAAGGATTGTTTATGTTTCAATTACAATATTCCAGCCGAAAGAAAACATCTAAACAGAGACTTCATATATACCAAGTTATTTGGTGCATATATTAAAAAATATCACTGAATTCTTTTAATTTTATATGGGTTCTAATTTCTAAATATTATTTAGATAGGACGTGTATCAACTTTGAATTGAATTAAAAGATGTTTTATTTTTCATCAAATGATTTAAAATCTTAATGATATAGTTTTGATTGCTTTATGATGAATGATCATCAAATTTCAATTTGACTCAAATTCAATACACATCATATCTAAATAATTGTGAACACATTTAGAATTTTAATTTTTATTTTCAAATAAAAGTTCTATAGAAGTTAAGATATACCATAAATTGTATGGATGTACATTAGAATTATATATATATATATATATATATATATATATATATATATATATATATATATATATATATATATATATATATATATATATATATATATATATATATATATTTCATTGTTTGTTCTTATAACAAACTCGGGGCCTCTCTATATCATATCCTGGGACCTGGCACATTACAATGTCTCAGCATGTATAATTGTGTGTGTGTGTGTGTGACCTAGGTTCCTTTATATTACCTCGATTTTGCACTGTCCACAGGAAACAAAAAGCTCTTCTTTGATCAGGTTCAGGCCCACATGTTAAGGTGTTTATATAGTCTTTATAGGTTCAGGCCCACATTCAATTTCTCTCGTCTTTTTGCACTTTTTCCTTGTGGCCCCATTCAATTTCTGTACGTTAATTGCCAAAGGAGGTTGTTGTACTTCTTTTGCAATATTCTTCTCTTCTTCTATATTTGTGGGGACTGGTGACATTCTTTAGCTTTAATTGATACTGTTTTGAGATAAGCCATGCATGAGCCTTGGTTTTTGCATGCAAGTCTATCTTAGTTTGGGATGATATATATTCATTGTTATTTCTTTGTTTCTTAATTTCTTTAGAGAGATAATTTTTTTGCGTTTCGTCCCGGGGAAGCACTTTGTAGTACAAGTTGTTGATTAGTAAGTAAATATTATAGACAGTCTGTGTGCAGGATGCATTTGCATTAATTAATTTGAACCAGCAATTACGTAATATATTGTGTGCGGTTTTTCTTGGTATACTGAAAGTCAACTGTATTGGGTTTAAAAAACGTCTTTACAATTTTTACAACGGTAATATATATGAACTCCGATCAAGTTTCTTTCTGTCGGGATTAATTTAATGCTTCTTCTTAATTTTATCACCTTTAAGTTATTAGGCTGGTCAGCATGTGTCTCCTGATCAGCTGTCTAGGTTTAGCTGAGAAAGAGATTAGCAGCTCAAAATTTATCACTCTGCAAAGAAATAAAATTTCAACTTGCTTCCCATTGGATTCCCTTGCTCTTAATTTAATTTAAACCCATTTCAGACCCTTAACCTTGATCTCTCTCTCTCTCTCTCTCTCTCTCTCACACACACACACACACACACACACAATACTCTTATGTCTTGTTATACCTTGCCACTAGCCACATTTCTTCTGTCTCTATCTTTCTTCCACTATTAATTCCCCACACCAAGCACAATAAAAAATACCTTTAGCTCTCATCCTCCTCTCTTGCTAACACTCCATTTCTCTCAGCACTGAGTTGGATAACAACAAAAGGAAAATATCAAAGGAAAAAAAAAAGGAAAAAATAAATAGATCGAAGACAAGATGATTACCGGCAAAGACATATATGATGTGTTGGCTGCCATGGTGCCGCTTTACGTGGCGATGTTTCTTGCATTTGGGTCGGTGCGGTGGTGGGCCATTTTCACACCTCAGCAGTGCGCTGGCATAAACCGGTTTGTTGCTGTGTTTGCAGTACCACTTTTGTCCTTCCATTTTATTTCGATGAATAACCCTTATACCATGAGCTACCGGTTTCTTGCGGCCGATTCACTTCAGAAGTTGGTCATACTTGCGGCGCTATTTCTCTGGCATAACTTCTCACCTCGCAAAGGAAGCAGGTATACAAAAATCATGCACGTGTCCATGCATGGGTCCCTGATAGGGAGATTATGTCTCTATAATTATGCTTCAGTTTGGCAAGTTCTAAAATTTTAGTACCTTTTAAGGTCCTTATATTTCTTTCGTTGAACCATGAAAAGAGGTTTTCGCTCTAATGTTCATTTCTTATGAAAGTAAGCCTTCTCAATTCTCGTAGACAAATACAATAATTAAAGGTGCATTTTTAAGGGTGTTATACTAATGTACGTAGACATCAAGTTATTGTTTGCATATTAGTTGAAAGCCTTTATTTATATGTTGCCATTTGCACATATATACTCACCAATTATTGAAAGAAAGATCGTTCCTAATGGAGATCTGTTTGTATTTAGATTACTTACACAAGGAAGCTCAAGTATAATAATTTTAAGAAAGCAATTTCAAATGTAGGTCTCGATGTAATTTATTCTTTTTACATGTGTTTAATTTATGGATACAGTTTGGATTGGGTGATCACTCTGTTCTCACTGTCAACGCTGCCAAACACACTTGTCATGGGAATCCCCTTGCTTCGTGCGATGTATGGTAATTTTTCAGGAGACCTAATGGTCCAGATCGTCGTGCTCCAGAGTGTGATCTGGTAATTTTCAACTGTTGAGTTGCTTTTGAATGTTGATCTTTTAATTTTTCTCAGTTTAACATGATCAAATAACAATAATACAAAAAAAATATTATTAATTAAGGCGTGTCACTTTAACTTTTGATAAAAAAAAAACACAGTATTTGTTTCATACAAATTTGGTATTTATAAATAGAATAATTGTTATTAATATTTGATAAACTCAATAGGTACACGCTGATGCTGTTTTTGTTCGAGTACCGTGGGGCCAAGACGCTAATCTCTGAGCAATTCCCGCCTGACATTGGTGCCGCTATCTCATCTTTCCGTGTCGACTCAGATATTGTCTCTCTCAATGGAAGAGAAGCACTTCAGGCTGATGCAGAGGTTGGCCGTGATGGCAAGGTATAATATTTGTCTTCTGATAAACCTTATTTCTACTTAATAGTACTTTGTATTTTACACTGTTCTTTAATACATATTACTGGTTTGATTAAGAAGCTGAGTGATTTTGTAGTTTGTCAAATTAAGAATAGCATGTAAAGCATCTATATGCGCTACTATACTTCAAATTGAAAATTGTAAATTCTAGTATGCTACGTACAGAATCAACAGTATATTGGATCAGTTTGCTTTGTTTGCAAGCATATGCAACCATTTGGGACACATCTACAGTTCTACCCTTGAAGCTTCATGTATAATAATTTGACAAAAACAATTTCTTGTTTTTATTGTTCCAAGAATTTAAACAACAAATTTAAATTTTTTGAAATATCCAATTTAAGGTTCATGTGGTAATCCGGAAGTCGGCCACCAACTCCACAGTTGGACGATCAGTCAACTCCTACAATAATAAGCTGCACGGTATGAACTCTGCCATGTCCATGACTCCTCGGGCCTCTAACCTGACAGGTGTCGAGATCTACTCCCTCCAAACCTCTCGTGAACCGACCCCGCGTGCCTCTAGTTTCAACCAGACCGATTTCTATGCCATGTTCTCTAACAAACTTGCTAGCCCAAACCCCATGGCTGTATCAGGACAGGATGATGAAAAGATGAAAAATAAAACTAATAGCAAAAGCAGTGAATTATACACCACAACTACTACATCATCGTATCCGACACCAAACCCAGTGGTCTCTGGCTTATCAATGGGGGCCACCAAGAAAAAGGAGTTGGGTGGGTCTAACTCAAATTCAAACAAGGAGTTGCACATGTTTGTTTGGAGCTCAAGTGCTTCTCCTGTATCTGAGGCTAACATGAGGAATGCTGTCAATAGAGCAGCTTCGACTGATTTTGGGGCTGTTGATAATAACCCAACTCCAAAAGGTACGACACACAATCTTTCAGAAACAATTTTTTTTATATATTGACATCATTGATGTTACTACTACTTAGGAAGGCAAGGAATTTCACATATAGTTATTCTTAGTTATGACTTAATTATGACTTTGTTAGAAGATTCGATCTATGTATAACTCCTTTTGAGAAAACCATCAGGTATAAATGCATCAAGTGGAAACAATAGCCCAACAGAGAAGACGGGAGTGAATGGGGAGGTAGATATTGAGGATGGGTCTAAAAGCCCCAATACAAAATTTCCAACAAATGGATCACCATATATGGCACCAAAAAAAGGGCTAGAGAAGGGAATAGCAGCACAGCCGGGTCTGATTGAAACCAACCATCAGATGCCGCCAACCAGTGTCATGACTAGACTGATATTAATCATGGTTTGGAGAAAGCTCATCAGAAACCCTAATACTTACTCAAGCCTCATCGGTCTAATATGGTCATTAATATCTTTCAGGTATGTGAGTTTGCTGAGTAATTAATTTTACAACTTAGTTAATTATAAGTGTTTTTCATGTGATATGATACCTGTGTTCAGGTTTTTGTAGCTTTTCCTTTTTCCAATGGCTTCTTGATTTTTATTTTTCTGTTGTTTTTATTATTTTTTACTTTTTGTAATTTTTTATATCAGTTAGTCTATTAATTAGTAACTAATTAAGTTTCCAAATCTAATAAGATCATACCAAATCTAATTATTTTTGTATGTCTCAATTAAGTTAGTCTATTGGAACCAAACTTAATTTTTTTTTTTTTTTGAAATGCTTGGCAGGTGCTGCCAAGTTTTCTTTATCCTATGTTAAAATTATCTGATGTGCAACAACGGCTGTAAATGTTTTGCAAGAGGATTATTTAGTATTCAAATAACAATTTTCAGTCATGAGAGCACATGTGTAAACCTACAAAATAATTTATCTGTGCTTGGGTTGGATCCAAATCTAGTTCTTCATTCCGTGCTAGATTACTTGGTTAAATTGAACTTCTTTTAGTTAAATCAGAAGTGGGTACAAACTGAGTTATTTTTTTAGCAGTTCATGTGTTCACATGCAAACTTGTCTAGTATCATGTTACAATGCTGTCTGTCCTTGTGCTTTCTTAATCTCTAAATTACTTCATGACCCATCAACATATACATATATTCTTTTTGCATAATTGAATGCCGACTATGTAAGTAACACAATATAATTTATTGGAAACAACAGCTTCTTTTTACAAATTTCTGAATTAACTATATATATGTAATTACATTATTTCAGGTGGGGCATTGAGATGCCAACAATAATCAAGGGCTCCATATCGATTCTCTCTGACGCAGGTCTTGGGATGGCTATGTTTAGCTTAGGTATGTTTTTTTTTTTTTCCTTCACAGATCTCCAAACGAGCAACTTCTATTACTTTTTTTTTTCTTAAAAAAATGCATAAATTCATTCAAATGAGTAGACAGAGAAAATAATTTTTTCTTCTTCTATATATTAGCGAATAGAACATTAATTGGTTAAAGAATCGATAGTTCTAATTAACTTTACTGTGCTTGTATAGGCCTCTTCATGGCACTGCAACCAAAGATTATCTCATGCGGCAAATCCGTTGCCGCATTTTCAATGGCGGTTAGGTTTCTCACTGGACCGGCTGTGATAACGGCAACAGGCATTGCCGTCGGCCTTCGTGGGACGCTCCTCCATGTTGCTATTGTTCAGGTCTGGTTAATTTGGTCTGCCAATTTAAAAAAAAAAATAATCCATGAAAATAATTGTTAGTGCAAAAAAGAAGTTAGAAAAAACAATAATGCAAGCCAACGAAACATATACAGATAAGATAAATTTCTAAACTCTTCTAAACAATTTGCTAAATGAGTTAAAATTATTTCTGAGATGGAGAAAATAATGGAATAAAGCAGGCTTCCTAATTATTTATTTATTGGCAGCTGCTAACATATATATTTTGTGGAAAAAAAACTATATCTGAATTTTAAAATTGTTTGAACAAATTAAGAATATATAAAGCAAGTAGAAACATATTATTTGCAATATGTATTTGTCAGGAAACTTCAGAACACCAATGTTTTTAATCAATTATAAGAACAGCCAGCTAATAAAATATGTTATTGAAGCAGGCAGCTCTTCCCCAAGGAATTGTACCGTTTGTTTTTGCCAAAGAGTACAATTGCCACCCACAAATACTTAGCACAGCGTAAGCAAATTTCAATAAACCCCCATCAAGTTTTCCAAATTAATCAATGCACAATATTTTGATCAGTTTGATTTATCAGATTCCTTTTCGGTTGTATTTTCAGGGTTATATTTGGAATGCTCATTGCGTTGCCAATCACAATTCTGTATTATATACTTCTTGGTCTCTAAAGAACTTGAAGAAAGCTACGAGTAGGACCCAAAAAAAAAAACACAGAGAGAGAATGTTTACTGACCTATATATCTTGCATGGTAATTAAAAAAAAAAAAAAAACTGTACCGAATAATTTGAAAATTCTTAAGGGGGAATGAAAATAATCATGAAAATCATAAAGTTTTTATTCCCTAGCTATGAATGATATTATTAAGAGGTTAGAGTAGGGTTAATTATTCTTGGCATGTAGGATAATAGTTAGGTTCAATTCTGTTTTTCTGTCCATTTTGGAATCTAGTTAGAATTTTATATTGAGCTCCCAAATTAAGAGTTTTGGGAATCATAATTCAATTTCTTTTTGTTCTTCTTTCAATGCAATTTTCTTTATTTTTTGGTTCTTTTACGAAGAAGTGTAGTGCATCTGGATTTGGCCATGGAAGTACTCATAACATTGAAATAAATTGTATATCTTTTGCACGGACTTGCCATTAATTAATTGAAATTCTAGTGAATTGTGCAACTTGATGCATCAATTAATGACATGGTTACTTTGCCATTTCAACCCCTAGCTATGTTCTAAAAGATTCTTTTCTTTTAAAACAAGGAATAAGTGTTCCCTTTATCTTGCTTGTGCCAACCGGGTGAGAATCTGTTGCTCTTCTACATGAAAAGCAGATATTTGTTTTTTTTTTCATGTAACCGTCCAAATATTTTTAACCGTTCAGATTTTGCAGAGAAAAGAAGAGCTGCAGATTTCATCTCCAAATCTGGACTACTAAAAAATATTTGAACGGTTGGGATGAAAAAAAAGCATGAACGAAAGCATGTTCATACTTTTTTAGAAGAAAATTAAACAATAGATTTCGTGCCAACCTATCACTTCGACTTGTTCTAAAGTTATATATCTGTTCTAACTAAAATAAAGTAATTGTGGTGTTATAAAAGTACTAATAGGCAGCGTTTTGTGAAAAATGGTTCAAAGATGCTATTGAAGAATACAAATAGTTCTAACTAAAGAATTCAAAAAGAAAGAACAGAAACTAGTACAGATTATATATAATAAAGAAACAGGGGGTGCACATGACAAAAGAGTATCTTCCATTTATCTCTTCCTTTGTCCAAGATTGTGAATCTAGACAATGAGGCATCAAACAGTCAAAATTATTATAAAAATGGCTAAACCATGGACTTTTTGTATTTTTGCTTCGAAATGCACATGATACAACATGGAATTAGTATTTTAGTGCAGTGAAGGATCTACCTTCTAATCTAAACTTGCGTGTTAGGCTCTTCATCATGTTTATGGATGTTTAATTATATAAATTACAAATTCGTACTCACAAAATTCATCTCTCTCATCTTCGTTGTGTTTTATTAATTGTCCAGATTTTGATTTCTGAGGCATTAATGAATGATGCAAGCCATGCAGCTACAGGCAGTTGCTGAGTTGCTCTATTCAATATTGCAAATATTTATCAAGCAGTTCTCATTATAAATTGTAACATCCCAAAAATTATTTATGATCTAGGGAATTGTTCTTGGATCTTTACTCAATTCTAACAGAGTTTTGGGTCTTTTTGCAAAACATTCCACCCTTGCCCCTACTCTGACGCGTGTCTCCTGGTCGCTGCTCACCCCCGCATATTTACCAATTCTTAATTTCTCCTAAAAAAAAAATAATAATTACCACTTCTTAATCACTTTCACTTGTTTTCTAGAATAAGTGAAAACCAGAGAGCAAAAAAATTCGGCAAAATAAAAAAAATGAAAATTATTACTAGGGAGTGGATTCGGTTCTTAATTTCTTATAAATCTGACTGATCTGTTAGATTTATATTTCGAAAAATCGTTTTGATCCTAATTAAATCTCTGTATTGCTTTTCTAAAAAGTCACTACATGTTTTTGTTGGCAGCTCAATTCCTTGGAAAAGGATACAATCTCTGATTATTCTCTTCATCTCTTGTACGGGACAGGTTCCGAAGAAAAGCTGTACGGGAGAAATCCGACAGCTGAGTCATGAATTACATGCATAGTACATGATGAATTGATGATTAGTGCCTTGCATGGAGTGCAATCTGAGCGCGAATTGACTTCACCTCGTGAAAAGAGTGCTGAGTCAGCATCCGCTGGCTGTGACTTCTACCGGAATTTTTAATAATCGAAATTAAATAAAAGAGGAGGGTTCTAATGCATCCAAAATTTCATGCTTCTATTTATTCTCAATCTTTTAATTTCATTTTCAAAGTCCGAATAATCGATCCGAACCGTTCAATATGATCATCATAATAAAATATGCTTAAAGACCAAATTTTATATTTTTTGGAATTTTTTTACTATTTTTTAAGATAGGTACAAAATCACTTTATCGGATGGTCCAGAATCTCCTTAGAACAATGATTTTGTACATATTTTAAAAAATAGTAAAAAAATTTCAAAAAATATAAAATTTAGTCTCCAGGCATATTTTATTATGATGATCATGTTGAACGGTTCGGATCGACTATTCGGACTTTGAAAATGAAAATAAAGGAGATAAATAATTGGGAGCAAATGGGAGCATAGAAATTTGGGTGCATTTGAACTCTCCTCTAAATAAAAAATATAACAAAAGAGGAGAGAATCTGGAAAATTTCGAAAAATAAGTAGGTCAGTACAAATTATTCCGTCCCTATGGACGAGACAAATTACCACGTCGTTCACATCGGAATAATTTGTATTCTGTCTAAACAGTCTGATTATTGTAGGCCGGTACAAATTATCTCGTCCCTACTTATTATTGTATTCTGTCTGAACAGTCTGTGACAAATCGTTCACATATGGATAAGGATCCAGATAAAGGTCTCGACTCTGTGTTTGTTGTGTCTGATGGGGTTGGAAGTGACTGGGACCCGCATAGTTATCATTATATGGGTCTGCCGAGGTTCTGGTTGTGTCGGATGGAGATAAAGGTCTCGCCTTGGTGTTTGTTGTGTCTGATGGGATTCGAGGTGGCTGGGACCCGCATAGTTAGCACCCTATTTATGTCGAGGTTCTTGTTATGTTATGTCTTCGGTACCATACTATCAGTGAATAACTGCGATTGCCTTTCACCGATGATTGGAACCAACTCAATGTATAAATCGACAAAAGAATACTAGGTCTGGGCAATCATACTTTGGTTATAAATACCTCTCCAAGTCTGATCGCACACGATTTCTATGCTCTCATAATAACGTTGGATTGTTGTACCAACATTAACCCGTGCATGTGCTTTCAGGTTGTACTCACTCTCGGAATATCTAAGTTGTCGATAAATTTTATCTTTCACATCGTACCAAGATTGTTCACTAGTTACGCTTAATGTAAATTGAGAGCTAGTACTATACCGTACTCCACTTTTACCATGTTGTATTTCACCGCCAAAATGAATCATCAATATTAGCATGATTAATTTTTTAATCAACTAGCCTACAAAATAATAAATAAATCACGTATAATTTATTGTTCCAAAAAATATTGAATAATTAATATATACAAAAGCTTACCCATTTGAGATTTTCGAATTGTAGAAGCACAGAGAAGCAAGAAACTTTGGGACGAAAAACCAACTTGCAGAGAGAATACGACCCGAATAACTACAAAAATATGTATTTAAAAATATACTAATAGAATTTGAATGAATTTATTTCACTCAGAAAGAGAGCAGAGCAGAGAGCGAGTTCTGGTTATATAGCGTATGGGACGGGATGGATTAATCCGTCCCTGCCCTTTTTTCGCCCCAGGGACTGGACAATCCCTACTGTCCCTATCTTTATTTTTTATTTTTATTTTTGGTCAAGGACGGGACCATCCATACCGTCCCTTAGAAAAAAAAATCCTGATTAGTTTGGGTTAGTTAGTAGTTAGATGGGACGGAATTATCATTAATAGAGACGGTATAATTTGTCCCGTCCCTAGGAACGAGATAAATTGTTCCGGTCTACTTATTAAAAATCCCGGGTGACTTCTATGAGCAAGTTGCATGTCTGAGTCATTCGATTTTATCCGAGTTACAATTAATCCATTCTCTCTCTGCCTCTCAGATTATAGCGTGGAATAGGAGAGATAGACCTTGGTTCGATAAAAAAAACAATTAAGGCTCAACAATAACCAAGGTTCTGACTTTATAGGCACAATTAGGCGGGATCTTCTGAAGCCGATGCTTAACATGTCATGGAGTGACACGAGTGTTCGTCTATTAATTCACACAAGAAAACGTTGTTATTAAAAAGCCTGACTCTACGTATTGCATTTGTTTACGCTGTAGTTTAAAAAGCATTAACAAATTGAAGGGCTCACTAAGATCTCAATAGTAACCAGTGGAAGATGAAAACACAGCTCATTACAGTGCCGCTAGAGATTTGGCACAAAGGGAGGAGAAACGTCCTATTTATTTTTAAACTAATTACGGTCGAAGTTAAATCGTTCAGGTTTCGTCTCGTGCAAGATTTATTATTTGTCCCTTTAAAATTCATATAATAGTCACTCTTTAAATGTACAAAATTCATTTTTGCTCCGGACGAGCAAAATATGTTTTCTTTATTGACACTAAGCCGAGACGGTAGCTGCAATTAACGATACAAGATTTTTAGCAACCCCAGAGGTGTCCGATTTTATAGAGAATTTTGGTGGAATTGGGAGCACAAATCTCAACGCATTCATAATTATGTTTGCAGCACTGGAGACAATTCCATACAAATAAAGTGTACATATTTAAATTAAGGACATTTTGTGGGACTTCTAACTTTTATTTCTGTATAAAAGGGAACTTTATAGAGATATCAGCAAGCCTCACGCGTTCAGCTTTTAGGAAAAAGTAATAATTTGACTCGTTCTGGAAATACTTTCTTTCAGTACAGAATTTATCTTTTTCTCACTCGAGAAAAGGACGAATCATGTACGACTTTTAAGAAAAAAGATTAATCAGAGAGACAAATTTTGTTAGACGATAGTTAGTACTCTCTCTTGAACAATTAAAAGCATATACAGCCATCATCCACTAAGAACTGAACCCACAACAAATATTACCCAATGTTGATGTTATTTGCCCTCACGTTCTAGAATCAATTGAGCAGCTTCTCACCAAGAATAGAAACCACAAAACAAAAGTATCAGGAAATGATAGCAACATTACCAACAGAATACAAGCACTGTTCACACAAAAACCGACAATGGAAAGCTAATTACAATTTCATTTCCTTTTTTCATGTCTATGATTAAGGAGGAAAAATTGAAAGAAAAAAAAAAAAAAAAGACCTTGGAAATCCAGAAAACAAAGTTATGCTAAGATAACACTACTTTGGTTAGTACCTTGAAACCTTCATATAATCAGTATGTCTTTCTTTCTTTCTTTCTTTCTTGTTTAAACTATACAAATTTTCTAGACCGAACTGAAATTCCCTGCCTCATCATGTTGCCCAGTAGCTGATAAGAAAATTGGATTTATAAATTTGGATTAGTGGCATTTATTTCTTTTAGGAAAACATCTTGCCATCAGTGTTATTTTCTGTGCCCTTGTACCAGTACAGTGGCAGACATGTAATACAGAAAGCACAAAACTAACGGTTAGAAGAAGTGCCACAGCATTATCTCCCTAAAGTAGGTACCAAACACAGTAATGCATATGTTCTCCAGCCCTGACTAGGGTCAGGACTCAGGACTGAAATAAGAAACCTGTACAGGCCTTTAACCCCACCAAATACCCTTTCTTCCTGCTTTATTTTAGTTCTTTATATAATTTTTGTTTAGCTGACATTCATACTAAACTAGGTTTATCCATAACTTCAACATAAATGATCAAAGAAATTTTATAAATGTTCACCTGACATGTATAAAAGTCATGTACCTTTTTTTCTTCGGAGGCAGCATTTGCAAATCAAATCTTTCAAGGGAGTTTGAGGGACTGGGATAAACTTCCCCAAAAATGCAAGGGGCCAACTGCCCAATAAGCAAATCAAAAAGTGAAAATGTTATAGTGAAGAACAAGCAGCCAATCTTTTGGCCAAATGTACAGGTCAGCCAAAAAACTATAACATTCTTCTGAATCAAATTAACAACAAAAGTTCTATAAAAGTTCCATATTGTATCTGCCAGAAGTAAATAGTCATAGTCAAATTCTCAAAGAATCTGAGGTTTCCAGGAGCAAAATACTAAATCTGAAACTTTCTGCAAGCATTAAACAATATTAATAATGTGAAAATGGTAAAGCTTAAATATTTTTACCTTACAAAAGCAATGCCAATAGAAACTAGCCAGAGCTGCCAGCTAAGCTTAACAGTTGAAGTGAATTTCCCAAGAAACTCAATAATCATGACCTGTAACATTCCAAAATTTTAAAACAATTATGATATTAAATTAAATCATCTCTTTTGAAAAAAATGTTTTATGTAGTCACAGAATACATTGAAAAGGTGTTTTCTAAAATAGTACCTGCAACACAAGAGTTACGCCAATGATACCCACAAAGAGGTGGTTTTTTGTCACTCCTTCAAAAATATTCAATTCTTCTGGCTTCCTTGCATTGAACTCATTAAATACCTAATGCAAAATGCAAACTTAAATTCCATCAAATAAATAAATATATATATATATATATAAAAGAAAAAAGAAATGCCAATAATACTTCCTTTCCTGCACACACTTTCTACTTTCAATTTCAATTTCACCCGTCATGTGAACAGAGTGGATGGGAGGTTATCTGTGAGCGTCAGCGAGCATTAAAGGGGTTGGCGGTTTGTTCCCCTTCTTTTTTTATTTGGGTTTCATTTTTCTTTTTCTTAGTATGTTAGATGCTTAATGACACCATATAGGAAAACTGAAGAGGAGTTGCTTTTGACAAAGAGCTAATTGCAAGAGTAAATTTGTGTTAATTGAGGCTCGAACAAAAAATTAGGGTACAATGGAGGATTGCATGGGCTGAATAAACACTACATAACATAAACATAATGAAAATAAAAGAGGATACCGTTTATAAAAATTTCAAAATAGTTTAATTAAGGAGAAAATAAAGGAGAAATGAGAAATTACTTGGCAGAGGACAAAAGTATTGAAAATAAAGGTGTTCTTTATTTCATTTGCTTTCGCCGCTGAATAATTCTTCAGTTGAAGAAGACTTCTTCCATCGAAGTTAAGTGTCAAGAGAACTGCCACTTGATAGAAGGCCTTGTTTTTAAAAAAAAAAACCATTATTTGTTGTCCTGATTTATGTTTTTCTTTTATAAGTAATTATTTCAATTGAAGTTTTACCTGAACTAACAAATTCCTCCACATTATGTTTGTAATTAGCGGCTCCCTGCAAAAAGGCTTCGTTAGCTAAAAATGGAATGCAGTGGACCTACTGGTCCCTTTTTCTTAAAAAAAAACAAAGAAAGAGAAAGAGACTGTCAACTAACACTGCACCATTAAATCAAGGTTTCAAAAGGCAGAACATGAGTAATTCTCTGTAACATTTTCATGTAGACAATTCTTTTTTTAAACTAGTTCACATAACTTTCTAAGAAAAATCCTCGAAAATTTGGTTCAGAATTTCTAAATGTTTAACAATTGAAATGCTATTGGCTATTATATAAACAATTTTCAAAGGAGATGTACAAAATAAATAGCAGCAGTTTATTCAGGGATAGTTGGAGGTCTAACCTGCGACCAACAGGTTGCCTCTTCATAAGACTATCTGTTGGTGGTTCAGTTGCTAATGCAAGAGCACCAAGTGTGTCCATTATTAGATTCACCCATAGCAGCTAGAAACGTTGAATCAACAAAATTCATTAATAAACCAAGAGTGATGTACAGTCCACATATATATTCTTTATTGTAAGAGTTCCTACATAGTTGCTGTTGTAAATTTCCATAAAACCTGTTGAAATCAAGACATACACCAAGAGAGATGTACATACCAACGAGGTTACAATGAAATATATATTCATAGGTGGAGCAAACTCTATTCCCCTTAATAAACCTTTGACACTTATAGCTAATTTTTTCCATCCTAATGGAATTTAAAAGGTCCACCTTTGAAACCTCAAGAGGACTGCTTTGTTGGCCCATGGGTCATTAAGTTACTAACCAAAGAACATTTGTAGTTCATAGCTCTAATGGGCCTAGTCTAGAGCAAACTTTCACAAATAGCTTCTGCATCAAGCTTAATTGGGCATAATCTCAATTTGATGATCCCCTTCCTATTGCATATCAAATATTTCTATGCTCTATTTTATAATATGATGACCTCATGCTTAGTTGGGTTTTATCCAAATTGTTCAAGTTTCTTTTTTATTTTTGTGGAAGTTGTAATTTATTTACCTGCACAGCATTAAGAGGAACGTTTCCAGAAGAAACAGCAGCAACCACATTAATAATAAGAGCCGCTACATTAACTGTCAGCTGAAATTGAATAAATTTCTGTATATTTGCATAAACTGACCGGCCCCACCTGACCACCTATAGAAACAGACCAAAATAATAAAAAAAATTAAGTTGTACAAAAGAATATAATATCAAGATACTTCAGAACCCTTTTATTTAGCGCTGTATTATATTGCAGGTTTAGGGAGTATATTCCAAGGCTTCATTTAGCACTTAATACAAAATTTCCCAACCTTTTTTAGCGCTATAGTACTATGATAAACAAAGCCTTGGCATTATAATTTTTATTAAACAAATTCTGAAATTAAAATTATAACAAGAAATATAAAATAGAAGAGTGCAATAGTACCTTGACAACAGAAGAGAAATTGTCATCAAGAATAATGATGTCAGAGCTTTCTTTGGCCACCTCAGTTCCTTGAATCCCCATAGCTAGACCAATATCAGCCTGAATATTTGACAAAAGAAATTCATTTACTTGAAAGGATAAACTTAGTGAGCCTTCACAAATACTCAAATATCAAGAAATGCAAGGCTTCGGAAGAGAAATGAAATAACTATTTAGTATATCAGTTTATTCCATGTGAGAAAATCAAACGGATTGAAAAGACAAAACCGACCTCATGCAAAGCAGGAGCATCATTGGTGCCATCTCCAGTGACAGCTACTACATGGCCTTTCTTTTTCAATGCCTTTACAAGCTGCAACTTGTCATTTGGTGAAGACCTTGCCATCACCTAACCATTTTGTAGACCAACTTAATACTTAGGTTTCTCAACAGTTACATGCATAAACATAAGAACGCAACAACTTTTAAGATCTGTGACATTTTACAGAAACATAATATTAAGTTAGAGCAGATACAATTCTTGAGCATTTCGAGAAATTCCAAAGAAAGAGTCAGTTCAAAGCAGGTCAGATTTGATCTGACCATGATATGCTGACCCAGACTCAACCAGTCTTACCACAGGTCAATTAATTCCAGGCCAGGACCCAATCTTGCAAGTCTTAGCAAATCAAGTCAATAAAACATCACACTCGTAATATTTCTTCCCATTTACCACGAAATATGTCCCAAATGCACCCTTCTTTCTTGCCTATTTTTCTGTACTTGTGAGTGTGTGACATAAGAAAATATGGATAACTTTTTGGTGCTTTTATAGAAATTAAGGGAGGAATTTACGTGATATTTTTGCAAGTTCCAAAAGGGAAGATATAAGACATTTAGATACATCTTTCTGCAGGAGTATATATGAACTTTTGATGTGTGATACTGGCATGCATTTTTTTTTCTGATGAAAAGAATGGAGAACCCAATAGATTAGTTACTACCATGTACCTTGATTTTCTCCACCATTTGCTCCCTTTGATCATCATTCAAGGCACGAAAAACTTTCCCCTCGACAATCACCTCATCTATTCTGTCATTTTCTGATAGTATACCACACTCTAAGGCAATGGCTTTGGCTGTTTGAAGGTTGTCTCCTGTGACCATGCGTACCTACAAATCAAACACAACATAAGAAAAATGACTTTGCACTTCATAAGTCAGAGAAAGAACATACAAACAGACTTAAAATAAGGACAGCCTTATTTCTGAGGGGGGCAGTTTACCTTTACTCCAGAATTAGTGCACAAAAGAACAGCATCTTTCACACCAGGACGACATGGATCCTACAAAAGTTGCATGGATGTATTTCAAAAACTGTCATCACAAATCGAGGTAGTAGTTATTAAGTCATTGGTTTGAATTTGAATTATGTATTTGTTTTCTTGTATGATATCTTATTCAAAATAATTATCACACCAGTAAAAGCGCCCAGCAATTATAAGAAAACCATTTCCCGTGTGCACAACTGTATTATGTTTACAAAAAATAATTAAAATTACTTTTGAATAACACTACCGTGCGCATAAGTTGATAGAACTTTTCCATAAATCAAATCTCAAATCTCCAAAACCCCTAAGAAGAATGAATTGTAACTATGAAAAAAAATGCACTTTAGCTAACAGTACTGATTTTAGTTTGAAGTGTCATTTCGGAAAATTTCAGCAATACCTCAAGATTTTCTAATCAATTTAAAAGCAAAAGAGAGAAATTGTCAATTTAAAAAAAAAAAATCATAAATGGGACTAAAACTTTACCTTCATACCCACAATAGCAAGAAGAATTAGGTCCTTCTCAGGTAAAGACCAATCGACCCTTTGTTCTTCATTCGGGACTTCTTTTAAGTCAAAAGGCTTATATGCTAGAGCCACACATCTTAGACTCTTGGCCGCCATGGCTTCTATTTGCTTCTGAAATTTCTCAACCTAATAACACAAAACTTGTATAAAAAAAAAATAGAAACTTAAGGATTTAAAAAGATACTTTTGTACTACTCAAGGTCTGGAAGTGTAGGACATTGTTCTTTGTTGATTGTTTTTGCTTTTGGATGTCATTGTTGGTAATAGTGGTTGATTCAAGTATTTGTGGAGGTACTGGGGTTCAATTTGTGCCCTAAAATTTGGCTAAGGAAAGAAGGAATCAGAGATCGTGATATATGTGTGCCGGTGCACTGATCAGAGGTCCAGCATAGTATTTTCCATCTGATAAATGGTATATTGCGCTAGTCAGTACAGAACTATTTGATATTAACTTCCATTTTCCTGAACCAGTGTTGTAGGGTGTCAAAATACAGTACTTCTAATTTTTCATTTTGTTGTGTTGGGTCAATTTTGCATTCATTAAGAGTTGAGTGATTGAACTTGAGTCTTGTCAGTAGGTTCCCAAAAAAAAAAAAAAAAACCTGAACAAGAGAAGATGGTCCATTTTTACTATCCAGCGGTATTCACCAAGAACTTCTGGTACTGGTATGTACATTTGAGTACCCAAGCTAACTGACGCTAAATTGCAATGATTCACAACTTGTAAATGACTCTAGAGCAAGATGTTGAAAACAAACATTTTCCATTCTGACAGATACACTGATGGCCAGTGCAGCTGTACATGATAACTAAGCCTAGGACAAGACCTACCGCATGAGGAGTCATGTCATGTATGCTCCCACTTGCATCCATCCAACTGGTACATAAATCCAGTACAATCTCAGCTGCTCCTTTCCAATGCACATGCACATCCGAGCCATCCTAAATTATTAAAAGATTTGACATACGAGGACAAGAAAATGTATACATACGAATGCAAATGATGGACAAATTTGGTCTCTTCTGGTACTTACAGAATGTTCACTAGTATCAGTTTGGTAACAATTGATCGTCAGTGTTTTCTATTATTTCATTGTTTTTTATATAATGCTCAAATGAAACTAAAAGAAGTGTGCTAGTAGGTGGTTGAAAGAATTGACTGATACCGTGTAAATGAGATTCAACAGTACTAGACAGGACCAGATAAAGGCCTGCACATAGAGATCCCGTGCCAGGAAAAAGGAGGAGGGTTGTGATAGGTGTGGCTAGCCAACGTAAAATACAGCTTTTTTATGGAAATGAATCCCTCACGAGACTCCGGTTGGCTTCCATTTCTAACCTACCCCAACTTGTTTGGGACTAAAGGCTTTGTTGTTGTTGTTGTTGTTGTTGTATAGAGATCCCATGACCCTACCATACCAGACCTGAATAGTTCCTGTAGACTGTCCTAATGTTTCTGTAATAGAGACTGCACATAACAATGCATCAGAGGCTTACCGCATGAACAGCCACACCACCGCGCTTCTTTTCTGAGTTGAAAGGTGAGGCATGAACAATCACAGATTTCGATCTAACCTCATTGAATCTCATTTTTAACTGCAATGTTTAGAATAAAAATATTAAAACCTGCCAAAGTAAGAGTAGGACAGAATTGAAAACTCTACACCACTATACCATCAACAGGCCGTCTTATAGAATTATTTCTGCTATAAGTTTCACTCTGAAAGCTTCTGATAGAACTTGTATAATAGAAATTTAGGCAGTTGTAGAAGGAAAATATTCACAAGAAATGTGCATATTAGGAGACAGAAATGTTATTGAAATCCTTATGCCTAAAGGATAAAATGACATTTTAAAAAATCATACAAGAATGAATTATACCTCAACACCCCAGCCAAGTATGGCTTTCTCAGTAGGTGACCCAGTTATCTCAACAACTTCATTCTGACAATAAGATTGTTGTTCAAGTTAAAATAATCAAGGACAGCAATTCCAACCTTATGACTTCAATAAATAAATAATATTATACATCACTATATATAAAAAAAATAAACATATCAGAGTAAAATGAAGCAAAAAAAATTTAAGAGTTGGCTTACAAAATTTGCCAAGACTAGTCAGTGTGGGGTAATTTGGTCATTTTTGCTTGACAGATTTCAATGGTGGGGTCACATAACTCAAAATGGTCACTGCTAATTACAAATATGAGAAACAGTGAATGCCATTTGCAAACGGGGTCAACGATTGGGTATATTTGCAAAAAAAATATCGATATACTTAACAAAATTCAATTTTTGAAGTTACTAGGTTTGGTGTAAATTCTAATCCGCACATAAAAGAAGTGAAAATATAAGGAGATGTTAAAGATTACCTCAGGCTCATACACATTCCCGGTAGTATTTTGTGCAATTCCTTCTAATAGAAGTGAATTAACGGTAGGTGAAAGGGAACTGGCACTACTTTGCCCAGCTATATTCTTTTCACCGACATACGCTTCAACCACAGTCATCTGTAAATGGATATTTTATTTTATATTGAGGGAAAAAATAACTCCAAAAGCAACTTTTCACTAAAACTTCAGGTTTTCCATCTATCAAATGGCTTTATGATTTAAGCAAGAATTAAACAGAAAAGAGACCACACAAACCCATAGAAAAGGAACAAAAAAAGGGGACCTTTTGCAGGAAAATACGATGTACCCTTGGAAAAAAAAAGGCCATAGTTATGACATTTGCAAAAAAGACCCAAGTTTGAATTGCCAGCCAAAAAATATTCCAAATGGATTGTTCTTGATTTATTTTTCTCGAACAAAATCATCCTTCTATAAATGTAGCTTATTTCAACTGTCATTTTGTAACTAGTCATTGTATTATACAGAAATGAACATATGATAAGAAGAATAAACAAATGGGAAGAGAGAAATTTAAATTGGACTTGAAATCATTTATAGGGCCTATATATAATGTTTAAATTGTTAAACAGTAGGGACCGTTGATCAAAATAGAAACAATTATAAGGAGAAAAGTCAATTTAGGGGAGAAAATCATTTTACCATGTGACGTCAAAATTGATGACACATGTTAGGATTACTGAACCAGGGAAAATTCAGTCAGTCTGCTAAGTCCCAGTTAATACTAGCATTTATTATGGGTGATTTTGTAAATTCTTATAAACTTGGGTGATTTTGAACATCCCGATATGAAAAATGAATAAGCATCAACATAATACATGACTTAGAAGCTATGTTGCATGGATACGGGTATAGCGATACAGTAATTTTAAAAAAACTAGAATACGATATGCCTATTATATATATTAATTTTTATTATTTTAATTATAATACGCCATGTAAGCCATGTAAGCCGATACGCCAGCTGGCGTATCGGATACGTATTGGTGCCATATTGGTCGCGTATCGGTATCCGATATCTGTCCAATACGGGTACGCAGCCCAATCTGAAGTATCCGAGTAATATAGCTCAGAAGGAATAGAATGCAGTACGTAATCTAACTAAACAGTATAGAAATTACTCATCAGCCAAGGAACCTTAACTGAAACTTGGTATGCAATACCTCACCTGATTCAATGTTAAAGTGCCGGTTTTATCACTACATATAGTTGTAGCTGACCCCATTGTTTCACATGCCGATAGCCGCCTCACCTGAGAGAAATTGACAAATTTATTATGAAAGGAACTTCTCAAATATATTGTTCTTTGGTATTTTCATGAAATATCATAACAATTAAGAAGACGAAAAATGATGTTTTAGAAGATCAAAGCATAGTGAGGAGAAACTCACCAGAGCCTTATCTGCCATCATCTTGCGCATTGAGTAAGCCAGACTACAAGTACCCAAAAAGTTTTGAAAGAGAGTAAGTTCCAGAACAATAAGACCAGAAATATGGAGTCAATTTTTCATTCAACCCTCGGCTTTGAATAACATTTCATATGAGCAGGTTGCTAAGTTCAATTTGCAAAAGCTTAAAATCCAATGAGACTTTTTACAGGAACCTATCTGAAGTATGGCTCAATGTGCAAGGAACTAAATGAACGTTTCTTATAAAAAAAGAGAAAAGGAGACTTACGTTAGGGTAACAGCCAAGGGAAGGCCTTCAGGCACCGCAACAACAACAATAGTCACCTAGCATGTTATGATTTGATATTTAATATTCAAAATTTGAAAGAAGACATGTGGACAAGCATCACTAAAATGTACAGATCACATACCGCAACAGTAAAAATTTTGATGACACCATCAATAGCAGACTTCACACTCGTTTGTCCTTTTATGTATTGCACTGCTCCATCAGCATTGGTTGTTTTTCCAGTAAAATATCTATAGAAAAGTTGGTGACAGAAGTACAGATTGAAGAAGAAACTAAGCACATCGAAGAACTGAATCTTATAACAATGTCTAATTTCAACTAAGTCACCACACCCTATCTATAAAAGACGAAGTAATGAGTAAATAAATGTCATCAACAGCAGTTCCTGGATTCCCTTATTTTCTTCAAAAGATACCCAAAAATCTACTTTTTCCTCACAAATTTTTTTATACATCAATGAGGAAAGAGAGGGTAGTTAGGTATTACAAACAAAATTCCAAAGGGAATGGTAACAGGAATACTTCTAATGCAATCCAAGGTTACAGGAGTGCTTCACCTTTTTGTAAGGTTAACTTGGCATATTGGTGCTTTTGGGGAAAATATATAGTTTTTTATTTTAAAAGAAATGAATAAAGGAAGGACAAAAATGGAAACACACCTTGCCAAAAGAACAACTAGGACTGCACCGGCAACAGCCAGACCAACCATTCCGATCATAGTGGCAACACCATTCAGACGCACCTGCCACATACAAATCATATTTTTCAGACCAATGAGATATATAATACACAGCCCACTATTGTACACTACAACCTCCTTTTGATATTGTTTATCTACACTTGACCTAACTAGCAGATCAATCAAGGATATGGTTGGAGATGATAATTAATTTTATAGTCACTTATTTAAGCTATTTTGAAATGGCAACTTCTGAACTGTACCATACCAGAGCACAAGAAGTAAAAAGCTGGCTAGCAGTACATACAGGCCACAAATAAATGAAGTAGAATACAAAACCTGCAGGGGTGTTTCTTCATTATTATCCTCTGATACGGTGGCCATGAGTAAGCCCCACTCAGTATTCATCCCAACAGCTGTTACCTGAAAAAGGTAACACAAACAAGAAATCAATAAATCTGGAAGCTTTTGTAAACCATAACACAGGCACAACTACCACAAAACACTCCTCCCCAATTTTCCATTACATTCTCTTGCCATGTCATTCTTGCAGAGGGCATCTAACATCTTTTCTCATAAATAAAGCTCATTCTGATATAGCGTGGAAGCAAGAAGCAAGCAGTTATGATGTGATTAAAACTATAGCATTTCTGTTGCAAACAGTTTCAATAGCCAAAGAAAGAAAAAAACATGTAAACAAAATAAAGTTTGTTGTTATAATATATAAGCTGCAACTGGTCAGTCAAACAACATACCAACATAATACCATAACCATCGGCAACTTTACAACCCGACATCAAAAATGGTGACCTCTGATCTTTATGAACCTGCATTGAATTATCACCTTGTTACTAATAACTAAGCTATCATGATTGATGGAAAAAAGATAGCTTCCATTAGCTATGCAATTTGCCTCGTCGAAACCCCCAAAATATGCAATTAAAGACAAAAGAAGCTATGCAATAAAGGGAAATAATTTTTCATTTCTGTTGATATTACAATTTTGCTCTCTCCTGTCATGCTAGATTCGTCAATGGCAAGTGATTGGCCACTAATTAACAAACCATCAGCAGGGACCTAAACAAACAAGTCCAATAAGCTGTGTCAGAAACCAAAATTAATATTAATTAATATTTACAGAGGATAGAAACTTTTTCTTACCTGATCACCAATTTTGAGAGGGACCACATCACCCACAACTAGATCAAATATTGATATGCATATTCTTTTACCATTTCTGATAACCTAATATATGAAGAAGAAGAAAAAAACACAGAGGGTCAAGAGAGCGAGAGAGAGAATATAAATTAACTGGCTTTGTGGTAAGTAGATACCAATTGCACACAATTGGGAGCTTTAACCATCTGTTTCCCTTAATTTATTTTAATAATTCTGTTTATGTTTTTGACGAAAAATTGCTGATGTTTCTTCACATAAATAACAAATTGTTAGCTAAAAACAAAAAACAAAACCTCAATGCTTATGTTGTGCTTCTCCTCATTAAGGTGCCTGAACTGGAGGGATTGTTTGTAATCACTTATAGCTATGATAAAGCATAAAAAATAGTTAGTAATCAATAAATGCAAGAACCTCTATTTCACAAATCATGAAGTACTATAATTGAATTGAGTTAACTCATAATCAATAAAAGCATTCTTTTCTGAAATAATCACGTCAAGACATGAAGCCATATGTTACCACTAGTAAGTTCCAGTACAGTGTTTGGTAGATGCATATTTCTTGCTAAGTAGATAACTAAATACAATAGGAGTGTCATACCAGTCACAACAATGACAAGACAAACCGCAAAAGCAATGCTTCCCCCATCGTACCACCCCTCTTTGATACCCTGCGTGAAATTAACATATTTACTTTCACAAACATGAATAAAAGAGGAAGTTCACCCCTCAGAAAATGCTGCAAAAGGGCATAAATAGTGTAATTTTTATGTATAAAAATATTTACCTCAGTCTTTATACCCAGTCCGAGAGATAGAGCAGCAGCCACCATAAGTATGATTAGTGTTAAGTCTTGACAAGCCTCCCACAGAAAACCCTTTTTATCAAAGACAAGTAGAAGTTTGTCAAAGTAGTACAAACAATAGATGTTATTATATATTTGATGTGTTGTTGGTGTACATTGACAGAAGTAGATTCATCAGGCATATGCTTAATTACCAACCTGCATGCACCAATTAGTTGCAACTCCAAGAAGAGTCAATCTGACAAACAGTCAGAAAAAGAAAGAAGCATCGCCATGTTTCATTTCACCACTAATAAAAATTCATGCCCAACAAGATTTGGTAATTTTATCTTGCATGAATTAGTCAAAGAGTTGCAACAAGATTTGGTTAACATACAGATTGGAGATGACAAAGGATGAAAACGGCCCATTTGCTCTAATAAAACAATATATGACAACAGTATATAGAGTGGGGTAGGAGAAATAGATGTTGTTGAATCAACTGGCAACTCCAACAAGTCATCAAACAAATGGAACAGGCATGACCATGATTGATGTACATCAATCTACCATTAACAGAAACTAAATAAAAAGGAAGGAAGAAAGAAACAGACCCAAAAGCTCTTTCCTTTCTTGTGAGGATATGTATTTGAACCAAATGCAGTACGCCTACTAATTAAGTCAGCATCATCTCCAGTGATGCCCCCATCTATGTTTGTTTTTAGAAAACTAGCAACACCTTTCACCTAAAAAAAAAAAAAATATTTGGAAATCTTCAGTAAAGGACTTCTGATGTAAGAAAAGATCATAAATACTGCCCTATACACCTGAAGGCATAATATGTATTACACAGAACACCGTCATTCTTCCAAGTAACCATACCTTATTCAATAAAATATGGTACAAAAATAGTCGAGTTTCGTTTAGGAAAAATTTAGGATCAGAGGTGAAAAGCACATAAGGTTAGACATGCTATATTATTATTTTTATAGGACCAGATGTGATATTTTGAGGTTTGGCAGGGTTAAATTTTATAATGGAACTCCTTTGCAAAAACTACGAAATTGTACTTGCCCCTCCATATTCTTGCAATGCAGAATAATTATGGTCTCTTGTCATGGCCGTCAGCTGTTCTTGTCCAATTCCATAACCACGTGGGAGAACACCTTCATAAAATAGAGAACCACAATAAGAATAACAAATTAAAAGAATAGTACGTATTTGAACTTCACCATTTATTATTGAAATGGTCATTTTCAATGATGACTTTCATATTTGGTATTTATGTTATTTCGAATAAGTTGGTAAGACTAATATTATTTGTTATTTTCCATCTATCTTTTTATGGAGGTGATTTCATGTACATCCCTACAAAACATCAGATATATGCTTACATCTGAAAACCAAAAATATTATACATGCACTTATCACCAATACCATTGTATTCTATTTACTTCAAAAGTGCCCAGATTGCCCTTGATCTTCTTTATTTCATATAAAGGCATGTTATGGGAAAAACGATTCATCTCACTTGTGTCCGAGTAAATGGGAAAGATGGATATGCAGCATGTCAAGATACTTTCAATGTCCTTCAGAAATATGCACATACTGGTTGCCGTATTGGAGGGATATACATGACGCTTTGCACCTTTGCATCTTGATTTTTTTTTCCTTTTTAATTAGTTAAAGGTATTACCTGGTAATTCTGTTTTGTTGGGAGGATCATGTCTTTTGCCAGCTTCTTTGAAAAGTAATGCAGCCTACAAATGAAAAGACAATTTCATGAGGAACAGCCCTGGTCCCTTTTTCAACATGAAAACAATTACATATCCTAAATTCACGTACACGTATCACTTGGGCATGAGCACGAAGTTTCCTCCTGATTCTTTCTTTTTCTTCCTCCTGTTTCAAATCCAGTGTATATCTAAACCTCCTTGAGGCATTAAGAACTAGCACTGCTTGCTGAAAAGGAAAAAAAAAAAAGATTGTTTTAAAAGTACATTAGCATAATAACAGTGAGCTAAAAATATGCAATCTGCGAATTCAGATTGTACATTGTATGCACTCAATAAAATATGAAGAAAGAGAAAAAAAAATGCACGTTGAATTGTTGTCGAGATACCATAAGAAATCAAAACTTGTTCGTCATTTTAGTAATTTTAACACTACATAAAAAGTTGCCAATGTTGGGAGCTCTCTTAATTAAGAAAATGAGAGAAAAATCATGCAATTTCTAAAACTAACAAAACATTCAATCTCGTAAAAATGTTTGGGTTTTGTATCATTAATAATTATAATATAACACAACATCAGATAATTCGCCCAGCTAAAATTTATAAAATTACTTAAAAAAACATGTCACTTAATATGCAACCAAGAGACATTGCATTTTTTTTCCAAATTAAAACTCGGATAACCTCATCTTGACCTAAAAAACAAATGAAGCTTGCCAAACATCATAAATTTACTACTCTAAAACAAACAGTGCATTCTCTTTTCAAAATATCGTGAAACTGCAAGCTACGAAATGTAGAAACATAAGAGAAGAAAGACAATAATAAAATGTGCTCTTAAAACAGCCAAGAGACCACACCAGCATTTAGAAAATTCAAACCAAAATTCCCAAAAACTACCAAGCGCATGCGCCTTTCAGTAAATGTGCAAAGACCTCCATGACCTCCAGAGAAATTTTCAAAAGCAATGATGGAACGTTAGCAAAATCTAAGAGAGAAATAACAGACTTACCCTCCATCGGCGAAGCCTTTCAATGGAAGCCCCCTTGGAAGGTATAACAAAGGGATCGTCCTCAGTTCCGGCGGTCTCTTGGCTTCCTTTCCCATCGACGGACTCCTCTGGAGGCTGATTCCGCAGCGGCGATGCCTCCATTTTGTCCATTCCGCTAACGCAGGAGAGATGACACCCGCTTCCCCTAAATCTGCGCCATTGAATTAACTTAGTATTGTAGAATGTAAAACAAAACAAGACAGATGAAACGGCAGGAAGCAGAGAGCACCTACTCGTTTGCTCAAGAGAGAATGCCGAAGGCGTGAGGAGGAGGCGTGGAATAATTTTAACACTTTGGTACACTTTATTTATTTATTTTCCTATTTTAATAATATAGTATATTTATATAATGATGCCATTACCTAAAATTTATTGCTAAATTTAAATTTGAGATATTCCTTTTTATTTTAGTAAAAAATATTTTTCTCAATCTATTGTATCGGTATATAGAAAGAAATATTTTGCATTGAACATATAGATCTGTAAATCACAGAATTTGATACAATTTTCTCTATATATAAGATATTTGATTTAATAATATCATTGAAAATTATCTTTTTAGATGTATGCTAATATTGGTACAAAATTACACGGACACTGGGATTATCATAATTTTTAAATATTTTTACTCTTTAAATCAAAACAATATGTTATTTAATTAATTTGCAGCATGAAACAGTTTTTATCTTTCTTTCTTTTTTCTGGTAATTTTGAAGGCAAATTAGTTTGTATATTCCGCGTTGCCTTTATCTTTTTTGAAGGCAAATTCTTTGTTTCAAAACGAGTATATACGGGTACACGTACGCCGTACCTTACTGTGGCGAGCCTTGTGCAACGGATAACAAATCTGCTGCTATTCTTTGGATCGCAGGGTTCCTGTTTGTCCAAATCAAACCATTCATCTATTTAGAGATTCGTACATAAAATCAATTGTTTTGAGATTCGTGTATTAAAAAAACTGAATGGTTTGAACTGGAAAAGCAGGGAGCTGCGATTCCAAATCACAGCAGATTTATTTCCTGTGCAACGCACTTTACCGTCGTATTAGGCAACAGTCACAACTCACAAATCACAAGTTACAACTGAAAATGTGCAAGAGGGAAACAGCACTTTGTTCGTAACATTTAAGTTTCTCTAGGAAGTGCTTCTTTATAGAAGTCATGTAGCAGCTCACTTTGGATTTATAGATAAACTAGCTACATGAACACACAGAAAATTTAAGTCACAGCTTATAGAGAATCGTTACAGGAGGAAGGTGACAGGAAGCTTCCTGCTCGGAGTATCGGGAAGCGCGGGAATTCAATTCTTTCCCTTCCTTTTTTTCCTTTTTCCTTTTTTCCTTTTTTAGTTTTCTTTCTTCTTTTTTCCCGAAACCGAGCAGGACATTGATACTTTGGTTGAATTTAATTATTTTGTAATAGTCAGATTAATTATTAATTATTTATAATTTTAACCATGCAGTTAATATATTTTAATATTTTGTTAATAAATATTTATCTGTGAGATATATCTAATTTCATGTATGAAATTGATCAAATTCTATGATCATTTATTAAAAAAATTAAAAAAAAACTATATATTTATAATATTGCATATTATATACTAGTATTTATCTCAATTAAAAAATTTAAAATACATATTTTTATCCGAAATAAAGTCTAAAAGATAAACTTGATAAAAACAAAAAAGGAAAGATGGAGATCTGTTATGGGACTTTGCTTCTTCCCTCAGAAATACATTCCTTGCGTATGGCTCGTTCAGTTTCGGTCCAACTTCCTCTCTCTTTATTCACCTTTTATCTTTTCTAAAGGAAGGACAACTACGTACCTTGCTGAGCTACTTTTGTTTTATTGTTACTTGTTAGTATTGGGATGTGGAATTGTTAGTTGCATGTAATACAAATTTAAATATGTTTAATTGTTTAAACCAAAAATTATGGCATAATCTTCAGCCAATTGTTGAATTTATTGTAAAAAAAAATATGTATTAAGTGTTATTTTAAAGTAAAACTATTTTTTGTTTGTCAGACAAACATACCCAAGTGACTAAAACACTGTTCTTTATGCTAGAAATTACAGTTTAGAAATTCAGCATTCATACCAGACATTAGACATACCAATTTTTATGTTTTTATGTATGCATGTTAATCTTGTAATATAAACATTTTAAGTTTAATGATGACCTACGGACGTTTTCATTCAAAAAAAAAAAACGCATTCATACTAGACTCTGATTCTCATTTTATGCTTAAAAAAACTATTTATTGTCAGATGTAAATTGTGAGATGCAGAATGACGAAAAAAAAAAACAAATTGAAAATGTTGCAAATTGCATTGAACTCCTTTATCAAAAATAAAGTTGTAAACTCCGGATTACGGTAGAATATGTTTATAACTTATGCATTTGAAATTATATTTTATTGTTTTTTATCCTGAGGTATACATTTCTTATTCCGGTATATTATTCTTATTCCAAATGACAAATGTACCTGTTAGGCTGTTACCACAACACAGTTCGACTGTCCAAGGAAATGTAGGCAGTCGGGAGAAAAAAAAATTATATTTTAATCGACCGATTTATTATAATTTAAAAGTTTGACAAACTTGATAGTATTATAATCTCAAATTCTCAATAGCCATATCACATATGACCACTAATGCATCTGGCAATAACGTGCTTCCATTATTAAGCCCTCCAATCATAAAGCGCGTTATGAAAACTATCAACACCTAAAAATTTAACTGTTTTAAATTTGTATATTACTGTTTCCAAAACCTAGTCCGTCGGATATATTTTTTTATACCCGAATTCTGTATGTATAAAATGCAATTGTTTGCGGAAAAAATAACAAAAATTATGCATGAAATTGGCCGCTGTCTTGTATGGCCGAACTCAGATTATGTAAGGTACCTGATCTCGTCAAGTTAAATCCAACCCATTTAACATAAATTTGCATGAATTTTGAAGTGAACTCCTATATTTTGAATAAATTATAATTTCTTATAGTTTACTAGTTTAGCTTTGATTAACTTCATGCGGTCAGATATTGCAAAAAATATTCAACCCTATCAACCTAAGACACTGACAATTAGCTTTCAAATTAAGTCGTAGACTAATTAAATTAGCTGCAAAATGCATGATTTTTTTTGTAGTTTATGCAAGATGTGTACGATTATATATACATGTCCAAAAAAAGGGTAACGTTTGCAGTTTTTGAGAAATTTCAAATTTAATTGGGACAGAATTTCAAGATTCGGTGAGATGAGTTTGCATTCATATTTAATGTGTTTGAATTCTCAGGTGAACATAAAATACTTATCAGAGGGGTGATAATTAAGCAGCTCCAATTTTGCACCTCCTAATCCTACGTAAATCGGAGCTTCGCGAAAATTAATGAAAATTTAAAATTGACAACAGTACTGTATCATGATAATATATCTATCTACAGATTGGGAAAAATAATACGAGGTTTGGTATTTTTTATGACAAGCAATAAGTAAATATAGCAGTCTACAAATAATGTTTCTGACATCTTGCAAATAAAACAGTGACAAAAAATTATGTTTTGAAAAAAAAATCACGGATGCATGTTTGAATTATGATTGGCTTCACCCTTTATCGCTTGAAAAAGGAAGAATTTTGTAAATTTGAAGAGTGAACTATATATGCACTAATTTTGAAGCAAATTAAAAAAAAAAAATGAATCATGTACTAGATGAGAGAGAGCATAATTTCTGAACGATAGTTAGCATCTCTCTTATTGTAATGTTGTTAGATATATTCATAAATTTATTCTTCAGGAGGAAAGGAATAAAAAAAGAGAGGTGTTGCTGCAACTATATTTATTTCCGTGCTGAATTTATGCAAACTTTGGATAGTGGTGTCAAGTCAGCTGGAGCATTTTTATATGTCTAATGTGATGCAAATTGATGAAATAGTGGTCATCACGGTGAATCAGAAGAAGATTTTCTGGATGGCTAAATTTCTTGTTAGATTTGCTATGATTTTTATATGTATTTTGATGCTAACTAATTATTTGTTGATACAAGCAATCTCAGCTAGCTGTAAATTTCAGGATGTTTTGTATTTTTTAGGGTCTATTTCTGTTATGTTAGTGTTATTTACTTATTTTGATAGTTTATAACCAAAATTTATATATGCTAGAGACGTTATTTTGTATGTATTTTCAGGAAGTAACTAAAGCATATACCTAAATCCAGTTATAAAAAAAAAAATAGATTTAAATCTTTTACCACATAGGCATAGGAGTGCAACATTCAACTACAAATTAGTTTTAGAAGTTAATGAATATATCTTTTACATCTTATTATTTGGATCGATTTATTAGTTGGATTTTTAGTAGGAAATAACGTTAACTAAGATTACTCATTTAATTCTAAAATTTTATATTTTATTACTCTTCAAATTGAGATGTAACGAAGAAAAACACGACAAATTAATTGGAAAATAAAAAAAATATGTTAACTTCTCTTTCTATTTGTAACTCCTAGCTTTCTTCTTCACCTCGTGTGAACCAAACACGATGTTACAAATAATATCAAATAATATACTCATGCTAATATCATTATTTATACATTCAATCTCAGAAAACACCCGATCCGATCTCTAAAAAAAACGGAGATCCAAATCACTTTTCGTTGACAAAAAAAACTTCATCTATCTGTATACTATTTTTTATTGTAGGATTATAAACATGGTGGTGTTTTAAAATGAAAAAGGGTTTGAACTTTTTTAAGTGGGTCCAAGAAACAACTCTGTAGCTGTACCATTTGTATTAGCTGGAAGAACGTGGGAAAATGTTTACCAACAATTATACTACTTGAAATGATTGGTATAATTATTAATTCTTGGCGCCTCCGTCATCTCTGTTTTATTCTTTTCCTTTTAGGTAAACAGCGGCCTAATTCTTTTTTCACATTGGCCTATTAGTGTAACTTGACCTTAAAAGAGCTGAATGACTTGAATATGTGAGGTGGTATACATTATCCAAAAAAAAAAAAAAATTCTTATGCCATGTTGTGCATACGATGTCTACATATGTTATCTTGTGTATTTGTGTATTTTCATAATTTTTCGAGGAAATTGAATAGTAGAATTCAAAATTATTAGTACATGACAAGAATGTAGGTTTCCCAAGTAATTTGGTTTCAAATATTTTTTTTTCACGACCATAGCTTTAACAACGGTAATATACTTATATTACTAAATTTTATTAAATCTTTGGTTTCAATTATTTTATTATTTTGATCACTTTCTAAATTTTATAATTAAGTAATTCCTCCGGCAATAAGTTTCCAAAAATTCAAGTCTTAAATTTAATAAAGGCCAGAGCCCAGTTGAAATTATGGGCTGGACCAAGGCCGAAATTATTTTCTTATATTTTTTTGTTCAACAGTTTACAAACCAAGGGTGCTTTTCCAGTTCTATAAATGGCCTTCTTAATAAAGTGAAAGATTGCAGGGGCCACCTATAATACAACGATTTTTTTTTCCTGCCTTGGATTTTATTAAAGGAAAAGTTGAATCAATTTGGGCGGGATACTGGTACTACGTCTAAAGACTAAAAAAACCTAAATGCATAGGCAAATTTTTGTGAGGAAAATGAAAATTAACGTTCTCCATTTTTTTTGTGAATGTAGGTATGTATTAATTTGATATTATAGAAGTATTTTTTTTTAAATGTCATATTTAATTCTCATATATATGTAAAAGGTTGTTCAGTTATGTCTACTGGTAGCAATTTTGATATGTTCGATGCATGTGATCATTATGCTGAGATCAAGATTTAGCATAATATATGACTCTCATTTAAGAAATTTTATGATTTTAGGCTAGTTCTACTATAAACACATGTTCTCAGATTTTAGGCGTAGTTCTACTATATTTGAGAAATAGGAATATTCTTCCTATTCTTTATAAAACCAGATAGACAAAAAAGTATTATGATACCATGTTGTAAACACTTGAAATTAACATAAGCATCAAAATTTAAATTTCAAGCCTCTCTTTGAACAGCATAGTATGATGAATAGGGGTGTAAACGGAACGGATATTATCCGGATTTATCCGAATCCGGAAAATGGTGAATTCGTATATTCGGATACGGATATTTTCGGATACGGATTCGGATAATTTTTTAACGGATACGGATACGGATACGGTTTCGAATATAAAATCGGATACCGATACTTTTTTTATTTCGGATATCCGAATGTTGATAAATGGTCAACTAGGTCCAGCGACTCTTGGACAATTTACTGTCTTTGGTCTACAAATAATATAATATTTATTTCCTTATAGGCTATAGTCTTTCCTACTTCCCTTTTACCGTGACTTTAAGCCTTTCTTACTTTTCCTTTTACTGTTTTACTTTTGCTTCTTCTACAAGCTTCAACGATGTTTTTCATTTGCTCCTGTTCAAGTTGAATGCACAAATGAAATCTCATATTCCAATTCTCTCAAAATGCTTTCTTAATCCCTTTGCTCGAATAATTTATAAATAAAAAATATATATTTAGATGTTATTTTTTGTTAGAATGTACATTAGTATTTATTTTTAATTATCCGAATTATAGTGATATCCGTATCCGTATCCGTCCAAAATCCGATCTGTATCCGTATCCGTTTAATATCCGATCCGTATCCGTATCCGTATCCGTATCCGTATCCGAAAAATTATAACGAATAAGGATACGGTTTGACCAATATCCGATCCGTATCCGACCGTTTACACCCCTAATGATGATATAAACAAAAGACAGTTTACTAAATCTGTTATGTTATAAATGTGTTCTTTCAAGCATAGGAACCGGAAAAAAGAAATTAAAGAAAAATGGAGGATAATATTTTAAATCAGATTAGCTTACTGCAGGCTGCAGCTACGCATAAAACAAGATTTTTGTAAATTCTTACAAAAGCAAAATTTCAATTTTAGATAAACTAAATTAAGGTAGTACATACTTGTTTTTAATTTATCAAAAATTTCAAATTGATTATTCACTCTCTGATTTTCTGGTAAAACTCAATTGATCAAAGAATTAGCCTTTGATCGAGTGGCAAAGGCACGTGGTCTCTATGTGAGAGATCATGGATTCGAAATGCAGATGGAGGAAATCCTTTATTATAATAACAAGGATATTAAATAGTTAGGTGGCTTGACCTCCAACTTTACTAAAAACAATTTGATCTAGATTGCGTCTGTTCTTCTGTGCACTCTTCAGAGAGTTTCATAATTGTTTTTTGTTTTTAAAAGAGAGTTTCGTAATGTTGTTTCTGTAACAAAAAGGAGTCAACCCCATGGAGCTCAGTAAGTAGTAGCTACTTTGTGACTAAATTCATTGTTAGAGAAATTATGACCAAACACTATATATTCTGTGGAACAGCCACAAATTAAAACCAAAAATGATAGAAATTAAGAAAAAAGGTCATATATCGTACCTTGTTCCCGGTGAAATCAGTCTCAGTAACCAGCTGCTCTGCGTGGGTGCTTGGGTTGTGTGTGTGTGTGTGTGTGTGTGTGTGTACGCGCGCTTATATCAGATGTAGAGCAGTTTATATGAGGAAGACTAGACAGAGATGTCCATATGCTGGGTCCTGGTGCAAGTCTGTCGCAAAAATTCTTTCCTTTGCTTTGAAATTTTGGTGGGGTTTACGATAAAGAGGATTGAAGGGTATTAGAATGGAAAAGATAAAGTCATGGTGCTCGTGATTTTTTTTTTTTTATCAGATCCATTGGTTGTCTCTGAATGACGCGCGCAAAGTTACCACTGGACTTGAACTTAAGTTGCTTTGTCAGTAAATTTTTTAAATCCATTTCACTCTTTCAGGATATATATTTACGAAAGAGCTGATTTCTTTTCCTGTGGAAGGATAAATGTACAGCCTACTCAGGCGGATATAGGTAAAATTTGTTTCCTGTGCTTCTTATCCCGCTGCAACTTATAATTAGTTCATTACAAAAATGAAAAATAATAAAGAAAGAATTTTAATTGACTTTTTAATAGGATTTTATTGAAGCAACAATTAAAGAGTTATTTTACAGATATAACTTTTTCTTTAACAGAATACATACATATGGACAGATCAAGTTTATCATCTAGCTACCAATTCCTACAAGTTCTTTAAACTAGTTGCTATCCAATTCATAACCTTGTTTTTTTTAGGTTAATTCATGACCTTGTTACCGGAAAGGAGAATTCGAGACAGTAACGCAGAAGCAAATAACTCTGTGCAGAGAGGCCATCATGCATTGGGTGCAAACGGATCGGATACAGATTGGATAGTGATAAAATTATATTTGTATTCATTTATATTTTTCAGATACAGATCTGATATTTGACAGATACAAATACGAATCAGATATCCGTAAATATATATAATTTTTTTATAATATATATTAAGCTATATAGCATATTTTTACTATTTGAATATAGATAATTAAAATTTAAAATCATATATGTATTTGTATCTGTACGGATATTCAGTTATCAGATATTCGTATTTAAGTTATCGGATATTCGTATTTAATTTTGGAATACTATGGTCAAATAATATCCCTCCGTTTGCACCCCTTGCATTTTGTCTTTAGTTTATCACTCGGCGCACAAAATAAACTATCCCGACATGTCTCGATCTTAACAATCTATAAATTTACTTAATCATTGTTATACAAAACGTCTGGTTTGAAAGTCTGAATTTCGACTAACAAAATTCTCTATTGTTTTTAATCCCTCTTTAATGAAATTGTTTTGTAAATGATTTTTCTTTAAAAGTTAGCGGCTTTAATACTTACTAACAATTTAATTAATAAAAAAACGTATTTATAATAAGTCAAGTGACTCTAATTCATAGATCTACTACTTTATTTTCACTAAATTATCAAAATTACTCAAAATTAGTCTAATCACTCCTAATTGCTCTCTAAATTTCTAGATCTATTCTTTTACTATATTTACTCTAATTACTCTTTTAATCACTCCTAGTCGATTGTCGCTGCACTCCAACGACTGGATCTACTTACCTTCACGCTCCAATCGAGATGAAAAATTTATACTCCGAATTCGAACGATACCGTGCTTCCACCCCACTCGGCTCCCTCCCCTCTCCCTCATTCTCCTCTCCGTAAAGAGGTAGAGCCAAACGAGAGAGAGAGGAGGATGATGTGTTTGAGATGAGGTCTAGAAGTAGCGGAGAGGGTAGACGGGTGTGGTGTGTGGGGGATCCATATCCTCTCTATTATTACAGAGGATGCGCATCACTTTACGGTTTGAGATTAAATCTCAACCGGTTTGAGATTCGGAGGGAAAATAGGAGGCAGTATTATTGGGCTTTGAGATTCGTGCCAAGTTAAAAGAACGGTCCGGATCCACTAAAAAGGGAATCATTCTAAAATATTCCCTTTTGCGGTACTCCACTGGATACGAATTCGGTGTGTGGGTGGGGTGAGGTGGGAGTGGGAGAGGGCTGGAGGTCTGTGGCAGCTCTAGAGTTTCTTATTGTCTTTTCGTGGATGGTTTTTTTTATGTTCTCTCTTTTTCTTTTTCTTTTTCTTTTTCCTTTTCTTTTTCTTTTTCGAATGTTTTTTTTTAAATATTTAATCATTATTATATAAAACGTTTGATTTGAAGTCTGGATTTTGACTAATAAAAATTTCTATTGTTTTTAAGCTCTCAATAATAAAATTATTGGAAAATTTTCCAACAATCTAAGAATAGGAATTGCCCTCAAATAATTTATCTCATTTATCGGATATTTAAAATGTTATAAACTTATATTTCTGTCTAGTCTATTTTTTTTTTATATGTGATAATCTTAATTTAGTAATTAAATAGATGAATATTGCCTAAACACACAACTTTATGACCGAAAGAGATAAAGATAATTTAGATAACACAATAGGATAGTAACATAAGAAGAATTCCAGTAGGAATATATCTGCTATGTGCGTTTTAATTTCTTTCTTTCATTTTTTTTTTTTTTTTCCAGACTGGCAAGCAATCAACTTGTCCATATCAGATAATAGAAACAGAATTTAATGACACCCACCAACTACCATGCCAGATCCGGAGGGCCAGTAAAACCCGGTCACATGCCACAACTATCCTACTAACAATTTAAAAGCATCCCAAGTACTCGTTGCAAAACTCCTACAAAAGAAATCAAACAGGCGCGTCTTCAAAAATAGTATGAAATTAACACTATTTTTGAATTAGTGACTATTTTTATCCACTATTTTACGTTTGGATCACACTGGACTTGTTCGGAACAAAGGAATTGTGGTGGAATAGAGAAATAGTGAGGAATTATGATGGAATAGTAACCGAATGTAAGTGGAATTGAATGAAATAGAGAAAAAGTGAAAAAAAAAAATATAGAATTGAGATGGAAATATGCAGTCAAATCTTTCTCTTTTGCATTTTAGCCCCTTTCTATTCCATCCCACTGTTTCATGGTAGAGGTGGAATTGAGGAAAAATGACTTTTTTACATGTGGAAATTGTCTCAATTCCACTATTCCAAACGTGCCGAACATGATTGGAATGGTATGGAATAGAAGCCTCTTCCCTTTTCCACTATTCCATATATTTGCCGAACGGGCCCACTAAAAATAGAGTTATTCCTGGAGTTAGCGCTGTTCTTGCTAACTCATCCAAACAATAGAATAGCACTAACTCTAAGTTAGTGCTATTCTTGATATTTCCGGAATTGCATCCAAAAGCACATAAATTATTTTGTGTCAAAGAAAAAAGTAGTGTAGGTTCAGAGGCGGACCCATGTTAATCCAGGGGGGCAGCTGGATTTTGAGTTTTAGTGGAGTTTGGGACGTTTCGATCGACTCTGCCCCCCTCTGAATGTTTGATTTGTAATTCGGGTTAAATTTAAGGTTAAAATTAAAATAAATTTCATGAATTTTGATTGGTAATTAGAATTATAGTTTAAAATATCAGAAATTGCAAGTCAGAGTATTGAAAAGTATAAATTAAAACATTGTTTTTTATCGAGTACCAAATTAGTTAATGGATTTAAATCTGATTAGTTATTTAAACCAATATTTTTTTGCACCCCCGACAAAAATTCTGGGTCCGCCCCTGTGTAGGTTCAATAGGTATTTAGTCTGATGTATTTTAAAATTTGTGCACACGGATTTTAAAATACTTCGGATAGCTCTGATGTTCATCAGCTTCTCATTTTAAAGCGCTTTGTGCATAATTAACTCAGCTGATTTTTAGGCTAGAGATGGACTAAACTGTTCATTTTTAAATACTATAAGAAAGTTCCATACAATTTACTAACATGCATTTAGCAGTACTCTCTCGTAAGGCCGAAGACTAAATATTAGTTCTCTGGTCGTTTAATAAATAATTTCACTGATTATGGTAGATATACTATTTTAAAGAAATGAGCTTTTTACCGTGCGTTGGGACTTGGGATAGATAGGACATGCAAAATGTACATTTCAAATTGTATATTTCAAACTCTTAAACGTATATACTCATAAATCCCCGTCTCTATATTTTTTATTATAAACAGGTGCAAATTAAGAATATATTATTGTATTTACTTTTACCGTATAGGTAACTGATATGAATTAACTATTAACCTATTACTAATGAGTCCTGCTAGTATCGGTGTCATATGATATAAATTTCAAAATTTATTGAATAGACTTCAAACGATTAATTTAAACCGTTCAAACCGATTTATTTTATGAGTGATGTGTTTACATGCAACATATTTATTTTTTCGAGTTTTTTAATATCAATCAAGCGGTAAAAAATGTTGAAAATTGAATGCATTAAAATTAACTTAAAACTTCTCACATTTGACTGCTTGACTTGATACTGAATAATTTCAAAAAATTATAAATTTTGTATGTGAAGCCACAACCAATGAAGTAGATCGGTTTGAACGGTTTGAATTCACCGATTGAAGTTGAATCGATAGATTTTTCGAGTTAGTGTTATATCGGCTGAAATAACACAAACATCATAGTAGACATACTCATTATAATGAGTTTGGCTAATATGACATTAGTGTCATTTTAACCTATATAACACCAACTCCAAAATCAATCAAATCGACTTCAAATGACGTACTCAAACCGTTCAAATTGACCTACTTCATTCGTTGTGTGTTTACATGCAAAATTTACAATTTTCGAACTTATAAGTAGGATAATTTAAGTTAATTTTAATGCATTAATTTTCCAATATTTTTTACACTTTATTTGGTACTAAAATAACTCAAAGGAAAAAAAAATTGTATCATATGACATTGTCTGAATTCGTCATTTGAATTCGGTCCAATAAGTATCTAAATTAGTATCATATGACACATGAGCAGATGTACATAGTCCAAGTGAGAGTCAATTGATCCATTTATTTTCAAAATCTAATTATTATATATATATTTTTTGTATAGTTTATAGTAAAATATTATGGATATCTTAAAAATAACTCCCATTAATTTTGTGTAAATCATGCATAGTTGACTCCAAAAAATGGATACAAATTATGTATAGTTGACTCTATTAATTTTGTGAAAGCAATTATATAATGTGTATGTGGTTTAAGAACGTACAGCATTTTATATATTTTTCCGAAAAATGAACCACTCTTTACTCAAAATGCTTTCTCTGCCCCTAATATAGGGGTGTAAACCGAGCGGATTCGGAGCTGATAATGCTAATACTGTATCCGCATTTGTTTTTCAACGAGCAGATACGAATACGGATACGGATAGTAAACGGATGTCAAAATTTAAAACCATATCCATCTTAAACGGATAAGGATACGGAACATATAATCAACAGATACGGATTCGAATACAAATATGGAGCGGATAATTGTCGGATATTGAGTAATTCTACTAAATTTCATAATTTTAAATTACCTTATTTGATTACCTAAATTGATAAAAATTTAATATACTTTTTAAGCTTGGATAGTGACAATAATGCATGACTAATTGCTTATTGGTTCAGAAAACCAATTCATTATCCTAATAGATTATGTGATTTTCCTACCAAAATTCTTGGACTTAAACGAATATGTATGTTTTTTAGGAACTTCGCAAGGGTGAAATTAATTGAAAGCTGCTGAAAGATTAAACTTCGGATCTGGATATATACGGATATCCGCTCCGTTTATATCCTCACGGAAGTATCCGTATCCGGATTATTTTTCCATATACTAAAAATATATGTATCCGTATCCGCAAGTATCTGTATCCGTTTAATCTGAATACGGATGATAAGCAGATTATCCGCTAATAATCTGAATCCGTTCACACCCCTGCCCTAATATCAATGGAAGAGGGGGCTGTCCGATGCCCATCGGACCAAACTCGGTTCGATGGGTGGTTTCTACCGTCCGATCCACTTCAAGATATGTGCGCATCACTTTAATATCCGTGCTACTTGCTTTAATATCTGTGCACACAGATCTTGAAGTGGATCGGACGGTAGAAACCACCCATCGAACCGAGTTTGGTCCGAAGGGCATCGGACAGCCCCCTTTTCCAATGTCAATATCATACTAGTGCGATTCCATTTATAATAAGTTAATATCTGGTAAAAAAAAAATTTGATAGATTGCGCCGTAGGCTAGAAACTTGCAAAAGATGTTGCCTAACAAGTGACTAAAGGTAAAGAAAAGTCATCTGCAGAGACAAATACAGCCACATGCATTCCTAGTCTGTCTACCTAGTATCAGAAAAGATCGGGTATGTGTTTCCCTGGCAACTCCATCCTTCAACTCTGCCTTTTTTGCGAGGTAATTTACACTGGTAAAAAAAAAATTCAATTGCATAATTTACATTGACGCCCTCGGATGCAGGGGTGCAAACGGATCGCATATTATTCGACCGTATTCAAATTTGTATTCGAAAATTAAATATTGATATCTGATATCCGAATATCCGTACGGATATGGATAGAGGTATGGTTTTTAATTTTAATTATCTGTATCCAAATTATATATATATAGAGTACGGCTAACGCGCTTCCGGAAGTATATCGACGATATACTTCCGGCCTCTTAAAACCTATCGAATCGGCTTTAAACGACAAATCCAAACCGTTAGATGTTCAATCTATATTAAAATGTGCTTGGAGACCAAATTTTATATTTTTTGGAATTTTTTTGCTATTTATTAAACCGGTTTGAAAACCGCTATTTTTATTAAATTTCTGGAGCATTGAAAACAGCAGTTTTCAAACCGGTTTAATAAATAACAAAAAAATTCCAAAAAATGTAAAATTTGGTCTCCAAGCACATTTTAATATAGATTGAACATCTAACGGTTTAGATTTGTCGTTTAAAGCCGATTCGATAGGTTTTAGAGACCGGAAGTATATCGTCGATATACTTCCGGAAGCGCGTTAGCCGTACTATATATATATATATATATATATATATATATATATATATATATATATATATATATATTAAAAAGAGTGTGGCTAAATTGCTTCCGGTAGCACTTCGACCGAAGTGCTACTGGGGCCATATCTTAGTATCTGATGTTTGAACAACAAATCTAAACCGTTAGATGTTCAATCTATATTAAAATGTGCTTGGAGACCAAATTTTACATTTTTTTGAATTTTTTTGCTATTTATTAAGCTGGTTTGAAAACCGCTGTTTTCAATGCTCCAGAAATTCAATAAAAACAGCGGTTTTCAAACCACCTTAATAAATAGCAAAAAAATTCCAAAAAATGTAAAATTTGGTCTCCAAGCACATTTTAATATAGATTAAACATCTAACGGTTTAGATTTGTTGTTTGAACATCAGATACTAAAATATGGCCCCGGTAGCACTTGGCCGAAATGCTGCCGGCAGTAACTTAGCCGGACTCTATTAAAAATTATGTTATTAACTATTATAAAAAGAGAATATATGTATCTATATCTGTTTAATATCTGATTCGTATCCGTATCCATATCTGAAAAATAAACTAATACTGAACTATTCGATCCGTCGAAATTTTTAATAATCGAAATTAAATTAAAAAATATCGAAAAGGAGGATGAAGTCTAATTTATTTTGAAAAGTAAGTAAACCGGGATATTTTATCCCGTCCCTAGGGATGGGACAAAATATCACGTCCATGGTTAACCTAATCCCAGAGTAAATTAACCACTAACTAACAAACGAATAAAAAAAAAAAATGAGCACGGACGCCCATGTTTATCCCGTCCCTGAGTGTTATATAATCCGACCCTCTGAGGAACGAACGATACTAGCCTAGCGTCGAGAACGAGCGGACAGAAAAGACTTCGCGTGAAGATAAAACGCACACGGACGGGAAAAAGCACAGCATCCATTGTTTTTTTTTTTTGATTCGTTTTTTGGGGTTAATTTAGCACGGAATTAGGATTATGACGGACGTGATAATTTATCCCGTCTCTAGAGACAGGATAATTTACCATGGTCTACTTACTTTTCAAAATAAATTAGACTTCATTCTCCTTTTCAATATTTTTTTAATTTAATTTCGATTATTAAAAATTTCGGATCCGATCCGTATCCGATCCGTTTGCGCCCATAGTCAGAAGCCGGTTATTAAGCGTCGGGTCAAGTCATTGTGGGCCCAACCTTTGTTCCCTCGGGTCAACTCAAGCAGTTATTAATGCACCCAAGTCGATGCGGGGGAAATTCATTTGCAACTTCCGTGACAATAATTGGATTCTGAGTCAGACAATTCGGTCGTTAAATGTTCCCAGAAAGAGGCCCAAATACTCGGATTCACATCCGCTGCGATTCCAAATGAGTGAGCAGTAACTCTAAAATTTCTGTTTTTTCAGATCTGACCGTCCAATAATTTCGTGCACGTATCTCAAAGCAGCTGCTTTTTTTTTGCACGAATCTCAAAATAATTCAATAGTTGGATTTGAAAAAGCAGAAATCACAGGTCACTGTTTATGAGCGAGGAATCGCAGCAGATGCGGATCCCAAATACTCGGCCTAAAGCATTCACTGTGGGGATAAATTGTGTGTGGTCCTCCGATAAATCTAAATTAGTTCAGCTCGAGGTAAAGCAATTGAACTACTTTGTTTGAATGGAAGACAGTAAAAGAAAACAAAATATATCAAATTTTGTAGTTTATTTTGATTGTAAAAAATAATCAAAGAATCGTAACCGTGCCAAAATAATCGGGTAATAATATTGATACGTCTCGTTCGGGGTGACAGATCCTACGGTCTCGAAATTGGTTCAAGATGGAAAGAGAAATGGGAGTAATGGGTGTAAGGTGTTCGGACTCTTAACTTATAGACACCTCGTGTTGTTTACATTTGTGAACCGCTTTTCGGCAGTCTTGGGTCTTTTATAGATCGGTTTCTTACTGTCGTGTAGTGTCGATCCGGACCTGACAATCTGCCTGATAAGTTGTACGGAAGTGGTTACAAAGATCACTCTGAAATTTGGGCCAAGCCCTTTCGTGTCCGAATGGTCTGTCGAGAAAGGGCCTTAGCATGCCTTGTCTCAAACTTTCCGGACCCATCTTGCGAAGTTTGGTTTGAAAGCCTTGATAGCCTTGTCTACTTGGTTCCGATATGGTCGGAAGCCACTTTTTAGGACTTGTGGCACGTGGCCCTATCAAATATACTACTTTTTTTTTCATAGCATACCATTATCTAAATATTTAAATATGTGGACAATTTTACTCCTTATTAATTATTCCTATGAATATAACTTCTCTGGTATATTTTTTCAGAATAAGATTTTGTCCAACTGGCTTTGGATCGGACACCGTCCAAAGCCTCTAAATATCGTACGATTAAATTCTGAAGAGTCGATCCAAACCTGTAACGCCCTGGTAATTTTTTATTTTATTTTCAAAATTTATTTGGACTTGTTTGCAGTATTTGAAAATGTGAAGGTTTAAAATACAAAAATGAAAATCTTATAAAAAAAATTATAAAACCAACGTGGCAATTTTGTGCCACGCGGCTCTCGTGTATTACTCTCCTCTAAGGACCTGTTCGGTGGGTCATTGGGAATGGGCATAGGTACAAAAATTAAATTAAAAATTACTGTTCACGTGGGAAAAAAAATTCAGGGCCTGCTCGGCGGACCATTGGGAATGGGCATGGGCACGGAAATTGAACTAAAAATTTCAGAGTTTTCCCACGTGAATAGTAATTTTTAGTTCAATTCCCACGCCTATACCCATTCCCAATAGTCCGCCGAACATGCCCTCAGTAATTTTTTTTCCCGCGAGAACAATGGAGTGGCCGAACACGCTCCAATTGTTTTGACCATTCTCTCTCCCTCCTCTCCGTATTTGATCAGTTCATGGAGGAAAAAAAAGGAAATCCGAAAATGATAAGAGGAGATAAATGAGAAAAATAATATAAATAAATAGTTTGGTTTTTTAGTAAAAATATTAATAATTTAAAATTTTAAACTCAAATGTTAAAATAAAACTGTTGGTTATGAATTCATATTGTTTTCTCTATGCACATGTAAAACAATTACAAGATTTTAAGTTTGTTTTAATTAATGTCAAGTGCTTGCAAAAAATTCATTAATGTGGATAATTTATGTACGTTAATCTTTTAATTTATTAATTAAATCTGAAAAATAATAATTTATTACGTGCATGTAGAGAAAAAATATAGATCAAATCTAATATTTTATTTTGACATATAAATTTTAAAAAAATTGTTATTAGAAAATTACAATATAGATGCATACAAAATTAGTCATCTGAACCCTCATTTTATAATTTGTTAATTTAAAATTTATTTTTATTAAATGAATATTTTCAAAAGGAGAATATTTGTAAAAGACAATAAATTCTCGTGTTTAGTAGGGAACACAAGAGTTCCATTTTGTCTAGGGAATGGGTACATCTGCGTGAAATATTTTGTAAGATTTTGCATGAACAGATTCGGAAGTTTTTCTCAAAGCAAACAGTGTCAGCCAGGTAATGCAGCGCTGGGATAGCGGGACTTGAAAATTGCTACATAAACGGAGAATCAGAAAATGAAAGTAATGAGGGCCCACGCGGCTTCCGTGAACTGAGCCAGATTTCTGATGCCTTTCAACATCCTAAAAAAAACACGTATCATTTATATTCTGTGAGTAGAGTGGAAAAAATGACACAGAACAGTACTTCACGCACTTTATGTGTGTCGGTTACGTATGGTGATCCGTGTGTTCCGTATTGTGACTATTTTCATGTTGTGATCTTTTTTAGAAAATTTGGGAAAAGATCTGGTCATGATATGTGGTCATTCAAGTCGCATACAATTAGTACCGCTAGATCTTGATTAAATAGTGAATTTTGAATAAATTAACCTAAATAATGATTAAATAGTCACAGCATGTATTTGAACACAACATGATTCATGTGACGTGATTATTCATACTTCTTGACGTTCACGATACAGCACATAAAAAATTAATCTGATCACCAACACGACATGGCACATAATATTACGTCAACTTTTTTTTTTCTCCAGTTTTTTCCGCTCTATCAGTAATATCTATTACTAACATATTGTTTGCTTCCGTAAAATCCGCCAAAAGCGTATAAAAAATCTTCAAATACATAGCGTCCCAGGATTTGTGGGTCAAGAATTGGTGCTTTTTAGTATGGAAAAGAAGTTACTATGGACTAACTCCATTTTAAATTTTTAATAAAGCTCTTATGCGCGAGGAATCCGTATTCAGTTTATTTAAAACCGGACCTAATATTTTTCGGTGGATATCCGGAATGCAGGGACAATATTATTGTGCTCTGAGTTCGTACAAAACAGATTTCAACTGTCTTTTTCACACATTAACTTAAAGTTTGAGATAACTTAAAGTTTAGGATTTGTGGGTCAAAAATAGTTGCTATTATTTATTCCATGAAAATGTTGAAATAGTTACTATTGGAAAGTGTGAATAGAGAAAAAATAACATTTATTACCGTCAACACAATCCCGAAATGACAAAATTAACACAACTTCTTATATCTCTACGTCGTGACAATTCATTTGAAACTCTACTTACTTTTTTTTTTCTTTCTTAAGAAGCACCTTGTTAACACTATTATTTATCAGTTACAACTATTCATTATTCAAAATGTACAATCCAAACAACATTTTTACTAATCCGAATAACACTATTTTCACATTATTCTGTAAATCACTATTTTTTCACTATTCTTATCTACTATTCTAAATAGTAGCTATTCTAAAGCGCATCCAAATGTACCGTTTAAAGTTTGAGGTATCTCAGCATATGTCAATTCTATTTGAGGTGGAATACATTTTTTATTACAATGCCGATTAAATTTGATGAAGAAAATATTCAGCAAAATATATATTAGACAAACATATTTGTTGTATTAATTATATATTATTAGTAGCGATATCACAAGTCGCGGAAGGAGGGGAATTCACATCCCCTCAGGTTAACTGTCTGAGGATAATTATAACCGAACAATTCCATTAATCTCGCATAAATTGCAAAACGGACCTTCTACAGTATCTGTATGTATCAGATTAAATTTGATTCGGTTAGAATTATTTTGAACTGTCCGTTTCAATTTGCTTGAGTCAGATATTTGAGAGGATACAGAGGATCCAGCTGGGAGACGCGCCCGGGGGGGGGGGGGGGGGGGGGGGGGTTTAAATTCGTCCATGCCTCATATGACACCAAATTAACACTGAACTTCCAATTTTAGTGCTCCATTTATTTGCGTTGAGTGCCAACATTGCAAGCAGTGTTATTAAAACCGGACCGGACCGGCGATTAAACCGAAAAAAACCGGACCCGGATACTTTTACGGTTTGATTCTCTAGATTGACCGCTCATGCTGTTGAACCGGTGAGAACCGATTTAATCGACCGATTTTCTTGAAAACCGCGAACCGTGCATAACAAATAAACCCGTTTTTTTCCAAGTGCGATTCAGTTTTTTTATTTTCCTTCGAATCTCATCGGGAATCGGGTCTCCCAGTCCCACTAGGGGGACTCCATAGTACAGAGAGAGAGAGCTTGAGCAGAGGCTTGACGGAGCAGCCCCTGATCTCCCTCTCCTCAGCATCGTACAGCCTTAATCCGTTTCAGAGTTCGCATGAGCCTCGCCAGGTCCTCTTCAATGGCACGAGCATGCCTTTTTGTGAGTTCTTAGAATTTGATGGAGGAGGAGCCGGAGCATAGGCTCTAATTGAGGGGAGCAATTTGGTGCCTAGGGAGGGTAGAGAGGTTATCAAATTCCTAGTCATTTTGCACGGAACAAGTGGGTGACTCTATGTATACTCTGCTCCTTAGATTTGAGTACTGAAAATGAAAAATTAGAGGGAGGAAAGAACAACACAGTCTACAGCTTTTTCTATATCACTTGCGTAGTTAAGTTCTGGTATTAAACCATAGCACTATTTTTATGGGATTGAACAATTGCAATGCTCTCAAGGTGTTTGATGAATGTCCCAATCAAAACTAATTAACTAATACTACATCAAACCATGTTTAATGTAGACCTATATTTTTCTTCAAAAAAAAAAATGTTTAATGTTTTTTATTTGACAAACATGTTTAGTGTTTTTGAATAGCGCACTTACTGCATCAGATCTCGCTTTGCATCTTGCGTTAATTCAGTTTTAGCTCTGCCTTATATTATTATATGATGATTAAGTCGTGCTTGAGAATTGCATTAGCTTTTTCACTATTATGCAATTTAAAAATGGTGTCTGGAGTTTTCTAAATTGTAGGTTTATAACTTTCTTAGTTGTCAAATTTTCTATTTATTTATAAATGTCGTACGTAATACATCATTCAATATGTATGCTGTTTAATTATTATCAATTTCTGTATACACAATTTTCATGCTTACTAATATATATTATTTAAAAAATCAACGGTTGAACCAGTTGACCCACCGGTCCGACCAACAAATCGCTGACTCGAAGCTTTACCGGGTCAACGTCCGGTCCGGTTCTGATAACATTGATTGCAAGTTGTGCACTGAGTGAATGCGATATTACCACTGATATGTACAAATAAATCAATTTAAAATTAGTTAGATTTCATAGAAAAATTGAGATTATTCTTTAGGCAGTGATTGTTTTCTTCGATCACAAAATTACGAGTTCTGCTAGTTGTTTTGAATTTAGCTTGTTAGACAAGCAATACATACCGTTGGAGAAGAGCCTCAAACGTGGATAATTTACCCAAACATATCATGTTCTACCGCGTGTGTTCAAATTATATTGTCATTTTGTAATTCAATTAACACCAATGTAAAAACTAGAAAATCTTAGTCGGGGTGGTGTAGGTGAGATTTGAATCCAAGTCCTCATAATCACAATATAAAGCTCTGATTACTAGACTATAAGTAAATATTTGATACTTTATGAGAAAACTAGACTATAAAAAAATTATAAAAAATAAAATTCAATTAAATTTTAATATACATAATTAAAATTACAGAGATAACTAAGCTATTTTGGACTAACATTTAGATCCGCCACTGAAAATGACTACCATTCTGACAAGTTAGTAACACGCTCATTCGTGTAATAATGTTTTCCGTGATTAGATTTTTTTTTATTTATTTATAATTGAAAAGACAGAAAAATGTGCAAACAATCACGCTCGCAGCGAAGTTGGTACAAATTTGGAAGTTTAGAGATGTATGTGCAAATTTCAAGGCTATTTAAGGGATTTTCTTTTATAAAACGTAAATAGAAAAAATAAAATTACAAAACGGATTGATTATTCTCTAAATTATAAATACCATAAGTAATGAAAATAATTTTTGGTTACCCATGTGGTAACGAATTTTTTTTCCGATTAACCCATTGTCACACATTTGCATCCGGGCCACACCACACCACACGTTATAGTTCTACAATTTTATTTTATAACTGAAAATTTCAATTTGTTACTTTTTTTTACTCTTGATAACTGAAAATTTCAACCAGTTCCATTTTTTTTTTACTCTTCGTAACCGAAATATCATCCGGTTACCCAATTTTTTTTAGTTTTGATAACTTAAAATTTTAACCGGTTATCATTTTTTTTTACTTTTCCATTAATCTCGAGTTACCTTCTTGTTTTTAACCTCGAGTTACCTCTTTGTTTTTTTTTTCTACTAACTGGTTAGAGCTTAGTTTTTTTTTTTACTAACCGGTTAGAGTTTAGTTTTCTTTTACTAACCGGTTAGAGTTTTAAAAAAATCCTCTTAGAGCTTAAATTAACTAATTAAACTATTTTTACTAATTTACATAATTAATTGAAATTCTAAAACAATTAAATTTACACTACAAAAATTAAACAAGCCTTTTTTACACTATAATTAGTACTCATATAATTAAATCTGTAGTGCAAATTTACACTATATATTAATTTAATTAAGGAAGAGAGATAACCACATAGAAGGGAGGGAAATTTTTAGTACATGGGGTAACTGAATTTTTTATCCAGTTACCTTAGATTTGATTTTATTTTTATTTGTAGAATTATATGGTGTGGCCTGGCGTGTAAATGTGTGACAATGGGTAACTAAAAAAATATTTTGGTTATCATATGAGGAGGTAAGCGAAAATTATTTTCGGTTCTTATGGTATTTGTAATTTAGAGAGTAATCATGCCGTTTTGTGATTTTATTTACGTTTTATAAAAAAAAAATCCGGCCAAATCTATAATTATTTAATTTGAAGAGAATAGAATCTCCAAAAGTTACGCGGTTTCCCAGTTCGGAGGAACTTTTTTTTTGAGTCGAAGCCAGTAGGCGTATTATATTAATAAAAGTCTAAAAGATTACATTGTCTTTAAAACTTAAAAGCAATATTAAAGTCTACTTCTGACGAAACTACCTCACCTTACAATATTTAATCAAGGGGGAATTTCATGTATACCCCTCAAAAACTTCGAAATTACGTATTTCCTCTCTAAAATTCATAATATCATATTTACCCTTCAAAATTTCATAAACTCACAAATTTACCCAACTTATTGACTTTTCTATTTCAACTCATTTTAAATTTACAAATTACCCATTTTACCCTTATTAAAAAATCCTCCACGCCCTCTCCTGTCTCTCTCTTTTTGAAATATTGGCAGCAACTGTAAAAAATTATACTAAAGAACGAAATTAAGTGTAAAATTACAAAATAATATCACAGTTTACTCTATACTAATAAATGCAAAACATAAGCAACAGACTCATCTCCTAGCTCGGTACCACTTCACTGTACCAGAAGACCTAGACTGTTCATCTCCTATCCTGGTACCACTATTCATCGTACCAGTAGACCTGCACTGTTCATCATACCAGAATGACAAAAGAAAAGAAAAGCACTGATCTGGACTGCTCTAAGAACCCAAACAAAGTCAAATACACAAAAACAAATATATACATATACATCCCTCATTATCTAGAATGAAACCCGTTAAGCCTAATCTGGACCCACTAAGAGATTAGTGCCCATCAACAATTTTTTTATCACCATTACAGTACTTTAACCACATCTTCCCCTTTTGTACCACCTTGTCAATGAGCAGCCGTGTCGGAATTGTCCTTGCAGTGAAAATTTTCTCATTTCTTAGCTTCCAAATATGCCAGCATGCACACCAGAAAAGCGAGGTGAATTTTCTCATTTCTTAGCTTCTCTACAGTGGTGTCCGGTAGCATCACTATGTATCCAACAGTTATTGAAATTTCACACCATACTGTGACAGAGTTCGGGCAGATGAACATTAAGTGCAAAGCCGACTCTGAGGGGCAGTTTTGACTCATTTGGCATCCTTCATCCCTTCCCATTATTTCTTCTCCTCATAACATCTTGCGTCAAAATTCTCCTCTGGAGAAGTAGATATCCAGTAGAAGTGTTCTTAACCGGTTAGATAAGACCTTGGATATTAACTTCGGGATTATATTAATGACGCTAATTGGTTATCTCTCTATCTCTCTCCATATTTTTTCTTTAAATTATTACAGCAATTTCTGCGTCATTTCTTTCAATTACCCTTTTTTATGGGCAACCGGTTTTTTTTTCTTTTTTTTGTGTTTTCCTTGGTTGTTGTTGTTGGATACAGTGGAAGATATCTATGTGGTGCATTGAAAGTTAAATGCACAAAGTGTGTTTGCATCAAGCTCATGTAATATAGTATACTTTCCTTATTTTTATTTTCCAGCCTTATTCACTTATTTTTCTCTCTTTTTATTCTGTGTACTTCCATGAAGGACAAAACATGCTGCTGAGTATATTGTGGAGACAATTGAGGCATTTGAGTTTGCTATCAAGGTCAGGATCAGATTTTCATTGGGAAACTTCTCCTTTTTCTTTATATTTCCAATTCCATTATCAACTAATAAAGTTATTTGAATATCTTCACGTTAATGGATATGATAGAGTGCCTATTGTTCACTCTTCTTTCAGATCTAAGTATCACATAAATTCACATACAAATCTAAAAGGCAATACAGAAGCGCTTGTCAAATTTCAACCACCTAATATTGGTGTATCCGCAAATCCTTATTCAGAGGCACCAACGATACCAATACTGGTACGGTACCAGTACTGAGATGGTGGATTGGCAAGGTTTCAGTTATTAGTTTTGGGTCCGTAAGATTAGAAGGGGCTTGAAACAGTCAAGACTGTGCATGTAAATTTGAAGCTGTATCTCCCATAATGTAAATTACTTTTTAATTCAATATAGCGCTTGACACTAAAAGTTCTTAAAAAAAAATACATAGAGAGAGGGAGACGAAGAGAGAGGGAGATGGGGAAAGAGAATTTTTTAATAAGGGTAAAATGGGTAATTTATAAATTTAAAATGAGTTGAAATAGAAAAGTCAATCAATTGGGTAAATTTGTGAGTTTATGAAATTTCGAAGGATAAATATGATATTATGAATTTTAGAGGGGGAAATACGTAATTTCGAAGTTTTTGAGGGGTATACATGAAATTCCCCCTTTAATCAAAGACTTAGCTACTTTTAAAAACTACTGAAAACTTAAATAAAAGAACACCGCTCCCTTCCCACTTTTGTAAAATAGGAGAGTTTGGGGACCTTGCCGTAACTTTATCTTCTGTCTTCTGACAATCCTATTTTGGTACCAGTAAATGCTGCACCTGCCTTAGTTCGTCTCTCTGGTTGCTATTTCGTACCAGTAACCTTACGTCCTTCATTATTTTGTTGCTTCAGGCCTCATCTACCATTCCCCTTTCAAAATAAATTTCACTCAGGTAATGGTCAAGATTAAACTGAGTATAACTTTAGTTAAAGTTATACTAACGGGTCGTTTATCTTCGGAGGAACTAACGGGTCGTTTAGTTAAAGTGAGTATAACTTTACACTTAGAATAACTTTATTAATGTTATAACAGAAGCTTGGAATAACTTTTCCATTTATTCAATATTTAGTTATTTACACATCTGAGTATCAACTTTAGTTTAGGGCCTACGGGCTATAATAAAAAAAAGGTTTAGTTTAAAATATCGAGGATAATTATTACATAAGTTTTCACATAACTAATCTTTCCATTTCTTTTTGTTTTTTTCTGAAAAGTTGGTGATCTACTGTCTCTAAAATAGAAATTTATGTATAGTTTCCTCTCTCTCTCTCTCTCTCTCTCTTTTAAATTAAAGGGCTGTGATATATCCTAGCATATTTTAGATACTTTTCGTGATATATCTAAGGCAACGGTTCGAAATTCATATATAGTTATTAAACTATTTTTTTAAAATAAAGATAAAACAACAATCTCTCCACCTTTAAGTGTATATAAAAGATTTCTCGTCGGAATTTTTAATTTGCCACTTCTCATATAGAATTCGGTTCTTCATATATATGATTTACTTTTTCCTTAATGAATACGATTCAAATAAAAATGATTCAGATTGTTGTCGTATTTATATAATAGTTGCAAGTATATATATAGCTGGCCACATAAAAAAATATTCAGTACCAGGGAGGTCATATTCTTGCCTTGGTTATGATGCCAAAATCTAATATGGATAGGGATGTATTATCTTTAAGGTCTCGTGCCTGGATTCCTAATTTGCTTTTTTTTTTGAGAAAAGGAATATCTTTTTCTTCTATCTAGATCGTTTAAAATCTATTGCATGTAGGGCTGAAAACGGAGTCGGATAATCCGCTCCGTATCCACTTGATATCCGAATTCGGATCATTCGGATTCGGATAATATTCGGATATGGTTCGGATAATTTTTGCATTAGGCAGAATAGACCGGATACGGATTCGGATAAATTTTCAGATCTGAAAACGGAGCGGATATCCGAATTATCCGGATAACATTGCTACCCGAATCCGTTTTCTATTTATCGGCGAAGCAACCCTTTCCTTATGTTCTCCACGCGTATATCAACAGCCCCTAAGCTATATAAAGCCATTGCAATTTGTTTCAATATTTATTGTGGGACTAATAGTATCGCAATCCGGACACGGAATTAAACGGAATTGGAGACCGCGGTAAAGCAGATACATAAATTGAGGTGGTCACGTGGGGTAAGTAGCTGCTAGTGGATTCTCTGTGAACGCCGCCTAAATATAACAATATATCAACCATGTAAGTAATGCTGATGACTCGCTACACGAAAGATCACCTATGAGAATTGTTTCATCCAGCTATTAGCTATACCATTTACGTTTTGTGAGAATTCCGCACTAAATAGGTGAATGAATTTAGTGCGTTGATAAACCTGTTTGCAGGAATTTTGTGAGAACTCCTGCAAATGAATTTAGTGCGGAATTCATGCTGAATATAGGACTAATGGGTTAACATCAACTATTTTTATACAAAAAAAATATTTTTTTTTTGTGAGAATTGTTTGAGGAATTGAGGTACTTATTGAATGTATATAAAAAAATTTGAATAATTATTTTTCTGATTTTTATTTTCTGATTTTTTTTCATAATTTTATTAAATGGTGTCTTAAAGTTAAAGCGCTCATATGACTTAATTATCCGACAATTATTCGAATCCGTATCCGTGAATTATCCGCTCCGTATCCGTATCTGTTTAACGTGGATTTGGTTTTACATTTTGCTATCCGTTTACTATCCGTATCCGTATTCGTATCCGCTCATTGAAATGTGGATGTGGATATGGTATCAGCATTATCCGCTCCGAATCCGCTCCGTTTACACCCCTAATCGCACGGTCTCAATTATTTTTTATTTTTATATCAATTTAATCTATTAAAATGATTCAGATTTAATTGAAACCGTACAATAGATTTGAAAGAAAAGAAGATTGCTCATTTTTTAAAAAAAAAACAGAGCAGATTTTGATTTTTGTGCCTTGCTTCATTCCTTATCCACTGTTGCAGTCAACATAAGAACCAATAGAGAATAGTGAACAGCGTTTTCTTGCATTATAAGGGAAGAAGGCATCCTGGTTCCTGGAACACTTAATTAGGTTGAATGTATTTAAATTAATAAACTCCTCCTCTATAGATAATACTCAATGCTAGATTTGGTGCCTTGGTTTCCAAAGAGTAAATCAAAATAACAAAAAAAATATATATCCACGGCTTTAAATTTTTTTAAGGGATATCAAATGGCACCAAAATGCCATTTTTATGTAATGCAAAATTGGAGTAAAATGATAAATATAGATTGGTGAATTTAATTGAATGCCCGGTTGCTTGTAAATTCTCGTTCAATTTTGGTGTATTAGAATATTTCAGAAGAATTTAGGATCAGCCCACTATTTCAATACATTCAACAGTTTAGAGTGATCATTTAATTTTCAGTTTCTTAAGTCGTTAGTTTTCAGTGCCATGAAATGAAAAATAGTACCTATTTAAGTAATAATTTGACCATTAAATGTATTTGTTCAGAAAACATTCTTCACCTTAGTTTCTCAGCGCCTCGGCCTAAAAAAGAAAGAAAAAAAAAAGGTGGATTAGTTCTTTAATCGGGCCTATAAATAGCAATAGTTCAGCCATGTCATCTATTTGAATTGGTCTCGATCTTAACTCATAATCACTCTTATTGGGCCAAAACCCATTGTTTGGGCCCAAGTGATGGTTCATTCTAGTTCTCTTATCACGAGAAACGATAACACGGATCTGTTGGTTCCGCATCAGTAATTTCCTGTAGTGGACTCTGTAGGTGCGGCGTGTATAACGTGAGTCTGACATGAGAACCCATAAGGTCACAAGCCTTGCGTTCGACAAGCTTTTCAAGAATATGTTTAAGCCCCCACTTGACATATATTCGGCACACTGCTGAAGGCATCGGATCAGCCACGGAAATCATGGTTTAATCCGACGGTCCTGATTTCATTATATCTAGGGTTTTGACAAACCCTAACATGACCTCCCTTCCCTTATATATTAAAATCGGCCATCACTGCGCCTCCGCTGTTTTCTCTTCCTCCTCAACCTCTACGACGCCACCTAATTAGCAGGTAATAGAACCCTAAGCGTAGATCATTTTTCTTTGCATTTTTTTTAGATCGGATCGATATATTGAATATTGCGTTGAATCGATACAGAGATGTCGGCTGCGGTGGAGCAGAAGGTGGTGCCCGAGTCGGTATTGAAGAAAAGAAAGAGAGAGGAGCAATGGGCTCTAGAGAAGAAGGAGGCGTTGGAGAAGAAGCGCCAGGAGACGCGCGAAAAGAAGAAGGTGATCGTCCAGAAAGCTCGTCAGTACGCTGAGGAGTACGAAGCTCAGGTATCAATTATGTTCTCTATGCTAGCTAGTATAATTTTCTTAGATTGTATCAGTATTTCCAAACAAGTTAGGTGGCCTAACGGTATAGACTGGGAAATGCGTTTTTGATGTCAGAATGTAAATTATCTGGTTTTATACAGGTCAGATTGTTTGATTTCCGACTTCGAAATATATCACCAATGTGTCCAATTATACTATATTGCTTTAAGTGTAGCTACAACAGAATACAAATTCCTGTTAGCTTTGTCCTGTATTGTGAAATAAATTCACAGGAATGTTCTTAATCTTGATCCTTCAACTTTTGGATTGAGTAGCTAAACTGTTGTTGCGGTGGTGATCAATGGGTGACTGAATCTAGTTATAACACACTTTCAAGAGGAAATCACAAAATTAAAGGATTCTATAATCAAAGTTAAATATGACTTTCTATTTACTTCTGCACTTCGTAGTATTGTTAATAATGTGAAGTTTGTTTCTTATTTCTCCATAGGAAAAGGAGCTTGTCCAGCTCAAGAGGGAGGCAAGGTTGAAGGGTGGCTTCTATGTCAGCCCTGAAGCCAAGCTTCTGTTCATCGTTCGTATCAGGGGGTATTGATTTTTGGTTTTTCTGATGGTTGTTTCCCTTTATTGTGAAACTTTAATGAATTTTAACTAATTAGAACTGTTCTATCATTTCTTATGTAGTATCAATGCCATGCACCCCAAGACCAGGAAGATCTTACAGCTTCTCCGTCTTAGACAGGTATTGCATAATTCCTAAACAGATATTTCTGGTGCTTAATTATTAATTGATCATTATTGCTATATCCATACTGGTTCTTGTTTGAAGGTGAATGTTGTTTCTTCTTGGGCTTGTATTTAATTCAATAGTTAGGTCTAGTTATAGCTGTGGCCCAAATTCACCATTTACAACTATTATAAAATACACTTCCAAAAGAGCCATACAGCCCTAAGTCTGATTCATTTGTCGCAAATTATTGTATTATTACAAAAGCATAATTAATTCTTTATTGTTGTTGCAGATCTTCAACGGTGTTTTCTTGAAGGTCAACAAGGCCACCATCAACATGTTGCGACGTGTTGAGCCCTATGTAACCTATGGGTAATTTCAATCACCATGAACATGTTTCTTCTGAAACTTTTCATATAGAAGAAATTTTCATTGACAAGATTTTTTTGGTTGTTTTTTAGGTATCCCAACCTGAAGAGTGTCAGAGAGCTGATCTACAAGAGGGGATATGGCAAGCTCAACAAGCAAAGAATCCCACTTGCTGACAACTCTGTCATTGAGCAGGTACTCTTATTTTGCACCTTTGTAGTTTACTGTGTTCACATATGACCTCTGTTTAATCTGAAATATAAATAATATGGGAACGTTGTGAGTCAGCTTATTTGATTACATGAATGTGGAATGGCATGGTATATTTTGTGAGCGTACTTCCTAGAATTTAACTTTCTTTTACTTGTCCTGGGAATTATATTCTACTGTTATTGGTTGTTGTCCAGTTGACTGATTGTCTTTTTGAGGGGGATTAATTAGACCACTATATAATCATTACCCTCCTATTTAATAATTTTTTTATTCTAACAATCTAGGCTAGATGAAGTTGCACAATTACATCAATAATTCTGTAATATTCAATTAATCCATGGAAAAATATTGAAGTTGAGCATGTCTTTTCTGTAGGCTCTCGGCTCTCATGGCATTATTTGCATTGAAGATTTGGTGCACGAGATTATGACAGTTGGGCCCCACTTTAAGGAGGCCAACAACTTCCTCTGGCCATTCAAGCTGTCGGCTCCACTTGGCAGTCTCAAGAAGAAGAGAAATCACTATGTTGAAGGTGGTGATGCTGGTAACCGTGAGAACTTCATCAATGAGCTCATCAGGAGGATGAACTAGAATCTTGTCTTGGCAATATTTTGCATTATCTTTTCTTTAGAACATTTTTGTTGTTAGAATTTTGAATGCCAAGTTTTGAAGACAGGTATATTTGTTTGTCATGCTGTGCCAGTTAAGTTGAGAGGTTTTAAAATGGTACAAACCGTTGTCTGTGATCTAGTTTTGAATGTCATCAAATATGAATTTTTTATTTGGAAATGTTTGTTGCACCTATTCTGTCCTAATACGGTACCATCTCCGTATTACTTCCCAACTAATTAAGACGCGGATAGTATAAAATCATAATATATTTATTTGTATTATTTTGACCGATGGTTGTGCAGGTGGCTAATTGTTAGCATTTTATCTGCTGCTGATTTCAAAACTTTTATCTTGAAGGAATGACAGATTCTGTCCTAATTAATTATCATATTACCATAGTTACTCCAGAATCCGATTTTTTTTATTAATACTCTCACACAAAAAAAGAAAATAGCAAATCTATTCTTGTATACAAAATATTTACAAAAACTGACCTAATTGCACCTCATGGGTAGTGTTGTAAAATGTGGTTCATGCGGCTGCATATGCGTAGGGGTGTTCATTGGGTCCGGTTTAATCGGTTTTGGACCGAACCGAATTAAATCGATTCAAACGGTTTGGTTTTTTTGGTTTAATGGTTCGGTTCGGTTTGCTTTTTAAAACCGAATTATACCTTCGGTTAGGTTCGGTTTGAAATTTTCAAAACCGAAATAACCGAACTGACTGAACTTTTATATATTATGAATTTTGTTCGGACCGCCCCAGTTTATTTCTTAATATTTTGGTTTATTTCTTAATCAATTGTTTTAAATACTTCGATTTATTTCTTAATACTCCAATTTATTTCTTAATATACTTCGGTTTATTACAAAACAATTACTTTAAATTTAAAAAATGATATATTTCGGTTTGAGCCGAACAAACCGAACAAACCGAACAAACCGAACAAACCAAAATAAAATTTTGGTTCAGTTCGGTTCGGTTGCAATGCTAATTCGGTTCTATTTTTGAAACCGAATTAAAACTTTGGTTTGCCTAGTTCGGTTCGGTTTGAACCGAACCGAACCGATGAACACCCTTACATATGCGTATGCAGTCTGATTCGACATAAAAATTTTCATGCAGACTCAAATATGTGGTTTTACATATGCGGCCGCATATTGGGTTGCATATGTCCGCATATTGGATATGTCCGCATATGTGCGAATTTATTGTTTGAATGATTTTAATGGGAATATATTGCATGTTTTGAGTGGAAATAAATTAATATATAGTTTAAAACCGCATATATAAGTCCCCATGAAATTCCACATATGCAGCCGCATACGGCATATGAGGTATGCAGTGGCCTTCTGCATGCATGAACAAAACCGCATTTTACAACATTGCTCATGGGGCTGTTTGCTTCTGAAACTTGACCACTCCACTGGTTTGCTCTTTTTTATTTATTTTTTATTTTTTAGAGATGTTTAGTATGTATAGAATGAGATTTATTGTATAAATCTAACTCTAAGTTCCAAGAAAATATATTCTTAGCAATTTTATTTTATTTTAAAGTTATTTTGTGCCAAATTTACATAAATCATGAAAAATAAAAAAATAAAATAGTAAAATTTAGTATTTTACAAGTTAATTACCTAACCAATCAACTGAGCTACTTATATCGAAAAATAAGAATGAAAATCTTATTTGAAATTTCAACTCAAGTTTTGAAACTCTTCCTTTGTTTTTTGGCAATTGTGATTTTTAAAAAACAGCAAAGCGGTCACTGATGCATTCATATTTTCACAAACTTTTCGAAAAGCGGTCATTTGCTGAAATCTGAGCGTCGGTTTATGGTCGTTTGAAGTTTCGTTGTTGTTTTTCGCCTTCTCAGTGAAGATATCGTCTCTCCTGTTTTATCTCTTGTTCTAGACTCGCCTGTTTACTAGAGATGTCTTAGTAAAATACATGTACAACATATAGATGCTTTAGAAATGAGAGAAATGACTTAAAAAAATTATACAGATATATTATAAAAGAAAGACACAAATTAAAATTGTTGGAGAATTCATAAACATCCTTCTGAAAGAAAAATATTTCTCATTTAGTTTTGAAATAACTCAAATAATATTTATTTTTTGAGGTATTCATAATGAATTTTGGATTGAGATTGTATCATATTTACTATGAGACTAATATTGACCAAAATCAAACAATAAAAGTATCTAAAAAAGAGGAAAATTAATATAAATCATAGAAACAGTGAGACAATCATTTTATACATATTAAACAATCTATCTAAAAATAATAATATCAAACCGCCTCACTGTGGGGCGGTCAGGTTTCAGAAGCAATCCGCTCCATTGAGGGGCGGTTAGGTTGTTTTTGAAAATATTTTGAGTATTATAGTAGATTTGCTATATTTTTTTTTTAGGCTATTAATAAAAAAAATCGGCTCCAGAATCAAACCATGGTGTTAAATGTGCTATATCGAGCTGACATCCTACAAAATAAAATAATGAGTGATAGATTGTTATTCGACCGCTGACATTTTTCCAATGTAGTCCTGGTTCCAAATCTCTCGCCTTTTGAGTTTCAGATATTTTTATTTGAATTCATGTTTGATCATTCGGTGAGATTTTGGTGAGAATTTGTTTCCGTGTACAAAAGTTTGCCCCAAATGTACCTTGCGTGTATTAATCTTATTAATAATACGAAATAAAATGTTCCAAAATTTTGGTAACTAATCTCTACTAGGATATCTTTTTAATAACATCCGAAAAGGTGAAAATCCTTTGACATCAAGTGATCGTCACAACAACATTCTAAGTGGCCCGATTTCAAATCTCGGAAAGTAAAAAGGGATATTATCATCCAAACTACAACAATATCAAAAAGGCAAACCAACTTGCCACAAGAAAACTTGGTTCCAATAAAAACCACATCTCCATCTCATGATGCACCACAAAGCAGCTGATTCTGAGTAGGATTCCATCAACTTCTTTCCCCAAACAAAAAGATGGAAGTTTGAAACCTAAATATGGCCTCCTTACCGCATTTTGTTGTGCAATGGTTACTCCGAGGAAAAACTACAATAATATATTGTCATATAATCATACAATGCTTGACTTTACTATGTTAATTCAATAATGCCAGGATACATTTCAGAGTATAATACGTTCAAAATAGAATTTCATCTAGAAAAAATAACTAAGAGGCGTAGTTTTATTAAACTAAACAGTACTTTTTTGTATGGAAAATAGCACATGATTTGTTAATAACAGTCATAAGGCAAATTTGGATACTAAATTGCTTTCATTTGTTTTTTTTTTTGAGGAGAAAATTGCTTTCATTTGTTGTTTTAAGGTACTAAAGTGGTTTTGTCGATAACAAAGTTCAGACAACTTCGATTCAAATTAATTTGGAAATGCATTGTTCTATAGCTTATCAGTAATTAGATAGATTCTTATAATAGTCACTGGTCATAACTTTAATTTCTCTATCACATATCATAATTAGGAAATTCTAAGAACCTGTAAACAAAGGGGATTCATGTTTTGTAAAGAATTGAGCACATGTTAGTAACAGTGCTAGGTCCTGAAAAATTAGATCCAAGCTAGGTTTCAGCACATTTGGGTATGTACACTCTTGCAAGCATAGACAAACATCTTTAATTATTTATTCCTTTTCTATTCTCAAATTGCTAAGCAAGTCAATACAAATCTCAATTCCTCATATAAAATTCGCCTCAATGATTGTGAATGCAATCAAGCACCTAGACCCCACCTTCCAAAACAAAAACAAAAAAAGTTCAAGGGACAGAATTGCATTGCTCTCAAAGATGAACACAATTGCAATATTTCAACCCGAAACTGTTTACCAACAAAAATCAAGAAAAATAAATCAATCTACTCCGAGTAAGCAACGAGTCTCTTGGAGCAAGACGAACAAGTGTACTTCCTTTTAGTTGTCATGCTGAGCGTAAGACAGCAGAGTTTGCGCGTGCACTCCACAATTGTCGCCGTCACCTCCCCCTTACAATACGGGCAGCTTCCTGGCGCCTTCTCCGTCCCAAGGACTCTCTTGTTCTCCTTGCAAATCAAACATGCCGTGCTTACCTTCGTCATTTTTGTAACAATGGTAGAAGCAGAGTTTTCATCAAGTGAACTAGTTGTTGTTGTAGTATGCAAGAAGAGGTTTTAGGGGGTGAAATTGGAAATGTACTTTTGAACAGAAGTGAAGTGTGTGGTTGATACTTTTGGTATGATGGCATACAGAGCGTTTCCGAGTTTGGACTCTAAACCAACCATTATAATTGTTTGGGTTGGTGGTTTACCTGATTTGATTTTTTTTTTCTCTAGTTAGCTTCCCACTGGAGGGATCTGAATCATGAAAACTTGAACTTATCTTACTTGTATTCGATAGTTTGAGGGTCCCCTGAAGAAAAAAATAACAATAAAATCAGTGATATGGAAGAAAGTTGACTATAACAGTAGAATGGTATATTTGTTGATAACTTGTCAATAATAAAAAAATGACCATTTCTTCATTAATGAGAGAAGAAATGACCCCATATAAATTAATTGGCCTATTCCAACAACCATTAATAAACGCTGTCCTTTATTTGTCATTATAATTAATAATTAACACAAGGGAGTAGCATGTCAGTTTATAGCACGGCTAGTAGAAGACACGGAGACCCCTCTCCCCTCCGCGTATTTAATTTTTTGATACGGTTTTGGCACGCTATAGTACACTTGATTTGACCTATGGTACAAAAGCATAAATAATCTGCTCAAGAGAAACACATGAAAGGGATTGAATTCAACCCACCTACCAGGTAATTAAGAGAAATAAATCTGCTGCTATCCGAAGTTGATGAATAATGTTTCTAAAATTTCTATTTTTCTAAATCCAACTGTTTAATATATTCGGTGCACGTATCTCAAAACATATTATTTTTCTGTACATGAATCTCGAAACAATTCAACAGTGGATTTGGAAAAGCAATTTTAGAGCACTATTCATTCACAGGTGAAGGATCGTAGCAGATTCGGATCTGGTAATTAAGGTATACCTGTTGACTGTTGTAAGCACTTTTCAATCACTGAAGCTGTAGTATTGTCCTTTAAAACTTTCTATTTTTGATAAACGCGCTTTGCTAAAAATAACAGCGACAGTTTGCAAACTAAAATTTAAGGATTTCTGAGTCCCCATAAGAAACAGACTGTGAAGATCATACTTGGTCAAATCAATTGTGATAGATGTAATTTTTACAAATTTTATTTACGGATTTCTGAGTCACCGTAAGAAACGGACTGCGAAGATCATGCTTGGTCAAATCAATTGTGATAGATGTAATTTTTTCAAGTTTTTTCTTTCTTGGTTTGTTTCTTTATTTATTTGAAATTAACACGACGTAGATCTTGTATTTTGTTACTGAATGGGAACTAACATAGAATCAATTGAAATCAATCTAAGAATGGGCGAATAATTTTTAAAAAAAAGGAGGGTGCTATTTTGCGGGCTCAATATTGACAGGAATGGTTTCTTTATACCGATTCTGTCCTTAATAAAGATTATTTGTATATTTTTTAAAGTTTTGTGAGCAATTAATTAATGCCTATTAAGTAATAAATTTAAGAAGAGTCCGGCTAGTTTTCTTTCTTTGAACATATCATCCTTGTTTTTTTCTCGGCTAGTATGTCATTGGTGTCATCATATGACACCAACTCCAAAATTGATTGAATATAGTTCAATCAACTAATCTGAACCGTTCAAACCAATTTACTTTATGAGTGATGCATTTACATGTAATTTTTTTTTTTTATATTTTCGAATTATTTTAGTATCAAATCAAGTGGTCAAAAATGTTGAAAAATGAATGCATTAAAATTAACTTAAAAAAAGTCACAAATTTGACCGCTTGACTTGATACTAAATAAATTCGAAAAATTATAAAATTTGTATGTAACGCACAATTAATGAAGTAGATCGGTTTGAACGGTTTGGATTCACTGTTGAAAGTCGATTCGGTAGATTTTGGAGTTTGTGTTATATAGGCTGAAATAACACTGATGTTATACTAGCCGGACTCCTGATTTTGCGGTAGAACAGATATTTGACTGCATCTGGAGTATAACGGCTCTAAGTAACTCTCAACAAAATAATCAGGCCGGACGCCCGGACCGTTGAACCCTTGAGAGTTCAGACTCGAATTTTTGAAACCCAAGTCATATGTTTTGGTCGCACTTCTTGGTCTTTACATCGTTGATGCGAGCCAAGTTCACGCAGATCTTTAACCAGCAGATCATGGAAGATGCGATCCTGACCGTTGGGAACTCGATTGTGGCACCATAGTTACGTGTCACGGTGTGTCTTATTACTGACAATTTATCCCCATTCAGATTTACCTTGCAAAAAGGGTTGCTTCTTTGTTTGGATTGTGGGGTTCATGATCCCACATGAAATGCTGCGCAGCATAGGGAACTCGGTCTTTATCCCGCTTATGGGCCTCTACAAATACGAGCCGCCTGAGAGGGATTCACATCTGCGGCGATCCGAAGAGGGTGAACAGTAACTATAAAATCCCTGCCTTTTCAAATCTGACCGTCCAATAATTTCTGCACGTATCTCAAAGCAGCTTATTTTTCCTTGCACGAATCTCAAAACAATTCAACGGTTGGATTTAGAAAAACAGGAATCGCAGGTCGCTGTTCATGAGCGAAGAATCACAGCAGATGCGGATCCCGCTTATGGGCCTCGGTCTTTATCCCGCTTATGGGCCTCTACAAATACGAGCCGCCTGAGAGAGGGGGCCACGTCATCTCCTCTCTAATCTCGCTTCCAATAATTGGATCTGCGGGTCTCTCTCTCTCTCTGATCGATCGAAAAGTAGAGTTCTTCCCGTTTGAGTTATTCCAAGAAAAAAGGAAGCTGTGACTCTTGAGGCCATTGTTCATCATTTTGATGGCTGATCCTGATATTTATTTTGCAGGTCTACTACTGCAGTTTGAAGTTGCATATTTATTATGCAGGTCTACTACTGCATAGTTTGCTAAATCCTAAACCCTGAATAGAAGTGTTGTGGCAGGGAATTTGACAGCCCATACTTGGAAAAAGAGGCTGGTACCATGTCATGCACACCATGTGTTCGACAAAATTCCCCACTCTGTTTCTGAACACAGCAAAGCGCACAACTTATACTCTTACAAACCTCCAAGAAATGGCTCACAACGCAGAATCATCACGGCCAAATTCTCCCCCAATTACTGAACTTGAAGTAATTAACATGATTCAGCATGAACCAAATACCTCCCGATCACTTGCCTACTTTATTTCTATCACTTCCACCAAAATTTTCAATCATACCCCTCTCACGTACCAAACCATGATAAAAAAATTATGTCAATCTTTTGAAGTAGATATGGTCCAATACCTGTTACAGCAAATGAGGCTAGAAAAGGTACCATGTAGAGAGGAGATCTTGATTACACTCATAGAAGCTTATTCTCAAACAGGTTCTGTGATGCAAGCCCTAAAAACCTTTTACCGTGCAAATGAGCTCGGTTGTAACTGTACTGTTAGGATATACAACCACCTTTTTGATGCATTGCTTAAAGAGAACAGATTTAGCATGATAAGCCCGCTGTATAGTGACATGAAGAGAGATGGGATCGAACCAAATGTTTACACGTATAACATCTTGATCAAGGCCTTGTGTAAAAACAACCGTGTTGAGGCAGCACGGAAGCTTCTGGAAGAAATGCCCAAAAAAGGTGCTTTGCCAGATGAGGTAAGTTTTACTACAGTAATATCTTCTCTGTGTGGATTTGGTCGCATAAGTGAAGCGAAGGATATTTTGGTAAACCTACCGCCTCTGGTTTCCTGTTACAATGCCTTAATACACGGTTTATGTGGGAGCTTTAGAATGAAGGAGGCATATGAAATGCTCGACGAAATGTCTGAGAGGGGTTTACAACCTAATGTCATTACCTACACAACCATGATTGGAGCTTGTTGCAAAGTCGGGGATTTAGCTATGGCCTGTGCAATTTTAGGTCAAATGTTAGTGCGGGGATTATGCCCAAATGCTCATACCTATACATCATTAATTAAGGGTTTTATGGAAAAAAGGCAAGTAAATGATGCTCTCTGCATGTGGGATTGGATGGCACATGAGAGATGCACCCCAAATGTAATTGTTTATAATGTATTAATTCATGGTCTATGCTCTAATGGTATTCTAGAGAAGGCCATCTCGGTTTTGAGTGGTATGAAAAACGACGGGATTTGTCCCAATGTGAGAACATATTCTATCCTAATTGATGGGTTTTCGAAAATCGGGGATGTGTATGGTGCTAAGAATGTCTGGCAAATGATGTCTCGTAAAGGTTGCAAGCCTAATGTTGTCGCATACACATGCATGGTGGATGCATTTTGCAAGAGCAATTTGTTTGATGAGGCATATGATCTTATGATGACCATGAAAATGGATCATAATTGCCAGCCCAATACTGTGACATATAATGCCTTAATCAAGGGTTTATGTGAAAATCGACAACCGGGACGTGCCATCAGATTGTTGGCTGAGATGCAAAGGTGTGGTTATGTACCAAATACGCGTACCTATAATATTTTGCTTGATGGTTTTTTCAAGGAAGGAGAGCATAGACGAGCCTTCGAATTATTCAATGAGATGCTAAATGCCAAAATCGAGATTGATACTGTGACTTACAACACTGTTATACATGGCCTTTGTGTGCTTGGTTTTGTACAGGATGCTCTAATCTTAGTAGGAAAGATGATAATTAACGGACTTAGACCCGACCCGCTCACTTTTCATCCAATTATCCACTCGTATTGCAAAGACAATGATGTCATGATGGCATCTCGAATTTTGGGTGCAATGGGTGCACGAGATGTTACAGCCTACACCATGCTTATTTCTGGGCTTTGTGGGGTAAATAGTTTGGATTGTGCAACTGTGTACCTATTAAAGATGTGGCATGAGGGGATTTTGCCAAACTACGCCACGTGGAGTGCGTTGATACGGGCGGTTTTTATAAACTTCGGTCGGCTAGGGTCAGCTCAGCTTATTGAAGATTTATTTGATGAATTTGAGTGAGGTCCAAAATTGTATCATAGTTCATTGTTGTAGCCAGTAGCCAATTCCATTTTGTTTTGCCTTAATTGGTATGTAGGGTTTCTTATTTTTCTTTTTCTTTTTCATAATTTTATTTTTGGATTTCTGAGTCCCCATAAGAAACAGACTGTGAATATCATACTTGGTCAAATCAATTGTGATAGATGTAATTTTTACAAATTTTATTTACGGATTTCTGATTCACTGTAAGAAACGGACTGTGAAGATCATGCTTGGTCAAATCAATTGTGATAGATGTAATTTTTTCAAGTTTTTTCTTTCTTGGTTGTTTCTTTATTTATTTGAAATTAACACGACGTAGATCTTGTATTTTGTTACTGAATGGGAACTAACATAGAATCAATTGAAATCAATCTAAGAAAAGGAGGGTGCTATTCTGCGGGCTCAATATTGACAGGAATGGTTTCTTTATACCGATTGTCCTTAGTAAAGATTATTTGTATATTTTTTAAAGTTTTGTGGGCAATTAATTATTGCCCTATTAAGTAATAAATTTAAGAATGATAAATCATTTAATCTTTTTCTTAGTTTTCTTGCCGAGTCAACTTTGGAAGCTAGCTTATAGAGTGTGTGTGTTGTGTGTATTTGGTAATTTACAAATTAATAGTTGTTGATAGTCCAGACTTGATTCACTTGTGCTAATTTGCAAGTTTGATAAGTTTTTATTACTTATGCTGAATATTTCAATATAATATTTTTTATTTTTGTTTTTCCATTTCATTTGCAAGTATTCAATTAAAATGTGTTACATGTTAGTCTGTTGTATATTTCTCTAACTACTTTTCATGATTTTTATGATATACAGCTGCCTAAGATTTGATTTTTTTTTTTTTTGTTGAAGACCTAAAATCAGCAATCTTTATTTATATGGAGCATGTGTTTTGCATTGGTATTTCTAAAAACATTTTCATTGTTTTTGTATATATCCAGTGGATAACGATAATATAACTATGTAATAATAATATTTATTAAATTTTGTTATTTTTATTTGGTGTGTGATGATTTTTTTTTTTTAAAAAAAAGAATGAGTTGCATGTTGACATACTATTGAGCATTATTTGAGTTCACTAAAAGATAATATAAATACAAGAATTAAAGTTGCATCACTAATGCACATGTATAGTTTTTTCCATGCTGGTAGGTTTGCTTGATCCGCAAATATGCATTCTTAGATGACAATTCCGTTAAAGAAAAACAAGACACTCTCCCTTAAATATATAAAATATTTTCTGTAAAGTGCATTTCATTTAACCATAATTTAATTTAAAGTAAAAAAAAAGGTATTCCGTAAAACCAGTACTAAGGGGAAAAAACTACTTCCTCCGATGAATATTGAAAATGGGGCTGATTATTTCTTATTGTGCTATGCGGGGACGATGCTACATCTGCCCTTTTTTTTTTAGATTGAGCACTGTTCAGTTCAATAGATCCAGATCGGACTCTCAATTGAACTGAAGTTAATTACTACCTCCCTGTTTGTTCATGACTACAGTTTTCACCATTTTACTTAACAAAACACACTCTGTGAGTTTCTGGCAAGCTTTCTTCCTTTTAGCAACATATATTCTTATTAGTTATCATAACTAAACCAAAAATAATTTTGTGCAGAGAGAATTTGAATTTTTGTCTAGCATTTCTGGATTCAACTTGTGATAAATTATTTTCAGCATTTGAGTTACTCTTGAAAAATAATTTTGTGCGTGGAGGATTTGATTTTCTGTCTAGCACTTCTAGATTCAACTTGCGATAAATTGTTTTCAGCACTTGAGTTACTCTTGAAAAATAATTTTGTGCGTAGAGGATTTGATTTTCTGTCTAGCACTCCTGGATTAAACGTGCAATAAATTATTTTTAGCACTTGAATTAATCTTGAAAAATAATTTTGTGTAGAGAGGATTTGATTTTCTGTCTAGCACTTGTGGATTCAACTTGCGATAAATTATTTTTAGCACTTATTGTTCGCGGATATGATATCGTCAACTCAGGAAGCCTTATGTTTTTTTTTATGTAAATATTGGAGTTCATGGCACTCAACTATTTAATATCCACAACAAATTGTGTTTTTTTTTTTTGGTTTCAATCCTACAATCTTCCACACGGATATAATTTTTTGCCACTAGACTAAATAGTGATTCTTTCACTAGCCCCTACTGTACGTTGTTAATAAAAAGGAGATAGATCCTTTCAATTTTCAATTTGTTCTTGCATTTTTTTAAGTATAGTCAATTTTTTTTTTTCCATTATATTTATATCCTTGATGTTGGTCCATTCCATACATTGATATTCAAATTAAACTCAGGTTGTTCCATTTGTGTATCAAAATTTTGCTTGATCGATGATACGCAATTACCAGATCTGGCTGCCCAGTCAAGGCCATTCCTGGAAAAATAGAGAATTGAGCAAATCTAATGTTTAACGGAAAAACAAATTTGAGGATAATAAGAAATGAAAAAGATACGATATATTAAAGTAATGCATCCATATTACTGAAACTCGTTAGAAAGTTTCGAGATATGACACTCCACCGTATTTTAATTTGGCCTATGTGAATAAGACAAGATCAAGGTGAGGCAAAGAACTTGAGTTCTAGAAGAATCAAGAAACATTGTGGAAACATTTAACCAGGTTCATGCTTCCAGTCGACATTGTATGTCGTCTGAAGAGTTCTATGAAATTTCATGACAAAGAGCTTTCTTTCACAACCACCATCAAAATTATATGTGAACAAGACAAGATGAGGCAAAGAACTTAAGTTCTAGAAGATTTAGGAAATAATGTGGATACATTTAATAATCATGTTTATGCTTTCGGTCCACATTGTATGTCGTGTGAAGAGTTGTAGGAAGTTTCATGACAAAGAACTTCCTTTCAGAACTACCATTAAAATTTCGTTTCAGACTTGCAATGGAATACATAAATTTTAAAGTAAGAACCGGCCTTTAATATAGTAGTAAAGACAATACTTTCTATAATAACATACAGAGAACATTTGTTTGTCATCGATGTTCATATCCATTAAAAAAATAAAAATAAAAAAAGAAATCAATAACATTTTTGCTTAAGAACAAATGTAAATGCTAAATAACTCTACAAAAGATTGCAAAAACCATTTTTAAGGTAAGTCCAATGATTTAATAAATCAAGCATGCATGAACGGAATATTGAATTACAACGGAATAAGCTAATTTATTAAGACAAAAAAACTGTTATTGATAAATTTACCAGCAAAGACAGGATTGCTATATGCCAAGTAGCAAATTTTTATTAATAGTTCACAATTAAGAGTGATTTAGAACACAAATCATTAAGGGTGCGTTTGGATGGTGCAAGAATTAGTGTAAGAATAGCAATTTTTGGATTAGTGGTTGAGAATAGTGCTAATCCGAATGGTTTGAGAATAGTGCTAACTTTGAACTATTCGGATTAGTAAAAATGTCGTTTGGATTGTATATTTGGAATAGCGATGAAGGGAATAAATAAAATAATGATTAAACTAATATTATATTGCATTTAATATTTTAATTAACATTATATTACATTAAAACTCAATTTTTTTAAACTAATATAATATTTTATTTAATACTAATCTAATCTAATATTATATTTATTTAATACTAATTTAATATTTAAACTAATATTATATTACATTTAACATTTAAACTAATACTATATTACATTTAATATTTAAACTAATAGTATATTATATTTAATACTAATCTAATCTGATATTATATTTATTAATACTGATCTAATATGATATTATATTTATTTAATACTAATATAATATTGAAACTAATATTATATTACATTAAAATTTTAAATTAATATTATATTTATTTAATACTAAACTAATATATAAATTAATATTATATTACGTTTAATATTTTAAACTAATATTTTATTTAGTACTAATCTAATCTAATATTAGATATAATACTAATCAATATTTAAACTAATATTGTATTATATTTAATATTTAAACTAATATTATATTGTATTTAATATAATATTTTATTTAATACTAATCTAATCTAATATCATATTATATTTATTTTATACTAATTTAATATTTAAATTAATATTATATTACATTTAATATTATATTTATTCAATACTAATCTATTATTTAAATTAATATTATATTACATTTAATATTTAAACCAATATTTATTTAATACTAATATAATATAATATAATATTTATTTAATACTAATCAAATATTTTATTTAATATTTAAACTAATTCTAATTGAGAGGAATGAAAATTATTTTTTTATTAATATCACTAATCCTACTAGCTCTATTCTTGCTATTCCACCATTTCTTTGGATTAGTAGAATAGAGCTATTCTTGAGCTAATCCAATTTTTCAATTTGTGTTTGGATGACTCAAGAATAAGAATAGTGGAGCTAATCCAAGAATAGCTCTATTCTTGCACCATCCAAACGCACCCTAATGCTGTAGTACTATTATTTTCCAGCTTCCCCAAATGATGTTACAGATTGGAGAACTTGAATAAAAAAATTACAAAGAAAAGATATACAGAAACAAATAAAAAGTTCAGAAAGAGAAGTAAAGGTCATGCACACCAAATCTCCAACTGGACACTTTCAAATGAGAAAAAAGGAATAAAAAAAGAAGAAGAAGAAGGACGTTATTGGATCTTCAGACAGTTTATATAGGTTAGAATTACTATTTCAAAATGCCAAGACTCTATAGAGCTAATTTATAAATGTGTAAATTTCACCTTGTTTGGATGGAGATTAGTAGGAGTGGTGAAACGGAGGAAAGAGAAGAAAATTTAATCAACTGAATAAGCTGTGATAGGGGATTTGAGATTCTTCCTGCAAAACTTTATTGATAAATCTTTACAGAATGCAACTTCTTGCTGGTAAATATTAGACACCACATGCAACTGAGTTTTGTACATAGATCTAAACTTTCAACTGAGTTAGAATTACAAAATAGAGAAAAAATTATTTTGACTATACATAATCTATAAACTCAATTCTACTCTTCAACAATGCCAAAAAAATGTTGGTTGAAATAAGTGACAAATGAACCAAAAAATAATATATATTAACTAATATTATTTACCCTATGGATAAATACATAAATGGCACATAAATAAACAACTCACATTTTTGGCTCGGGGCACACTTTTGAGAAACGCTACTCATGTATCTTCAAGGGGTAAAAATGACTATTGCCGAAGATTAAATCAACAAGAATATGTATCTATGAGGATAAAAATGACTGTTGGTCAAATCAACGAGAATATAAGAGAGTATATGCAAGGATAAAAATTAATGATTATTATTGAGAGTCAAAGTCCACCGTTGGATAGGTTTTTCATGCAGCCCTTCACGCGGCTGCGAAATGGATCTTATAGTTTTTTTTAGACTAAATATGATTTTGTTACTTCTTGCTCCATCATTCATTATTCTATCATATATTCATATTAATTAAAAACAGGGTTAAAGACATGCAAACGAGTCCCTTGTCATAGCGTGTGAATCTTTTTGGTTGGATCCTGGTTGTCTTAAAATAATCACGAGATTACTCGGCGTAAAAGAATTGGTCCGCTTATCTTAATTCGAAGCCTATAAATATTGACGTGTCAGTTGTAATTTTAATTATAGATATGTGTAACATTTGTTAACTTAGTAATAATTCGTCTTAAAATGTCATATAATATTTATAATTATTTCGTAAGTGGTATGAGCATGTGCAATTATATATGTTACTATATTTGTTTTGAATTTTTTTTTCACGTTAGCGGAATTAAAATTATAAGAATAAAAGTAATTGAAAATTAATGTGAAGAAATTATTAAATTAATAATGCGAAAAATGGTTTATTCTCTTGTGAGGCGGAAAAATATTACCAGTGAAACGAGTAGCATGTTAGGCGTCAATTAACCACTGCAGAGTACTATATTTTTTTTTTAAAGATGAAATAATAGGAGTGGAGTCAGACTTTCGGATAATAGGAGTCAAACATATATAGAGTCAATTATATAAAAAATTACAAATTATAGGGTTAATTATATAAAAAAAATTATGTGAAAAATGAGAGTTAATTTTACCATGGCATTTTACATAAATAAAAAAAATTATAAAATTAAATGAAATCAATTGATCATCATTGAATTATCTTCGATCCATCTCTGTGAAAGAATGTATTTTAGTCTAACATTAGCCCATTAGGAACATTAAGTATATCACATATTATAAATTCAAATGTAGAAACAGCTGGCACTCGTCTCACCTAATGGCTAATTAGTAATTGCCATCGCCGCAACGGTCAATACAAGATTATGCCACATGGGTCCACTTTTGTTATTTATCTTCTTGCGCTCCTCATCTAGTTGAATGAGGAATTTCGATTGAAGGACATTACAGTCATTCGCCTTCTTTAAGTGCGAGCAGTAAAATAACAAATGGACATTGTAGGAAGATTTACGGTCTGATGAGTAGCGAGAAGTACCAGATGACCCACTTAAGCAAACTTTTTTCTTTTCATATGTATATATTTTAGTTAAATTCGTTATATTTTATTTTATGATCTTAAAATCATTTTTAAAAAAATAAAAATTTCTCTTTTAATTTGGAAAACTATGACTTCAGATAAAAGTACCGACAACTGGAGTATCGTACTTAAATCTGCAGCCATTGCCATTATAGTAAACTTTAATTTTTATATTAACGACTAGTTTGCGGTAGAACATATATTTGACTGCACTTGGAGTATAACGGCTCTAAATTACTCCCACCAAAATAATCAGGCAGGACCGTTGAACCCTTGAGACTAGGGGTGTAGACGGAGCCGGATTATCCGGGTGGATATCCACTCTGAATCCATTATAATCCGAATCCGTTTTTATCCGGAGCGGATAATTCAGGGATTCGGATCCGGATAATTATCCAATATCCAGAATTTATCCGGATACGGATTCGGATAATTTTCTCTACCCAAAAACGGAACGGATATCCGAATATATCCGAATCCATCCGCGGACCCACAAGTTGATCCCAACCCGCGAAAGCAATTCGGTGATAATGTACGAGATGTATATATAAGCGCTCCAAATTTATTTATATAATAAATGTGGGACTATCCTATGATATAAGAACCGGACAACTCGTTAGCCGCTGTGCTATTTTTATTTAAAACTATTCAAAATTATTATTGGCGTGAATCGAGCCCGGATAGCCACTGTACTATAATAAACTTTTGTTTCATTGGAGCACGTCTTAACTTCTTAATCAGACACTAGTTTTCTTTTCTTTTCTTTTTACCTCCATTTATTCTCTTCTCCACTCAGCTCCATTCCGATTTTTTTTTTCAACACATTTCCTCTCTATTATTTTCTAATATAAATTAACGAGTCTTGTATCTTTATATTATTTTTGTATTCCTCATATTTTTACTTGTATATTAAAGTATCCGACAATTATTCGTTTTATATCCATATTCGAATCCGTATCCGTTGATTATCCGCTCCGTATCCGTTTAAGGTGGATTTGGTTTTACATTTTGATATCCGTTTACTATCCGTATCCGTATTCGTATCCGCTAATTAAAATGTGGATGTGGATATGATATCAGCATTATCCGCTCCGAATCCGCTCTGTTTACACCCCAACTTGAGACTCGAATATTTTAAACGCAAGTCATATGTTTTGGCCGTACTTCTTGGTCTATACATCGTTGATGCGAGCCAAGTTCATGCAGATCTTTATCCAGTAGATCAGGGAAGATGCGATTCTGACCGTTGTGCAATTATAAATGTTACTATCTTTGTTTTGAAATTTATTATTTTTTTCACGTTAGCGGAATTGAAATTATAAGAATAAAAATATTTGGAAATTAGTGTGAAGAAATTATGAAACTATTAACGTGAAAAATTGTTTATTTTCTTGTGAGGCAAACAAATATTACCATGAAATGAGTATCAGCATCTCAATATTTACAGTTTTTCAAAGTAATTATCTTTTATTTTTTAAAGTGAAAAAATGTGTTATAGTAAATATGAAATCTAATAGCGTACTACAAAACGACGAGATGCTTCGGGGAGTTGAAAGCAAGTGAAAAATAGTTGGTAGTATGACACTAGTCTTACCTAACGGCTATTCGTAATTGCTGACAAGTTGCTGCAACGGTCAATACGAGATCATGCCACTTGAGTTCACTTTTGTTATTTTATTTGCTTGCTCTCCTCATCTGGTTGAATAAAATTCGCATCCTCTGAGATAACTCATAATTTGCGTGACTTTTTGAAAAATCTCAACCGTTCAAATACGTTATGCACAAATTTCAAATCTCAAATAACACTACCCCCTGCGCTATACCCGCGTAGGCATCAGACATGTTGATCACGCAAAATATGAGATATATCAGAGCATATACACAATTGGAAATTTCGATTGAGGGGTATTACGATAATTTACCTTTCTAAAAGTATGAGCGGACTCGACATTTCATATGGAGGGTCCCTCTTAGTAACTCGTCATTACGTCGTGTGAACAGCCTTAAAAAGTAAAACATGAGTTCAAATATGTATGATAAATTACAAATGGATTTTTCATGATCTTAAAATTATTTGAAAAATTCTCTTTTAACTTGGAAAATTATGACTTAGATAAACATAGTAAACGTACCGACAACTGGAGTTCCTTACTTCATTGTTCAATCGGCAGCTATTTTTATTATAATAAACTTAAGTTTTTCTATTAACAACGGGATTGCGGTAGAACATATATTTGACTGCACCTGGAGTATAACGGCTCTAAATTACTCTCAACAAAATATTCAGGCCGAACCGTTGAACCCTGGAGACTCGAATTTTTGAAACGCAAGTCATATGTTTTGGCCGTACTTCTTGGTCTATACATCGTTGATGCGAGCCAAGTTCACGCAGATCTTTAACCAGCAGATCATGGAAGATGCGATCCTGACCGTTCGGATATCGATTGTGGCACTAGAGTTACGTGTCACGGTGTGTCTTGTTCCTGACAATTTATCTCCATTCAGATTTACCTTGCAAAAAGGGTTGCTTCTTTGTATTGATTGTGGGGTCCATGATCCGACATGAAATGCTGCACAGCATAGGGAGCTCGGTCTTGATCCAGCTTATGGGCCTCTACAAATAAGAGTCGCCTGAGAGGGGGCCACGTCATCTCCTCTCTAATCTCGCTTCCAATAATTGGATCTGCGGGTCTCTCTCTCTCTGATCGATCGAAAAGTAGAGTTCTTCCCTAAATTTTCTCTATCAAGTGAGTGATTCTCTTCCCTTTTCTATCTCTGGTTTACTCAGGTTTTTCTCTTGTTTAGGTACTCGTAAGTTCTTCTAGATTGTTTAGTTACTGTGCCCGAATGCGATTGAAAGATGAGGCTAGTTTTATGGATTTTTGGACGATCTTTCTGTTTGATAGGTTGGTTTTATTGTGCTGTTTGATAAGTTGGCCAATTGATTTTTTGGTGCTCTTTTCTCACGTGATTTGAATTAGGGTTTTGTCGAGTGTTTTTTGGGGATCCGAAAAGTGTTGGCAACAATTGCTTAGATAAATGGGGTTTTTTAGTTTCTAACTATGTAAGTTTTAAAATTATGAACCGTTTAATTTGATTTTTGGAGGGCAGTAAAAATGAGGTTTGGTTCATTTCTCTATCTTGTTTCCCCGACTTAAAAGAATTTCAATAGTCAACTCCTAGCTATGGACTAGCATTTAGCCCGAATATTATAATTTGTAGGTTATGGTGGTAGGAAAGATTTGTTCTTTGTATTTTGAGCACTGAAAAGTAAAGTTCCTTGGTTATTTGAATTTCTCCCTGAAATTCTATATAATATCCAAATTCAAGGCTCTATGATCTCTGTTTTCTTCTAAATTCTATTTGTGAAAAGGGCTTTGAATTCTTAAAATGCATAATATGTGAAAGATTTGTTCCTTGTATTTTGAGCACTGAAAAGTAAAGTTCCTCGGTTATTTGAATTTCTCCCTGAAATCCTATATAATCTCCAAATTCAAGGCTCTATGATCTCTGTTTTCTTCTAAATTCTATTTGTGAAAAGGGCTTTGAATTCTTAAAATGCATAATGTGAGGTATGTACTGTAAGGAGTATAAAATTTATGAAGAGAATCTTTGATCTTCATAATCTTAGATCATCGTGGAAGTGTCAATAAAGAAAAATAAGTTTGTTTCAAGTATGCGTTTGAGTTATTTCAAGAAAAAAGGAAGCTGTGACTCTTGAGGCCATTGTTCATCATTCTGATGGCTGATCCTGATATTTATTATGCAGGTCTACTACTGCAGTTTGAAGTTGCATAGTTTCCTCGGGTGTTGAAGCGATTGTTTTGGCGGGGCAAATCTTGTTTCATTGGCTAATTTATAACTTATCATGGTAGCTATACATTCTGCTCCATACTATTTATATTGCAAAGATTGAGATATAGGTTGGTAGCTACTGGAACCCGGTGGGTACAATCAGGATTCTATCAGGGTTAACTGGCATAGTTTGAGATCTATATTAAAATTGTTCAAGCAAACCACAGTATTGGTTACTTATTAAGTTTACCGTTAGTTGTGCAATAAGACTTTTAGTTCTTCAACTAGATTATGTCTAATCCAAATCAAACCAGAGAAAAGCCTGAAAGAGGCCCCAAAAGAAAATGATAAGGACTTAAAGAAACCGATGGTCAAATGTAGTCCATAGTTTCCTTAACAAGCATCTCATTCTGTTAATTACAAAATCTCTGTAAAATGAAGGCTACAAATGAGAATCTGCCACCAAATGTGATAAAGCAACTTGCAAAAGAGCTGAAGAACCTGGATGAGTCCCCTCCTGAGGGTATAAAAGTCAGTATCAATGATGATGACTTCTCCACCATTTTTGCCGATATTGAAGGCCCATGTATGTGCTACTTTTGTGTGTAAATTATTTGTTACATGGTTATACCCAAGCTAAAACATGAAATTACCTAACCTCTTTTCAAATATAAACATGTCCAAAGTCCAAACTTGTCAGAAGGAGAGTTCTTTTAGAATTTTCCTTTAGCTCATAATGATAGACAAAATGCATGTGTAAAATTACAATGCCTTTTAGGGGTGCATGTGATATTTTGGTTGAAAGAACAAATATATATTAATCCTCCACAATGCTTTGGTGGATAGAAAAACAAAATTAATTGATCCTTCATGCCATTTCACTACAGTGAAGAATATGAAATGTTTATGTATCTTAAATTATAAATATTATTTGCATGGTCCAGCTGGAACTCCTTATGAAAATGGGACTTTTCGCATGAAGCTGTTGTTGTCTCATGACTTCCCTCAATCTCCTCCTAAAGGTGCCAAATTTTCTGATTCTCTCTTTTTTCTTTCTTCAACTCATGTTATGGTATTAAAATTGTACATCATAACCTTCACCTATTTAAATTATCATCTTCCATTGTAGGTTACTTCCTGACAAAAATCTTCCATCCCAATATAGCAACAAATGGTGAGATTTGTGTGAACACTCTTAAAAAAGACTGGAACCCTTGTCTTGGATTGCGCCATGTTTTGATTGTAAGTCAGCTCTCTCTCTCTCTCTCTCTCTCTCACACACACACACACACACACACACACACACACATGTGCCTGCATACACTCCACTAAAATTTTTAAGCAATCTTTCTATGGCTGAATCATCGCTTTGTCCAACTTTCACTAGTTCTTTTTTTAGTAAATGATGTTTTGTTCCTCGCTAGATAGCAGATTTGGCTGTATGGGAAGATTTCTTTAAATATTTAAAAACAGGTCTTTCTATATTGAAAGAACTATGCCACCATGATAGTAAAAAGTATGTATTTTACTAAATACTGGAATGACACTCAGCATGCCATTCTTGCTCCACAACAAAAGGATTATAATTCATGTAAATAGTAATATTTTAAATAATTATTTTTGTATTACTCTTTCTATAGGTGGTGAGATGTCTGCTGATTGAACCTTTTCCTGAATCAGCACTCAATGAACAAGCCGGCAAGATGCTGCTAGAGAATTATGATGAATATGCCCGACATGCCAGGTTAGTATAAACTCATTTTTGCATGTCCAGGCTCCAGCCACTTATCTAACTAGTTATGATGTCATTTCACTTTTTTTTGTTCTGCTGTAAATCAATAATCACTTTCCAGTGTTTTCCTAATGCCAAGGAAAGTTTATGTATTATAAGCATTTACCACAAAAGAATGACTGGTTTTGGCCCCTTGATTATTAATTTTGGAATTAAATGTAGTCTGCTGAACTGGTGATCTCCAATCCAAATATATGGTCTTTTGCAATAATATTTGCGAATCCACATTGAGTGATTGAACAACTGACAGATTATCATACCCTGTTGTTTGCCCAATTGCGCAAAAATTGATCGCGAATCATGAGCCTCAACGGATGCCAGTCAACCTGGACTAATTCACCTATATTTCTTTTTAACTTTCTTATTTAATTCTTCAGGTTATGTCCTACAGCTTTTGTGCATTACCCTATAATATAAACTAATATGTAGTATCCCTCTTTAATTTCATGTTTATAATATAAACTAATATAAATTAAAGTATACTTGTTATTCTTGAACATGTGATACATTTCACTTTGCTTCCTGGGGATTAGTTTTTGGTACTTTTTAACTCTAGGATGCATTTTTGTGTTATCCTACTTTTGCTAAAAATTTACATCTATATCCAATTTTTTGTGCAGATTATACACTGGAATACATGCAAAACCAAAGTCGAAATCGAAATCAGGGGCAATATCCGAATCCACCACTGCCCTTAATGTGGACCCCTCGAGTACTAATAATGCACTTGGTGGCAAGAAGTTGCCACCTGGCCCCACCCCTTTAACAGCCTCCTCAAAAGGAATAGCAACAAATTCAAATGACCAAAATATCCCTGTTGTCACAGGTCCCTCAGCTCCATTTCCAAAGAAGGAATCTGGAACTGCCAAAGCACTAGCTGATAAGAAGAAAATGGATGCTAGAAAGAAGAGCTTAAAGAGACTCTGATTTTATTTCTGGTAGGGGTGTGTTACTTTCCATCTTTTAGATGTTTCAAAAACGGGGTTATTAGATTAGTGCAATAGGGTTGGCTTCAAATCAGCACCAAATTTGTCAATGTCAGAACTGAGCCAATTATGGGAGGTGTATGATGTCTGTGATGGAAGAAACACTAAATTGTTGTAGCATTGCAAAATTGAAGTGTATTTTAATTATTTCTTTTATTTTTTAAACTCTGTTCTTCTATTTTTTGTGGCTCCATTTTTTTTGGGCCCTTATTTTATGTTGCGGTCTGCAAATTGCATTTTACTACAACTGTCATCGCACATTTCATTAATTTTGCCACCTGCGTTGGTATCCATTATTAAATTGACATAATCTATTTGTATTTTTATGGCGTTGCTTGGTCATGTTCAGGAGGTTTTTTATTAAGTTGACATTCATACTTCACTTTCCGTCCAGTTGTCTATTAACAGTAATTACTTATCTATTAAAGGAAATTGCATAATTGCGACCATTCATATTTTATTGCATAATTTCATAATGTTTTTTTTTTTTTTTATAAATTTATGTAGATTAGGTGCTAGTTTTTAATCAATAATAATTATGCATTCTTATTTTAAAAATAAATAATGTGAAGTTAACAGTAAAGTAGGGGGGGTATTTTGGAATTTGGAGAGAATTTTTAGACTTGCTCTTCATGTAATGGCTGGAAGTTTGAGTTCTTTACTGTGTTTTCTCTAATTTATTTAGAATAATTGGTACCGATGCAGATGGTACGGTACAACAACTTTGGGTTCTGATTCGAACCACAGTTTACCTGAGTAATGAAGAAAATTAAGGGGAAAAGCAACCCAACCGATACCGACTCGAAAAGGATTATTTGGATTTTCAGTATTTATGTAAAAGCAACATGTTATCTGTCTAATTATACATGAAAAGGATTCAGCTTTTTTGATATTGAGGCATGTCGTATTATCTATTCTATCATCTGTTAAATTTGTTTTTTTTCCTTATTCAAATTGATTTGATGGCTCATGTGTCATGCATCTCTTCTCAATTTTATTTCTTTATTTAATGAGTTTCTTTTTATTTTATAGGTTGATTCAAAAAAACTGTAACAAAGAGATTGATTAATCATTCGAATGATAAAAAACATATCTATTTATTCTCTTTTTCTTCAATAAAGAGGTGTTTCTATGGGTTTATGTTGGTATCGTATTCATATTGTCGTATTGAATGATCCCGGTCAATTACTTTTTGTTCATATAATGCACACAGCTCTAGTTGCTAGTTGGGCCGGTTCAATGGCTTTATACAAATTAGCAGTTTTTGATCCCTCTAATTCTATTCTTGATCCAATGTGGAGACAAAATATGTTCGTTATATCTTTCATGACTCGTTTAGAAGTAACCAATTCATGGAGATTGGAATAATTCAGGAGAAACTGTAACAAAAAAGAAATAAACTAGAAAACTAGATACGTGCAGATACAGTCGGATCGAACCCAGAAACCAGCACCCGCACCCGTGCACCAAGCATGACATTTTTTTTTTGCTTTTGGCGTGAATCGAGCCTAGGTTTCCCAGGTCAGCATCGAAATGCTTTACCACTCCACCAATATTTCGTTTGTGTTATATTATAGATTATATTTAATATATTCTGAGGTTAAGTTTTTAGTTATTTATACAAATTTGATTTAAGTTATAATTATCTAAATATAATATAAAAATAATACATATCATAGATGTATCGTATTCTAGATTTTTAAAAATTACCGTATCGTCGTATTCGTATAGTATCTGATACGATATCCGTACTCATATCCAGGGGCGGATCCAATTCATTGGAGGGTAGGGCAGTTGCCCTACCCTGAAAAATAAGTTTGCCCTACCCTGAATCTGTAATAACTTTGTTTTTCTCATTTCTCTTCTAGAGGCTGCAAAGAAATTAACATCGAAATGCATTTTTCTACTCATACCCTCTATCGGCGACCTTCTTAAGAACTTCCCAAATGAGTTTCTTGTTTGTTGAGGAAGAAAGGCTATTCCTTTAATTTGGGTTGGGTTCATGTAGACCATATAAGAGAATTTGTGTATGAATTTTGTAGACCAAGTCTAAAATAAATAAAAAATAGATAGATGGGGCCACTTGTAAAATTTAATGAGACACATGAGGAGAGCAACCTATTTTCTTCTCCTCTCTATTTCATCCGTACAATAGAGCCGTCCATTTCTATCATTTTTTTTTCCATTTTCCTTCACCATTTTGTGCATTAATAGATGCTTTTAGCTTCTTCTTTTTTCCTATTTCTTTCTTCTTCATTATTTTTATTTTTTTTCACTTTTTTGTTTTCTTCTCTCATTTTTATAGGGGTCAACATGTGAAAACAAATTTATAAATACTATGGGAAATCAATGGATGAATGATGTGTTGGTTATTTTTATTGAAAATAAGTTGTTTAAACATGTCTATGATGAAATAATTATGCAAAGTTTCAAACCATGAAGATCCGTAGATGAAAACTCTCTTCATTGATTTAATTATATAGTATTTACTTTTTTGTTTGTTTTTTTGAAAAAGTTTTTTTTAGGATTTTTTTTTGGTTTGTTTTTAATATGTAAAAAGATAATATAAAAGAATACTATTTTGTTGTTGTTTTTTGTTATGTTTTAATTGGTAGTTTGATTATTTGATTATCGAATGATTTTTTTTATCATTTTTTTATATTAACCTTTTCTATAGTATGTTATATTTAAGTTTCAATTTAAATAATACTATTTTTTATCATTAGTATCTGATTATTTAATAAGTTTAAATCCGATTAGCTATTTAAATCCGGATGAAAATTCTGCATCCACCCCTGCTCATATTCATGACATAGGCTATGCCTATCTCAGCTGAGCGGGATTTCTGTGAAAAATCGGACAAAAAAATATGGCTCAGGTCACTAGGCGTTTAAATTTGCGTTGAACTTTTGCGCGCTGCACGACTGATCACATAATCGATGGCACAACAAAGTCAGGAAAATAAATTTAATCCGCAGATCTAATCCGACGGTCTGTAAATTATTTTGTTATCAAGTGGCTTAGATCGGACGGCTTATGTACCGTCAACTTCTTCAGTCCCGGTCAAGTGTCTTTTACCTAAGTAGCTCAAACTGAGCACTTAACGCGTTCTCTCTTCCTTGGGTAGATCTGAGTCGTCAGTTTTTTATCCAAGCGTAAAATTTGATTAAATCCAATAGTTGACGCCTTAAAAGAAATCCAATCCAAGTATCCAACCCGGTCGTAAGGCGAATATTTTTTTTTTGGAATTCTTCCTGAGAATATGTGGTTAGATGGTGGGAGGATTCAGCGTAAACGAACAAATATCAGACCGGGACATCGTCGTTGCGCATCAATTCAAACATTGCTCATATGATTTAGGCGTCGTTTGGGCCGTGTCTTTTCCTCGTGAAACGCTAGAATAAAATGTGACCGTGTAATTCATGGTTAAATTATGGCCTCAATTGGCATCTTCGTTGCGCCTTCCAACAAAACACTTGGCGCAAGGCCTCTTAATATTAGCCGTCATTTCCAGCATGATTTTTAAACAAATTAACGGGTCTTTAAGAAACAGTGGATGTTGGAGTTGCGAAATAAGATTTTCTGGGTGGTGTTAGTGCTTGTGGCAAGTCTATTACCTTAGAGCATCTACAATCCAGAAATCGGAAAGGAATTGAATACTACTTATCTGGCACTAAAGAGAAACAAAGTTGATTTTAATTTCTAGCCGTTCGCATCCCTTCAATTCATTATTAAGTTTGTTTCTTTCTTTTTTCGCTTGGGACCTTGGGTTACGGACCAGTCAGAAAAAAGAGATGGAGATGGGAGCGAATAGAAAAGAGAGAAAGCGCCAGCGTGTTCAAAACAAACGATTGCTTTTAAAGCAAATTTGCTAATTTACAAATTATTTCACAACCTAGCAAACCAGAAAACAATAACCACGTCAGATTAGCAATTCAAAAACAACAACCATTGTAGATGCTCTTATTTGCTTTAAAATTTTGATTGTTAACAGCCTAGTATTTAGCATCCGTCATATATTCTGATTATCTATTGAAATTCAACGTTGGAATAAAATTATAAAATATGTGGTGTTTATAGGGGTGTATACGGAGTGGATTCGGAGCGGATAATGCTAATACCATATCCGTATCCGTTTTTCAACGAGCAGATACAAATACGGATAGTAAACGGATATCAAAATTTAAAATCAGATCTGTCTTAAACGGATAAGGATACGCAGCGGATAATCGACTGATGCGGATTCAAATACGAATATGGAGCGGATCATTGTCGGATATTTAGTAATTCTACTAAATTTTATAATTGTAAATTACCTAATTTGATTAAAATAAATTGACAAAAATTTAATGGAGTTTTTAAGTTTACAAAGTAACAAAAATTGTAAATTACCTAATCAGATTGCATTTTTTTTTCTTTTATGCGAATCAGTCTGAACTAACTTTCTTTTCCGTGCAATTTTCTTCTATTGAACTGTGAATTAAATCTAGGGGGTAGGCATTATATTCATTTAGGGGTAAGCACAAGTATAAAATACAACCAGATATAAAAAAAAAAAACGAATCTAGATGTTGGCACTTGCCTACTCTTGACCCTCTTTGGGCCCTCGAGTGAATGCATGTACAATGAATGAAGTCAATTGATCTTCATTTTTATTTTCTTTTTGTATTTATGTATAAGAGTGTCATGGGTACTATAAAATTAACTACATACTTAGCATGAAAATTTTACATAATTGATTCTCACTAGTGTTTGATCTCCATAGTTTAAAAGTCTGACTCTCGCCCTACTTTATAAAGCAAGAAATATATATGAGTAGAACTAGGGTGTTCTCAAGTTCACCAAGCTCCTTTATTAGCATCACTCATAAACTTATCGGATTGACTTCAAACGATGCATGTAAATTATTAAAAATGATCTACTTCATGAATAATACATTTATATGTCATATTTATAAAATTTCAAACTAATTTAGTTTAAAGTCAAGAGATAAAAAAAAGATGGTTTATAAGTTAATTTTAAAATATTTATTTTTCAAAAAAAAATTACTGCTTAACTTTATACTAAATTAATTTGAATATTTATATTTTTTATACGTAAACACATCATTCATGAAGTAAATCGGTTTCCATAATTTGATTGCTTCATTTGAAGTCTATCAAATAAACTTTTTTTGTTTAGTTCACTAAAAATATAGTGAGGTTAAGAAAAGTCAACATTGAATAACACCCCAATCTATCATTGAGATTAGACTATTTGGAATAACTTATTTGTTGTTTGATTAGATTGAAATAGTTAGAATAGAGAATTGTTACTCTTTGTCTTATTTAAAATAAGTTATTTTTAAGAATTTTAAAAGATTGTTTTATTAAAATAAATAACAGCTATTTTAGATATTCTTATTTTACAACTAAACATACGCTCAAAATATTTCTCTCCCACAAGCGCTTATATATATCTGAAACTTCAGTATTTTTTATTATTAAGGAGAGGGAGAAAGAGCAATAGAATGGTATATATCGAGTATGGGATCCGACTCTGCTACTTTTATTAAATAAAAGCAGGGTTCTGCTTTTACCATCCATACCATTCAAAAATTTTCATTCATGTATCTCGATAAAAAAAATTCATGCACAAATCTCAACAAATTTGAATGGTTGAGATGATAAAAACAGGTTCCTGGTTCCTGCTTTTGTGGAATAAAAGCAGCAGAGTCGGATTCATCGAGTATGCTAGACCAGTAAACCGTATTACAAGTTCTTCAGAACAGAAAAAGTAAAACGATCACACTCCGTGGCGTGTTTTGGCACAACCAAACCAAGTATATGGATAATGGACGACTCTGTACTCTGTAGTACAGGTGTAGTGCCACATGCTGAATCAAGCTGCCACAGCCTATGGCCTTGTACCACAAGTCATGGAGAATCATGTCAAAAGCTGACGATTGTCATCTTTTTTTTTTTGTTTGTTTGTTTCGTGTACATCCTCGTGTTTGTTATATTTTTATGAAGTTAAAAAAATATCATGCATCATTGAGTGGTTGTTCTTTTAAGAAAAAAAAATTTTCTTAGACATTGCCACACTCTTTTGAACATCTTTGCGATTCGCTGTTTCGGTCAATCACGGTAATATTCCGATTAATTTCCAACCAAAGGATGGCACGAGTGCAATGTGGGCTAATTCTCTTCCACCCTTTATTAGATTCTAAACTCTGCTTCTGGAACTAAACACCGCTTAATTAAAAGGAAATCGCATAACCTCGCGGAGCTCTGACAGCGACCCACGTGTCCCCATTCTTCCTCACACAGGCACAGCTACCATGAAGCAACCTCAGCCAGCCGTCCACGTGGCAGCAATCTGTGGCCTCCGCGCTTCTTGTCACTGGACGAACGAACAAACGGGCCAGCGTTAATTTAAAAGGGGTGGCCCAAATTCACCAGCTCCATTCAGTGGGTCACAAGTCTGTGTGCTACTGTGAATGTACTAAGTGACAGTGCGACCCCCGTATTGTTCAAAAATGACCGTCTACGGGAGGGTATTTTTGTCATTTCTGTAAAAAACTATATCCAGAGGAGAATGTGCCACCAGTAGTATGGGTGATGTGACTTGAACAGTGAAGATATTTTGGTTGCGGTATCAATACTTTATTCAGCTCTGCTGCCCTCAATTGCGACTGACGAATAATTTGGGAAAAGAAAAAAAAAACTTTTTGATATCCTCTTCTTTAATTGCAAAATCATTTTGTTTTAATTAAAAAAAATTAACATTGTTTAGGTACAACATAACTTTAAACCAAAATTTAAACTTTTGTAAGACATGACATGGATCATTTTTTTGGGATTAGTCCGAAATAGTCCAATATTTTTATTTTTATTTTCCTTTGAAGTTGGGGAACAAAATTTGTGGGTAAATGAATATATTTTTTATTGTCTATTTTTATTTTTATAAAGAACTTTATTTTTAACATAAATAAGGATCAAATGTCATTAACTTTGCCTCCAGTGCACTGTTAAGTCTAGAATTTTGTATATAAAGAACTGTAAAATTATATCCACCATCGAAAAAATAATAAATTTATTGTTGGATTCATCCTTAAATAGTGCGTTGAGAATGTAGCTTGAATGTATACATTCAAATTTTTTTATATAAACGTTTATATTTTGGTAATTCTTATGTCCGATAAAGGAATTGCACATATTTATTTAACATTATTGAAACATGCATCTATATTTCAACATAATTTTGTTATTGTTTGAAATAGAAACATTATTATTATGTTTTATAAAAGTCAAAATGATATTGTAATTAGACAATGTCTTTTATAAATTTAAAATTCAACTGAGAAGTTTCTTATAAAAATTGATTTTATTTTTATTTAGAAAAATTCAACAGTCGCATAACAAATAGCAAAGGAATATCATCCACAGACAGAAAAAAAAAGAAAATTTAAATCCTTTAATTATTTCCATCTAGAAGTCAAGGCCCGCTCACAGCCACAGACTTTAAGGAATAAGAAAATAATAAAAAACTACTTTCAATTGAAAAAGAAGCTAAGAAGCAGACAAAATAGGGATAAAGAAAAATAAAAGAATGGACAAAATAAGGAGGTGGGCCAGGATGCAGTTCGAGTGGGACTAGGTTTTGTGGACAAGCATCCTTCTACGACCACTTCATTTATAACCAAAACTTTTTTTTCTTTCCTTTTCCTTGTTTTTTATTTTATATCATTCAATGTAAAGGGATTAAAGGAGCCTGCCCTGTTTAACATCAACTAACACTTATATTATTCACTTTTATTGTGTACCGTGTGTATAATTATAATTAAATGGACCCAGCACTGTTAAAGATCATATAATAAAATCTTTTTGAATTGTGTGACTCTCATTTTTGTGGAATACATCCAATTGACAATTTTTATAAAATATTTATTACGATGATTATTTTTAAATCCACGGAACCTAATTATATTACAGAATGACACATTATAATTTGCATGATTATGGTTGAGTTGATGCTTGATTTTATAAGTAAGCACATATGACGAAAATATAGTAATGATGATTTAAATATTTTTAAGATATTTTAATGTACCATATAAAAATGCAAAATATGTTTTAACAGTTTTATCCTCATCATTTTAATTCCTAATGTTATACGTAAAAACAACTTATTTCTTTTATTGAATATTATTTCATCCATCTCACTACAGTCAAATATGTTAGCATCTATGTCATTTTAAGTTTACTTCATTTGTCAAACGCAAAAATAAAATTTTAAGGACCTAATCATTTATCATTTTAAAAACATTCAGCAATGGGATGATCCGACAATAGAATTCTATACAATGAATCACAGACACATGCTTCTACAATAACATAAGAATGATTTTGCATATAAAATTCAAATTGGTTGATTACATCACTGGATTCTCACACAAGCTAAATTCATAAGACTTTTGGTTTCGATTTGCATTAGAATAAAAATGATAAGTTGTGGAGCATGAGATGAAGTCAAAACTTATAAATCACCTCCACTGTGGAAATCAGATTTTAATCTTTGACATTTTATAATTAGACGTGATTTTTCAAAAGATATAAATTAAACGTATCAAATTGATTAAATTGGCGTATCTTAATAGGATAAAAGGACCATCAAATTCTTTTTTTTATTCTTGTTAAAATTTTACAGTTTCACATCCAATGCAATATTAAGATCAAGTAATCAAATCCACATATGTTCCGTGTTACTTTAGTAAACATGGGGAGAAAGATCTGAGTCATCTTCTTATTTAAAAGGGGGAATTTCATGTATATCTCTCAAAAATTTCAATATTACATATTTATTTCTCCAAAATTAATAATTACATATTTATCCTTACAAATTATAGAAACTCACATATTTGTCCAATCTAACTCTATTATATATCAAATATCTCTAAAAAATAATTGAATAATATTTTTTAAACATTAAAATTTATTTTAAACATTAATTAATATTGTAATGACCATTATACTCTTCATCTCTCTCTTTAATCTATTGAGTCGCCCTTTAATCTGTTCAGTGCAATTTGTTACTGTACAGTTCAATTCTGGTACTGATACTGTTCAATGCTGGTATTGGTACGGTACGGTTCAGTACTGGTACGTCTATGTACTGATACTGATATGTTTTAATACTGCTTTCTAACATACTGACCTTAGAAAGAAAAATAAAAGAAGAGTAAAATGGAAATACATAAAAAATAATATTAAATATAATGGATTAGACAAATATGTGAGTTTTTACAATTTTTAAAGATAAATATGTAATTATTAATTTTAGAGGGATAAATACGTAATATTAAAACTTTTGAGGGATATACATGAAATTCCCCCTATTTAAAATTGTGCAACATTACACGAGCATCTCAAATTTACACCGTTTGACGGGCACCTGATTCGTAACTTATCATTTTTTTATTTCTTTTTTTATATTCTTCCAAGCCAACTCGGACCTCGCGTAATCTCAGCCTCAAATTTAATCTAAAATATATTCCACAAAATCAAAATATCAGCCCCTATAAACCATCCATTAACCAACTCACCAACTTTATAAATGATACATTCATCGCCCCGTCTCTTTCCAATCGATTGCTCTCTCCTCTTCGCTCCTCAAGGCCATAACCACCAGTTTCTCCAAGCTCGAATTACTCTCTCCCCCTCTCAAAGCACCATACCGTTGTAAGAAGAAAGGGCAACTCGACGAATTATCCTGTATTCGCCTGGACTCCGATTTAAACCTTGAACCACTCTCAGTGTAAAAGGCCTTCAATTAACCAACTCAGGATCGCAACTTAAAGGAAGCAAACTGGGAGTCGGAAATCGCTAGTCGACTTGCCTGAAGGTGGACAGAATGAAACGCAAAAGTTGTGAGCTGTGCAACGCAGTTTCATCGGTCTACTGCGCCGCAGATTCAGCCTTTCTGTGCTCCTCTTGCGATGCATCCGTACATGGTGCGAACTTTCTAGTGGCGCGTCACGTGCGCTGGACCCGTTGCGTCCCGTGCGGATCCTTACTATTGATCTCCGGACCGGAATCCGATCCTCTAAGGCGCCTGTGCGGCATGTGCAGATCCTGCCCGGCACAGCCTTGCTCTTCTTCGCATTCTGATGCGAGCTCTTGCTTGTCTACGGTGGAGTCGAAGAAAAGGAGGAGACAAGAGACGCCGCCACGGGGCAGTCGTGTGAAGACGAAACGCGGAAGGAGTGCGCGCGAAGCGGAGGTGGAGGGAGTTAGGAGGATTGCACGTGCAAGGAAGATGGTGGCACGTGAGGAAGAGGGATGGGCCGAGTCAGATTAATGGGTTCTTCTCCTCTCTTCGCTTTTTCGGGTTTATCCGCTTAGAGGACAATTTCAATTTACTATTTGTTGATTGGTAGAGATATTGCATTTTTATATGTTTAATTCCCTTTTTTTTTTTTTTGGTAATCTGTATTCTCTGTAATAGACCTTTACATATTAGATCATTGACTAGCAATCAAGAAGTTTTTATCCAGTGTTTTGTGACCTTACTATTTCACTGCCTTTTCCTTTTTCGAAGCAAAGTGCAGTAGGCTCGAACTTCTCAGCTATCTAGCAAGGTTACAAATTACAATTTACAAAGAGGTAGTCAGAACTGAAAAGAAAGAGGGAACTGACTCGGCTGCTCTTCAAATAAAGAGAGTAGTTTTTCAAACAAAGAGAGTATGACTCTGTTATTTTAAATCTAATTGTTTATCTGTGTTGAAATTAAATTTAATTGTTTATCTGTGTTGAGATTTGTGTATAAAAAAAATTAACTCTTAGATTTAAAAAAACATGATCCTACTCTCTTATTTGCCGAGTAGCGGAGTTGGATTCAAGAAAGAGACTTAAAATGGTGAGCTAACTTAGAATTTGAGAATAGCACTAACCAAATAAATTATAGTAATAGAGAATAGTGAGCTAATTCAAGCTATTCATCTAATTTTTCATTCAAACGTAAAATAGCAAAATATTTTTTTCGCTAACCCTAAATTTTGGGATATTATACCTATTAGGTGAAGAAGAGAACAAGGTAAAGCAGTTGGACCTGGCATTAAGCGTTAATTATTTTATTCCTTATCTGGAATGAATGGCAAAATATATATTGTGTTGAAAGATTATTTGAGTGAAGAAAAGATTCAATTTTCTTTTTAATAAACTCTATCTCGAGCTAAATTATATAATATCTATCTTTTAAAAGAATAATATCTACAATCAACTATGCTAAATATGATGATTATATATTATAATATGTTTATTCAATGTTTGTGGGTAAATTTATTAAACGAAATTTATTTCAAACATGAAATACAATAAACCCTACTAAATAGTTATAGAATAGTATCGAATTTACATTATAAAAATCTAAAATTGAAATAATTTTAATCTCTAACTTTAAGAGAATGGCACGAGAAGAGAGAAGAGGTGAAAAATCAGGAGCTTTCATAGAAAAAAGGAATATGGACAAGAACAGCGGAGAGTATTTTGGAGGGCTATGAAATTCTAACAAAGTTTCATTTCAATTCTAACAAAAATCATTTTAATTCATTAGAAGATAATAGAAAACTAGCATTTGGTCTAGTGACTAAGACACATGGTCTCTATATGAGAGGTCATAGGTTCGAAACCCAGATGGGGGGAATCCTTTGTTATAATAACAAATGTATTAAATAGTTTGGTGGTTTGACCTCCAACTTTACTCAAAAAAAAAAAAAAAATTCATTAGAAGATAATAGAATTGAATTGATTTCTAATTGAAGTTTCTTGATTAAAAACTTTTATGTGATGAGGAGAATTCAATCTATTATTACTGAAAACATCTCATAGATTTCTTCATATTTACTAATTGTGTCATTGAAACATCTCATAGATTTCTTCATATTTACTAATTGTGTCCTTAAAATCACAGTTAAGAGTTTTCTAGGTTGAGAACAAAAGAGAACATGAAAAAAACCAAAAATAAAATTACTATTTGAAAGGAGGAGAAGAAGAAATTGGCAATGTTATCAAAAGTTCTTAGAAGTTACCAATTCATTTCTCATCAAATTTGTCCTATTTTACATGAGTCACACGACTTTTCCCTCTTCAAATCACGTTGTCTCCATCTTGCCAATGCCTTCTTATTAGAGAATTTGCATTTTTATGAATTCAATTTTGCGTTTGACAGTGAAAATTATCATTTTGATCAAAATGTGTGTATATAGATTCGATAATATCTCTTCTTTCAAAAAAAAAAAAAATTAAGACTTAAATATAGTTTAAGAATGATAAGTTAAACTTGGATATTTATTTATTTAAATAGGCTGACTCAATATTTTATTTTCATTTTTGTACCTCCGTTCTAATCTAAGAGTAAGACTTGGCACCTTTGCACTTGTAACTTACAATGCTCGTGAATAGTGCTTTAATTCAATCCATTAATCTCTTTTCCTCATTATGCTAAGTGGCAAAGCCACATTGAATCTGAAATAGCCAATTGTTTATCTTTGTATTTTGAAAAAAAATATAAATTATGTATAATTAAATTATTGCCACATTCTGAATTTTTATTTTGTCTATTTCTAAATAACTTACGGTCAGAATTAATTCACGACAAGATGCAATTCTCACTACTTACGTATACCCTCCTTCAAGATCTTCTCTCTCTCTCCAAGGCTCCTCTTCTTGGTGTGCCCTCTAGCTTCTACCAGCATTCATGTGCGATCTCACTGTGACGGTTGCTGTGCTGCTGCTGCTCAAATTAATTGTTTTTTTTTTTTAATCTCCGCTGGATCTTATTTTCTAGATCTTGGGCCACAATAGATCGGCCTGGTTGCTCAGGGTAGGTTGGTGCTTTAGCTCCTATGTGACTCTTTGTGTGGTGGGTTTCAATGTATTTCTTCTAGCTGCGGATATATTGGCCACTATGATGTCCTATGTTATGTGTTTAATTAAATGTTCAATAAAAATGACATTTTGGAATAACAATAGCTTTTACGTTCGTCTTTTTCCCAGCTTTTTAATGAAGACAGATCAATCGTATAATGAGTTCTCAACAATTTATATCAAGAAGAAAATGTTTGATATGAAAATTAGTTTTTCACATAAATTAAGTTTGCTCTATCAACCTAGTAGTAGTAGTAGTAGTATTATTATTATTATTATTATTATTATTATTATTATTATTTAGTTTAACTTTTAATTTTTAAAGGTTAATTTTTAGTTTTTATTTTCGAGAGAGAATTTTCTTTTAGTTTTGTACAAGCTAAGTTTTTCATTTTAGACTAATATTAGATTTTCATTTACTTTTGTGTTGATTTTCAGTTCAATAGTTATCAATATACTTTTTAAAAAAAATGGGCCCATGTTATACAAATTTTCTAACTCGTCACAGGGGGCGGAAACTTTTTTATATATAAAATTAGTAAATTACTATAAAATAAGATAGAAAGGAGAAAAGTACCTCAATTTTTCGGATCATTGAAAGATTAGAGGAACTTTTTTTGGCCCAAACATTTATTTTGTTTTATTTTTTCAATCAGAAATTTTCTCTAGTTCCAATAAAAATGTTGAGAATCTACAAAAGATCCAAAAATCTTTTCAAGTAGAAAAAAAAAATGTTTGGATTGGTAGAATTTTTTCCGTCCAAAAAAAATATTTCGGTCTTTCTATGATAAAAAAATCGAGGTACGCTCTTTTCCTCTCTTATTTTATAATAATTTCTATGAATAAAAAATTCTCCTCAATGTGATGATAGCATTGTGAGGTGGAAATGAATGATTCAAGAAATATTCTACATTTGAAGTAAAACAAACTGAGAAGGTCAAGGAGAAATATTCTACATTTGAAGTTTGATGAGAGTAGTGAAATTCTAAGCTGGAACGATGTTTGTTGAGAAAGAGAGGGAGGAGAGAGAAAGAGATATTTTAGTTTTATGCTAGCGAAGTCAATTAAAAAATATTTTGAGTCTTTTTGTTGTGAAAGTAAAATTAATTTAATATAAATTCAGTTTTCGATTTTTGTGGCCTAATTTGTTTTCGTTCACTATCTTAATTTCATGCATAGACATGATTTTTTTTTTTATTGTTGAAAGTTTGATAGATGCTACGAAGTGACATAGACATGACTGATTGGAATAATATGACACAACACAAACACTGCTATTTTTTTATTTGATATTTTTTAGGGTCAAAACAAGGTCATTCATAAGTTGGAAGTCCTAAACTAATTACTTAAATTTTATTTTTAGTAAGACACGAATTAATCCTCCTCCTACTACTTCAAATTTTAGGTCAAGACTATTTTTGTCATATATAACGCTAGTTTTTATTTTGTTGTCCGCTTCGGCTCTTTCCTTTCCTTCTAAACTGGGCTTCAGTGTTAGAGTTGGGAGTAAGATTAACAAAGTTAGTGAGGTATTTCATAATTTAAAACAGTCGCTAATCCAATAAATTGTAGAAATATCGGAATTGTTAACTAACCTTAGCTAACTCTGCTATTTGAATCGTCCAAATTTTCATCGAAACATAAAATAATGAAATAACTTTATCTCTAACCCTCTTATTATTTTTTTCATCACCCAAATACAAGCGCGTTATTAAAGAGAGAGGGCCGGCCGCGGAGGGGGGGGGGGGGGGGGGGGGGGGGGGGGTGGGTTGTGTGGGGCGATTGATAGTAAATCCAAAATAATTTCAAGAAGAAGTAGGAGTAAATAATACTTTTTAAGGAAATTAAAGTGTGTACTTGTTTTTACTGATATTCATAACATATATCAGTTTTATTCTATTATCAACATTTGGCTCAATTTATGCCAATTTATGTGAGTTTTCACGTTACTTATTTGCATTGATCGATGACTAAAAAGAGTGCTTATACATTATACGGCTGAGTTTAACTATTTGATTTTAATCGACAACTAAAAGAATATGCCATGTATAAATATTTTCTTTAGCTTGGTTCTACATTAAAAAAATGGTGATGATTTTTTTGGTACCAGTTTTATGGATAACACAAAATGGAATTTTGTAAATTATTATTAAAAATTGATTTCAACACTTATTGTAGATCTTCATTATAAAATAATTGAAAAAAAAATAAGGTCACATCAACGCAAGGAATTAAACTTAGTATGAAAAGAGAAAATAAATTCGGCCCACCAGTTTTAAGCCCAACTGTTTCTTGACAAATCCAGTTGTAATCCTGGTATATATTTTTCTTTTTAGATTTCTAAAACTCCCACAGCAACTAAAAGCTGACTTGGGCCACGGCACTGTGTATATACATATGATAAATCTTAGTGTTGGGCTTAAATATATATATATATATATTTTCAACTTATTAGGCATAATTCTCATTTGAAGTCTATTAATAATTAAGAAGTATATCAGGTCATTTTTAGAAAACAAAAATACAAAAATTGCGTCATATAATTTTAAATAAGTAGAAAAATAACACACAATCTAAATTGTATCTAGACCTAGCTTGCTATGTATAAACATCTTTATATGGTAGGACCGCTGGTGATGAATTGTCGTGTAAATTAATTATGTCATATAATCATTAAATCTTACCTTCCTTATGGAGTTATGGTAGGACCTCTCGAGCGACGTAACGGGAGGATGTGAACAATTTTATTTTTACTTTTAGAAATATGTTAAATATTTTGTTGGGAAGGAGAAAGATGACAATTTTTCGATGCGCTGTAAGGAACCGAAACTCGGTATAGAAAGAAAGACCCAGATTGTGATATTTTGAGTCATGCACTAATTGTTAATTTGAATTGATTCAGAAGCAATCCAAGTTCGGTATGAATCTGTCTCTGTATCATTAAGGCTGATTGTTTCGGTTACATAAAATGTATACGCATCCAAAATGACTGCAAGTGTCGTTGGAGAGGAATAAATCTTCTCAAGATGCTGCAATTCTAAATTCACTCATTCATTTCATTTCAATGAATTTAAAAAATAAATAGTTTTTATGTACAAATCTCAAAATAGATAAATGGATGAATTTGAAATTGCAGGATTCTGTGATTATTTTGAATCACATCAAATTTATTTTCCGTTGGAGAACCTTTGGAAGTAAATCCAAGAGATGGCGGTAAAAGCTTGTAGATGAAGTAAAACATTTAATTTAAATATTTGAATTTAAGCAGTACCTTTGATTAGATAAATTTTGATTCTCTTCTTAAATCTTTGATAGATACTAGAGTATTTCTTACTTGGAGGCTTAGGACTTTGAGAAGAAAAGAAGAAGAAACAAGCTAGCATCCTCTTCTTATTCGGGAAATTTTACAAAGTGCTCTTGTTTTTCAAAATATAGAATAAAATAGGACTGCAAACGAATCGAACCGAATCGAACTTATTTCAGTTTGAGTTTGGTTTGAATTAATTTCGAATCAAATTTTTTACGAACTCAATTTGAATCTCTTACGAACTTTTTTACGACAAGGAAGAGTGATCGTAGTCGCTGAGAGCGAGAGGTGAAAGTCGTTTAGGGTTTCATAATTAAGAGCAAGGGTAACGACTTACGAGTTGAGACTTATGACTGGGCGGCCTTATGTTTTAACTTTTAAGTCATTAGCGAACATAAGTCATCAGTAGAAATTATCGGTTCACGTTACTTTGAGATTCGAACTAGAATAGTTTGCGAACCTATTTCGAACGAACCAGGTCCAGTTTGAGTTTGGTTTGAATTAATTTCGAACTATTTCGAATCGAATTTTTTACGAACTTTTTCGAATCAAACTCAAATCGAATCACGAACTACGAATATTTTATGCAGCCCTAGAATAAAATATCCTCCTTCCAAAATTATTAACAAAATGTCCTTGTGGACCCCACTTGTTCCCTCTCTTCCCATTCCTCTCAGTCATTTTTATTTACTCTCATTTATTCTTTGCTTAAGTGAAATATACAAAATTAGAATATTTTTAATTGAAGCATAAATATCTCACTAAATTATTCTTAACATATGATGTGGTAAAATTATTGTAATTGTGAAATTTATACCGAATAAACTAGATAAAAATGTGTATGTTAAAATTATTATATGTTAGTTAAAAAGAGTTTATAGAAAAAATTAATACATGTCTTATAATAATTTGTAAGAAGACTAATATATTGGAAATATTCTATATATATATACTAATATTATACTTTCTAATTTTAGCAAATAAAATTTTACACTTAAATTTTTTAGTCTAAATCATTTATATACATAAAAAATAAAAATTAATCAAAATATAGATGAGAGATCACAATTGTATATTTTACTCAAGCAAATAATTTTTTTTTTTGAAAAAGTGGGGATACCACTAGCTTCATTACGAAACTCAAATGTTCATACAAAAATAACGAAATACAAGACCTGGAATATCAAACTACACCAAATACCTAAAAGCACTACAAACCATAAAACCCAAGGAAAATGCTAAGTAGTCTACGAATACAAACAAGAGGAATCATAAATTGTAATACGAGTAGTGAAACTAGTAATAAAAAATAGCCCTATCATGGATATAGTCAGAGAGGTACGGCCCCTCTAGACCAAGAAAAGCGTCTTCGTCGGAATCCGTATCCTGAGCTGAGGAAATTATCAAAGAGCCTGCCTGATTTAATGAAGTAATATCCATAGGTAGAATCAAAGTTAGTTTAAAATATGAGTCATCAAGTCTTGTTTTACACCAATACGAAGTTAAAGCTATAATTGTAGAACCTACAGAGCTAACGAGGGGGACAGGTATTTGCTGAGAGCAAATCTTGTTTCTGGTAAGCCATACCAACCATAAAGTTGTAGCTCTAATTAATTCTACAAGTAATGAATCTTTCAAAGGAATCCAATAATAAAAAAACCATAGATCCGCAATAGTGGTACAATTGTAATCAAAGTTATTATGGTTTCCTATCCATGACCAAAGGGTAGAAATATAAGGGCAAGTAACAAAAAGATGATCTACTGTCTTGGGTGCACCACAGAATGGACAACCTATATTACCTTGCCAACCACGTTTAACTAAATTACATTTAGTAAGGATCTTATTTTGTCGAAGTAACCAAACAAAAATCTTAATCTTTAAAGGAATTTTAGCATGCCATAAGGTAGAATATGATGTATTGGGAATACCTCTATTGGACAACTACAAATAGAGAGAATGTACAGTAAATAAACCCGATGAAGTCCATCTCCAAAAAAATTTATCAGAGGAGGTAGGCTCAGAAAATATAGAGCTATAGGTGCAAGAGTTAAGTAAATGTTACCATTCAATAAAGAGAATGCCCGTAAGTTGTCTATTAAACTGAATATGAATAATAGAATGAGAGAAAGCATTAGAAACTAGAAGTTGTTGATTAGAAGCAATTCTAAAGATATTAGGGTAAACACAGTATAACGCATAATCACCAAGCCATCTATCTAGCCAAAAAAATGTATCACTACCATTACCAACCACCCTATTGATGCCTAACTCATAAATTTGTAAGAAAGATAAAACTCCAGACCAGAATTAAGAACATTGAGGAATGTGTAAACCAGTCAAGCCATACTTAAGGACTAAAATAGTCTCCATTTACCAGTGACAGTGGGGTCTTTGAAACGAAACCACCACTTAGCTAACAAGGCAATATTCATATAATGTAAGTCTAAAATACCTAAACCACTCTGATATTTAGGTAAACAAACAGTGGCCCAGTTAAGAAGATGGTATTTTTTCCTAGTAGGGGACCCTTAACCAGACCAAAGAAGTTTCCTTCTAATTCTATCAAGTTGGTTGCGAACCTTAACAGGCATTTTATATAGGGACAACCAATAAAGAGGGATTGACGATAGGACTGAATTAAGTAAAGTGACCCGACCACCCAAAGTAAGCAAAGAACCTTTCCAAGTTTGTAATCGTTTATTAAATTTATCGACTAAAGGGGATCAATCAGTAATCTGCAATCTCTTCCAATGAAGAGGAATACCTAAGTAAGTAATAGGGAGAGATGTCAACTTACATCCTAATTGATTAGCTAAAGAAAAAGCACAAGTATTTGAGATATTTAAATCAACTAGTTCACTTTTGTCAAAATTAATTTTAAGACCAGAAGCAATTTCAAAGCCTAACAAGAGATACTTGAGATATTCTAACTGAACTGAATCCACTTCTAAAAATAGAAGGGTGTCATCAGCAAAGTGAAGATTCAAAACCTTAGTATTATTATTATTAAAGGAGCCTAAACCAGGAATTAACCTAGTATCTTGTGCCCTACTAAGAATCTTATTCAAAGCATCTGTTACGAGATCAAATAAAAAAGGAGAAAGAGGATCACCTTGAGAATAAATTGGGAGGAGTGAGAGGGAGGGAAATAGAGGGAACAAGTGGGGTTCACAAGGACATTTTGTTAAGAATTTTGAAAATAGAATATTTTGTTCTATGTTTTGAAAAAGAATGACACTTTGTAAAAAATTTCCATCTTATTCTCTTGTTCGACAAAAGAGGTATATCTAAATCTTTTGTTAAGTTTTACATTTACGGTTTAAAAATCAATTATCTTAATAGATCCTTCAAAGTTATTAGTAGTAAAAATTTAAAATTATATCTACCATTTGTACCATGAGTTCCTTCATAGGCATGACGAATTGGTTGAAAGGGAGAGAATGGTGAGTGCGAGGAACCGAGTGAAAAAATTGTGAAAACTGTTTTGCTATTTCATTTCAAGTGAGAGAAAAAGAGTTTGGGGCGGAGAGTCTACGATTATTTTTTTTTGTTGCCGTAGATTTCTGAAATCACTTTTATTAAACAAAAGCTTTCAATTTTTTTTTTTTTGATGAAAAGGCAGTGACGCTCATTCCATTAGCATGAAATCAGAGTTAAGTTATACAAAATTGTTTAGTTCACCGAGCTTACTAAATTGCCTCCACACAGCTTTAAGATAGGACAAAACACAAAAACTCGTCTTTTGATCACCCACCAAAACACAGTTATAGAGAATATAAAACCTAGGATTAAACCGCTAAACTCGAGGCTAAGATAAGTACTAAATCCACAAACTTGAGCATAACAAAAATATTTTGTAAACTTCATGTTGCAACTGATGGAGACCCAGCTTCAAATCCTAACAGCAGCAGATCCCTTGCTGGACTGGCTGCCCCGTGGAATTCAGTCACTTGGTGATCATCTGGATCCACAAAAACTTTCAATTTATGAAATATATTTCTACAATTTGAAATATAAGTGCCAGATTAGATTCACAATTAGAAAATGAAAGCCGATGCGGATGTTCTAATAATTTAATTTTTTAAAAGATGTCTAAAAATCTTTAATACATTTCTAAAAATAAAAAATTATGGAATGGGGACCCATTACATTCGCCGATTCGCGTAATTTAATTGTTCGTCATAACAAGTTAATGGCCCATTTGTTCAAACGTGTATCCTCTGCATTAACTCAAAAGAGAATCTTTTGAGTTAAGGGATCTAAATCATCCGATCTGCTTTACGATCTGTGCAAACTAGATCCGCACTAATATTAAAGGCCTTCGTGTTAAAATCAGATGGCCGGATTAACTCATTTTAAAATTAGACGGTTGAGATGTATTAACTCAAACGATTCCTTTTTGAGTTAATGCAAAGGATAAGTGTTCCATTTGTTTGGCAACGTTTTAAATTCCAGCGTTGCTACATTGAGGTTTGAGGACACTCCACACTGGAATAAGATTTGATCCAGATGGCTTTGGACCAGACATCTTCCAAAGCGTCTAAAAATTATACGATTAAAGTTCGAACAGTTGATCCAAACCGTTCAACATGATTTTCATATTAAAATGTACTCAGAGATCAAATTTTATATATTTTTTAAAAATTATTTACTATTTTTTTTAGATATGTACAATATGATTGTTTTTGAATGGTCTAAAAACAGTGATTTTATACGTATCTAGAAATATACTAAAAAAATTCTAAAAAAATATAAAATTTGATCTCTAAGCACATTTTAATATGAAAATCATGTTGAGCGTTTCGAATTACTGTTCAAATTTTAATCCTACGATTTTTAGGATGCCCATTTTTACAGCGCGTTTTTCTGTGCGTACAGCGCTACAGAAGCCATTTTGTGTTCCCTCTCCCCTCCTCTCAAACGCTGTACGCACTAAAAATGACGCTGTAAAAATGGTTTCTCGATTTTTAGAGTCTTGGATAGCGTCCGGACCAAAGCCATTTGGACCGAACCTCATCCCCTCCACACTTCGCCGTCTTTTGAGCATTTCTTTGGAAGTGCAAGTGCTAGGGTTTCGTTCCTTCACGCTCCACCTTCTCTCTCTCAATCTCGATCGATCAGACACCTGACGCTTCTTGGTAAATCTTCTTCCTCTACTTGTTATTTGCAAAATTATTGTTTTTGTGTGAGCTGTTTTGCTTCGCGTCTTATTGGAAGCTTAATTCGATTTCTATTTCGACAACGTATTATTTCCTTTAACCGGGAAGGATGCATTACTGGTTTGATATACAATTATAGGCGGTCTAATTGTTACTTGACTATTTTACTCTTCTTTTCAATACAACCTTTTGGTCAGATTAATTGTCTCCTTTATTGAGGTTAAATTGTCCCCTAGACATTGCAAATTAAAATGATAGCTCTGTAGTATATATTTTATACTTATCGCCAGCACCTTGAATTGAACCCCAAATTGTAATTTTTGCATTCATTTTGCAGCAATAAATTTACCATTTGTTGGATTTTAGCCGAGAGCATTATAGAAAACGGGGATAGCATGAATTAATTTGGAGAGAAATTGTTTTGTGAAATATTGTCTATTACTTGTAGGATAGATATAAATAGAAGAAAACCATTTTTTTTCTTCTTCTAAAAATAGGAATTTTTGCATGATAGGCTATCCTTAACCATATGAAAATAGAAGAAAACCCCTAGTTGTAATTTTTTTTCTATCCTTAACCATATAAAAAATGCAATTCACGTGATCTTTCTTGAATTTCCTCATTGAAAGGGAAAAAAAAGACTGTGTCTCAACCTATACAATAATGGGATGCTTCTTGGACCCGTATCAATTGGCCAATCAAAATCAACATTTACTAAAAATGAGAAAGCCTTTCATACATGGATCCAAAGATATCCTTTAATTGAGAAGTGCATGAACATGCAAAGGTGAATAAATGGGGGAGGATAAATAACCTATCTTGCAACTTAAGTGCATTTGGTTTGCTCACGCTACTAATACCCAAGCAAGGGTAAGAGGGCATCCTCCATTTTGTTCCTTCTTTCCAATCATATCTTCATCAATCCCGCAACAGAGCTATCCAAGGCTCAACATTGGATGAATATGATACCTAGGAAAACTGCATCAGGTGCTTCTAATTTTAACACGATAAGAACAAATATGGTAGAAAGCTAAGGTATCAAATTTTACGATCCATAGCTACCTAATTTTGTTAATTTGTTTGGATCTGAATTTATATAATATATAACAAATTCATGTTCATATTAGGTCCTTAATGTAATGGGTCATTAACTTTGGAGAATTACAATTGAAATAATATCTAACAAATTTATGTTCAGATACCCATTTGAGAATATTTATGTTATTTTGAACTTCTGATTACAATATCAGGTGCAATTTCATGTATACCCTACTAAAATTTCACAATTACATATTTTATTATTTTACCCCTCTAAAATTGAAAATATCATATAATCCTTTGCAAACACAAAAATTATTATCTTTTCACATCATATTACATATTTCCCCATCCAAAACTAAATATCGTTTTAATACTCCTAAAATATAAAAATCTTGTTTACAACCTTCTAAGACCTCAAAATTCTCATTTTACAACTACCAAAATTATCCTTCTAGACTAGAAGCTCCTTAATTTTCTTGAATTTGTATCCTCTGCATTAACTCAGAACTTGAGTTAATGCATCCCGGCCATCCGATCAGGATTCGGGCCAATCTGAACCAAATATTCCATTAATATTCGTGCCAACAGGGATCGGATGTTCCAGATAGGGCTGTCCAAAAAGCTCGTAAGCTCGTGGCTCGCTCGCGACTCACATTGGCTCGATCGGTAACAGCTCGTTCGATAGTGGACCGAGCTGTTAACGAGCTGGCTCGCTAACAGTTCGGGCCAAAATTAACGAGCTGAGCTTTTGCCCAGCTCGGCTCGCCAGCTTGCGAGCTAGCTCGGCTAGGCATCAATTTGTGAATTTGTATGAATTTGTGTGTATTTTATACTGTCAAGCTTGATCCAGCTTGATCCAGCTCGGTTCAGCTCGGTCCAGTTCGGTCCAAAAATGTTTGTAAAATTTATTTTCTTCTTAAAACAAGGTCCAATCAAACCTAGTGAGCCAGCTCGTGGCTCGCGAGCCACCTCGTGAGCTGGCTCATCACGAGTTTGAGCTGAGATTTTAGCTCGCGAGCTGTTAACGAGCTGGTTCGCTAACAGCTCGGTCCAGAATTAACGAGCTGAGCTTTTGCCTAGCTCGGCTCGAGCCAGCTCATTTACAGCCCTAGTTCCAGATTCATTCTGCATTAACTCAAGTTTTTTGTAGACAATACAAATTCAATTTTCTCTGTCTTTTTCATCTTCCCTCTCCACCTCTCTTATCTAGCAATGCTAGATGCAAGAAAGAAATGGAAAGGTAGAAGAGTAAACAGTTAAAATTTCATACAAAAACTTCAATCCATACTCGATAGCTTGTTTATCTTTTATTTTTGCATAATTTAGTTACATATAGGATTCTTTTATGTGAAACACAGATCGAGCGAGTGATTTTTCTATATTTGGTGGGGAGGGTAGAAGGTTTTGAAGGGTATAGAGTTAGTTTAGATGAAAAAAAGAGCGAATAGGTCAAAAGATTTGCTTGAAATTTTCAAAATAAATAAATATGATATTTACAATTTGGAAGGAAAATATATAGTTTTAATTTTATGACGGTATACATGAACTTCAACAGCAACATCAGATTTGATACTTATATAAGAGGAAAAAAATGAAAAGTTCAAATTTTTGAAATGTAAACTTTTAAACCAAGGAAATTGCATATTCAAATTCAACGAGGTCATACGATTGACAACATAAAAGGTGTGCACGGGAATATGCTAGGCTTGGACCATCTTTCAAGAAAGGATGAAAAAAAAATAAAGATTTGGTTGAAGCCTTCTTTTGGAAGATATATGAAGAAAGAATGATCAAATTATAAGAATGCCAACTTTTATCACATAAATATATATTGCCAATAAATGTCTGAGATTTGGATATATAAATTGCCATTAATTAGGATTTTGTGCTTCTATTATGCCTTTTGAATTTGGATTGTTAACAATTATTTATAGTTCCTTCTCAAAAACAACTCAACGACTAATATTAATTTATTTTTTTCCATTTTCAAGGAATTATGTCTCCTATCTCTACAAGAAAAAGTAGTCATATTTATAAACAAAGGAAGTTGAATGATAATGATCATGTTTCTCTAGTAGAGAATAAAAGAACACAAAGAGAAAGAACTCATAGCAACAGCTCTGGCCTAAGCCATTGTGCCCAATTATCTATAGAAAATAACTCGCAATGTTTATCATCAAATACTGATGCGAAGTTATTTACAAATTTCTCATCTACAAGGAATATATGCATCCGCATACTGCGAAATCACGAACTTTTACTAAATAGAAAAGGAGAAACCTATAGAAAGACTAATAATTGTCAAGATGAGATGCGACGTCTAAAGTGCAAAAGTTGTGATGCTATTGGATACTCTACAAAGATGTTGATTTGTGACAATTGCGAGGGACCATTTCATTTGAAATGTAGTGGTGTGTTCTCAAGGAAAGTACTTCCTGATGAATGGTATTGCCACCCTTGTTCAAGGAAGAAGCGAAGAGGAGCACTACAAAATGTGAGTTTGGGAAGTGGAAAGGTTATGAAAAGAAATGCAAAACTTGGAAGAGAGAACTCTTCGAAGTACGCATCAAGTATCCGAATTGGTGAAAATTTCCAAGTCGAAGTTCAAGAGTGGTTTGGTCCAATTCATGAGTATGTATTTCTATCATAATGATGTTACTTTTAATTTCACCATGTTTAGTTAAGGCCTAAATCATGGAATAAAGGATTTATGCCTCAATTATTCCACCGAACGAGATTTAAATAGGCTGGCGTAACTAGGCGTAAGCCCAAAGTTAGGTTGACATAAGCTAGCCTAAACTAAACCACCTCCCTAGGTACCTTAAGCTTAAAGTTAGACAGACTTAAAGTAGCCTAAACTAAACCACCTCCCTAGGTGCCTTAATTCCGTGTTGCGTCATGGATCCACTATCAATGACTATTAGCAAAATGGGGGAATTTTACGTGTACACCTCAAAAACTTCAAAATTACGTATTTCCCCCTCTAAACTTCAAAAACTCACAAATTTATCCATTTTATTATCTTTTATATTAAAACCCATTCTAAATTTATAAAATACTCATTTTACCCTTTATATTAAAAGCATATAAATCTCATCAGACTCAAATTTGAATATGTATGGTTCCTTTACCGTCCGAACTGCTTTTAGATTTGTGCACGCAAGATCAGAATGAATCTTGATGCAATAACGCACGTATATTGAAGCGACATGCACAGATCTTAATGCGATACGCGCTGATCGAAATTGCTTTAAGATCTGTGTACATTAGATCAACACGAGTATTGAAGCGATGCGAACGGGTCCGACGGTAGAGGAACTCTTCAGATTCAAATTTGAGTCCTATGTACTTTGTATGCTTTTAATAAAGGATAAAATGGGTATTTTAAAAATTTAGAATGAATTTTAACATAAAAAACAATAAAATGGATAAATATGTGAGTTTTTAAAGTTTGGAGGGGGAAAATACGTAATTTCAAACTTTAGAGGTGAAAAATACGTAATTTTGAAGTTTTTGAGGGGTATACGTGAATTTCCCCTTGCAATACTCATTTCTCTTTCTTTAGACCTTAATCAAATGTGAACAATTAAGGCCGGCATAAATGGGAATAACCAATTTAGCCTCTTTGACTTTAGTCATCAACCAAACATTATTTTTTTGTGTAAAGCTAACAAGAACTATTATGACAAGTTTAACGTTATAAATATAGAGGCGTGATTACGATTAATGTGCCACCATACTTGGAGGAGGTTAACTTTATATTTTAGTCTTTGTTGTTTATTTATAAATTAGGTCGGAGTATCGGGGGTGTTCATCGGGTCAAAATTGGTTTTAAACCAAACTGAGAGAGTTCGGATTAAACAGTTAAATGAATCGATTATGTATATTTTTTTAAAATTGGTTTAATTGTTCTGTTCGATTCCGTGAGTATGGAACTCATTTTTTGATTTTAAACAGTTTAATTGTTCTTGTCACACCCCAAACCAGAATATCTGGATTAATGTGTGATCAACCTCGCCTCGTGTTTATTAATCAACTAAACACGCAAGGCTGAGAGTAATCATCAATATGCAACGGAAGCGAAATATAAATATATAAATCAAAAGTCAAACATCAGTCACATATCAGTAAATACACATACATATAATACAACAGTCTATGTCACATCCAGAACATAATCTAAGCAAAAGATAATACATGATCTACCAATCCCGTATACAGAAGAACAAATACAGATTCGCAGATCAAATCAGGTGATGATCCTAACGGTCAAGCAGAGTGGCCTTCGGGAACAGCTCCTGACAACTCCAGCTGCGGATCGTCAGACGCTGTACCTAAAACCCACGAAACAACTTGTGGGTGAGCGATAAATCGCTCAGTATGTGACCCAGAACTATTTCCTCAGGGATCCTCTACGGTCAAAGCACTTTTATTTATAAATCTAAGTACAATTATGCTTGTAAATAAATATGCACATGTGTGAACCTATATCAATATCTAATAAAAACGAAAACATTTTTAATCATGATGCGAATATCCTATTATGCCAACATGCGAAAGTTTCCCCAAACAAAAATCCAAGAAGAATATACTATTGATAGTCAAATCGGGAAAATCAGTATCGAAATACTGAGTGTAGAATTTATATAATAATAGTACGAATAATAGTCACCCCGTGCTGTGCTAATCGGATCAAAGATCCTCAAGATATGTCTAAGGACTGCGATCATAGAGTCTAGTGATACACGGTGCCTAGTGACACCGAGCACTACTCACAAGTTATAACACGCTAGCCGATGAACATATCTTACTTCGGTGTTTGTTCCTTACTCTAAAACGATCCATAACCAAACATATAAAATAGGAGAAATCATACAATGCAAGTCGTAAAAGTTGTCAATCTCATCCCTCATGAGCAGGTGAGAACTCTACCGTCTGGCCAGATCAATAGGAAAAGGGACTCGAGATCGGTCCCACGTATCAAGGCTCGAGATCGGCCTTCGTTCTAGGCAATGTAGCTCCTAATGTAGGTGGAGATCACTCCAGAATCGTTCGTGCCTCGGGGCTCGAGATCGGCCCGCACGGAATGGTAAAATGATCGAATGAATACATAATCAAGTTTATACATATAATATAAGTCCTAGAAGACCATCCGGAAGGTCAAGTGACACCCCGGCTCAATGGCTGCGAGGCCGACTCGTGTCCCATTCCACGAGCCGGAGCACAGTCATTCAGTCTCTACTCAGCTCTCACCAATGCATGCGTATAAATATGCAATAATATATTGCCTTCTACGAGAAGAAGGCAATCTAATAACCTAATATTCTAATAATAATATATATAATGTTATTTTATTTACCCTACTCCTAATAAACAGTAAATTCTTTATTTATCGGGGTTTATGCAATTTCTACCTACAGTGCAGAAAGAATAAACATGCTCTACAGTTTTAATGCATCTACTTAAAATAAAGTGCGGATGTCAGGTCAAGTGGAACGACTTGGTAAGAGTACGCCCACGAAAGAAATAATTCAGATATCCCACACCTGTAGGGCTGAAGACGCGGAGGCTAACCCTCGGGAAATATAGTGGAATCCTCGCAAGCTCCGATCAGTACGTCAGTCGGATCGGACCATAGGTCAGACTCGTACGGAATATGTGGATCTGAAATTACGTAATTTAAACTAAGTAAGAATCTACGTCAGATTATACTAACCCTCGTCCCCAATAAATGTGTTTTTGTTAAATCCTGGATTATTTCAATTTGTAAAAATTTCCGATTCGGTTAGTCGAACACTGATTATTAACTTAATATTTGCTAATGATTTAGTCAGATACCGATCATTCACTTTCATTTAATTTAATCTAATTTAAGCTAAAGACTAACGTTATTTCCAATATTTCAATTTGAAGGTGAGTTGTTAGCAGAAACTCTAGTGTCGAAATATTAGCAAACTAGTTAATCGCAAGTTACGATATTCTACGCGGGGATCTACTTACTTTGATCTATTTTAATCTAACTTGATTTCAAAAATAAATAAATAGTACTTTTAATATTTTAATTTGAAGATAAATTGTTTTACGTAATTTAGTTCATTGAATTATATTCGTAAAATAACCACGTCGCTCACTACGGTAATTTAATATGAACTTTTAAGTTACTTCAACTGCTTTAACTATATATTATGTTTAATTAATTAAAATAAGTCATAATAAAAAGATCTGACTGATCTGATTCGAGTCTTGAAATTTATTTCAACAATAATTAAGTCTATTAAGTAATTATTCGATAAAATATGTGTTACTTAATTACCTATCTATACTAATACGTATAAGAATCAGAAATATATTTTGTATTAATTACTTGTGCTAATTCATATGACAATTACGTTTACTATATATAAGTTACATGATTAAAACATGTTATTTAATTTATTATCAAATAAGAATATATTTCTAATACGTATAATACCAAGGTGCGTTGGTTATCTATGATCTTTATTGGTACGTTAATGAGGCGTATTTCATATGTATAAAATAGAGGAACGATTAGAAATTGTAATTACTTTTATTAAAAATAACTTGAAATTATTCTAACTATGTATATAGACTAAAAATACGTTGTTAATTAATTATTCTAATTAAATTTACGAGTTGGGTCGATTTACATAATTTATTTCGCCAGAATGTTCGTAAGATAATTAATCGCGAGTTACGATAAACTATTCGTGTTCCACTTAATTTAATCTATTTCGATTACTTGGCTACTTTGGTTTTACTTATTTTGACCATAAGCATTTTAGTCGCTCGAAATTCAATTTTAAAAGTAAATTTATAAATTATAACCCCTAATGCTATTACATTACAAAATGTGTAATTTGTATAAATATTACTAAATGTGTATTTAGTTTTTATTATAGTTTAGTTATTTTATATTTTAGATGCAAAATTTGGTTATAAAATTTTAAAACGAAACCTTTAACTAATTTATGTGTTTTTAATTATTAATAACTAAGTCACGAAATTCGTTATTTTATTGCTATTCTAACTATACCGTTAATTCGTCGTTTCGAATCTATGTATAAAATAATATTTTTCATTGCTAATTAGTTGTCCTAATTAATTAGCAACCATTTTTGTTTACGTTTCAAAAACGTTTAAAACATTTTAAATTTAAAAGCTCGTTGTTACACATTAAATTTTTTTTAATGCATTGGGTGTTTTATTTACTATTTGTTTCGGGATCATATAATGTCTAATATCGGGCGAACATATGCTCAATTCATGTTATGAGCTATCTATAGAGGCAACAATGCCCTGGACTTTTCTAATCATTTCCCGAGCTAATTTAGGTTTACGTAAGCATCCGATTCTCATTCGATTCCTTATAAAACCTAAATTTTAAAAGCCGCGTTTTTATCCGACAATCACGCCTTTTGGAACAATCCAGATACCATAATTTTATCCAATTTTATCCCTTTTAATTTTCACTTCAGCCAAGTACAATCCGAGTCCAAATTTTAAACAAAATCCCAACTTTTGCATTTAGGTTCCAACAATTTATTTTATCAGTCTAAGGTTAAAATTTCACACAAAACCCTTGAATTTAATTTTATTTACATATAGGTCCCTGTCAAGTCAAAGTCCGGTTAGGATAATCACAGTACAGTACCAACGGTATCACTGGGCCAGTACCACTGGTACTGGCACCGCACACTCACAAGCACATAGCCAAACAGGGGTAAAACGAGCACCAGCAACAACACAAACAAGCACAAAACCACAGCACAGATCGGTATCGAGGTACCACTGGTACCTCTCTAAACCACGTAACAGACCTCACAAAGGCCAGAAACAGAAAGGAAAACGGGGTTTGAACCCTTACCCGATAGGAAGAGGGTCCCAAGCGGGATACTCGAAATACGACCAGTTCCAAGCAAGGGCTCGCCACGGCCGTCAAGGAAAACGAAAGTCCGAGCACCCCCAATAAATGGCACCGCCAAGCACCACAAACAGCGCAAGGCAACAAGAGACAGAAATCGCAAAACCAAACAGACTAACCCAAAACCAAAACCCTAGGGTTTTGGGAAATCAGCAAGCACAGAGGAACAAGAGAGAAGAGAGAAGAGAGAAAGAGATTTATTTTCTCAGCACATGAGCGAAGGCAAGGGAGAAAACCAGAAAACCAAAACGAGAGAGAGAAGAGAGATTTATAACCGTTCGAAGGCAACGCACACGCAACCGGGCCAAGGCGTCAACGACGCCTGACATCCGTACTGCGAAATTCGTCGCACGCACGAGGGCGATGCGATGGGAGCAGGTAGCACGGCGGGGTTCGTAACCCAAAAGCGAGAGAAAACGCGGGATCCCTCTCCGCTCCCCGTCTCCAGAAGAGAGAGAGAAATCGCCCCAGTAGGGCCTGCGCGCAGAGAGGAAAAGAGAGGCAGCGGGGGAGAAAGAAAAAGAGAGAGAGGGGAGGGGTTTATAAAAAGGGGCTGCTTTGAGATTCGTGCAAGATAGAGATGAACGGTTCAGGTTTGTCTCAAAATTAAAAGAGAAAGAGAGTGCGGATCTCAACTCAATTTGGATGGAATTTGGAATTCATTTCCTTCTCCAGGAAGGAAAAAGAGAGAGGTGGGGTCCACTAGCAAAAGAAATTTGGAGAAATGAGAGTTTGAGGTGGGATTCGTGTGGTCATTCGTGTGTCGAGTCATTTTATTTTCTAAATTATTGTTGTAATTTTCTAATCTAATTTATTTAATTCGAATCAATTTTCTTAATTGAATTTTAGGAATTTAATTGGTTCAGTGAAATCGAAGTTTTATTATGATGCTTTTAATGAGTACTTATTTATAATCTAATTAGTTCGTTAATTAACTAAAAATTTTAATTACTCGTAATTATTAATTGTTAGTGTAATTAATTAACTTAAAATTTACATAATATAACAGTTCTGTTCTGTTCGATTCCGTGAGTATGGAACTGAGAGAGGATTATAATTTTTTTGAGCTTATAAAATTTTTATTATGAATGTTTTCTTTCACCGTGAGTATGGAACTCATAAACTGTAATTCAATTATGTGTATTGAAATAAAAAAAAATGAGTCTATAAAGAATTAAAAAAAAATTAACAAAGACTATATTTTTTTATTAATTATTAATCTTCTTATTTCGGTTCAACTTAACAAATGGAATTTAATTCAGTTTGTTTTGTTCGATTTTAATTCTGGTGATAAGTTTATTTCGGTCGGTTCAGTTGTATTTTTTTAAAACAAAATAAATTTTGGCTTGCCAACTAACACGAAACCTTAGATCTTTCGATTCCAATAGTCTAGCTACAATTAGAATAGTTTCGGGATCAGAAATGATCGATCCAAAACACATCCTTTCAACTCGAATCTTTTTTTAAATAAAATATTGCATTTTAAGATTATTATTTTTTATTTTAAACTAGGTGTAGATTCTATAATAAATATGAGATCTTAGACATTTAAATTCCATTAGATATGCCATGTTAGTGTAGTAATAGGCTAACAAAAGGTTGTCGAAATTTGTCCTTTTAACTATAATATTTCTTCAAATAAAACATACGATTTAAAGAACTTTTAATTGCATGATGTAATTTCACACAATGCATGATGTAATTTCACACAATATAATAAAAATTGTATTCCATAATATGTAAAATTTCATGTGGGGTATACTTAATGAATTAATTAATCAAATATAATATACATTTATTTGTGTGTTTATTATTTCTTTCTTCAAATAAAACACTACAAGTTAAAGAACTTAAATTGCATTTTGAGGTAATTTCACACAAGATAATAAACGCTATATTCCATAATATGTAAAATTTTATGTTTTCTGAGTTTACTTTATGAATTAATCAAATACGAAAGGGTGTAAACCATGGTTTGGAAAATCAGTCGAGTCCAAGTTGACTTGGCCAAGTTGGATTGGAATCAGTTGGGGGTGATTCGATTTATACCCAATTTACATGGTTGGTCAAATTTTGAATTGAAACTTGGTGGATTGTTTTGACTCGGCCAGTTCAACTGAGTTTTGCACTGAGTTAAACCGATTCTTACTGATTCATTCGATTTCAAGCAAGGGATGCTTTAAAAATCATGGCCAACTAGTTTTAGTTCGATTTGAAGAAGGTAATTGGAAGCCTGGAAGGTCATGGGTTTTCGATTTGGGACAAAATGTCAGCGTTTTGTAGGAGATGCACTTGGCAAAGATATGATTCATATGATTTTGCATAGACTCGTTTCACGATATTATTGTGCCAACACTTTTTAAATATGTTAGATAGCTCACGATCCTTATGTCCATTTTTTTTTAACTTTTGTGCTTAGGTGCTTCCAATGTGGTTGGTAATTCATTTGCTTCCATGAATCGTCGCATTGGTGGTTATAAATACACACACTGTAAAATAATATAAACTTTACAACACCGTTTGATATTCATTTCTTGCGACCTTTCTAAAAATTTTCAGACAAATCGTCTTTCAGTACAAACTTAAAACCTCGAATTTGTATTCTACAACCAATAGTGAGGCATCTAATCCAAGATTCGTAACAACTGCTAACCCAACAAATCAATGGAATAACGGAATAGCAAGCTAATCCAATATTTCAGAACACCTACTTTTCACCCAAACACGGAATAGCGATCTACTTCTTGCTATTTCGGAGCCATCCAAACGCATTAGAGTTTCATGCATAAAGGTATTTTTTTAATTAAACCAAATTCAACATATTTTAAAAATATAAAATAATATTCCATTTTAAATATATGCCAAACCGTACCTCCATTTGAGCAGCGAAATCCATTGCTAGAACATCACTTTATTTATTTACTATTTTTTGTAATTTCCATTTTTTTATAAAAGAAAAACTATTTCCAATTGTTTTCAAGTATTTAAACAATTTTACATAATTTTGAGTTTTCAATTTGAATCAGCCGAGTTTGGTCCAATTTGCCAATTCCATTCCACCAAACTACTTGTCGATTCCGATTCCGATTCCGATTCCGATTTTGATTTTCAAAACCATGGTGTAAACATGTTGGATTGGTCGGGTTGTAGGTTTTCAATTTTGATTTACACTTCCCGGGTGACAAATTTTTTAATTTGTGTATGGATCACAACTTGAAATTTTTCTAATTAAACATAAATACTAGACGATAAACATTATATTGTTTAATCAGTAAACCAAATTTTGTCAATATATACATGAATATTACTGGTATACTTAAAAGCAAGTTTTTCTAAGAAAATAATGCATCCTGTCCTATTGGGTCGTTACATTTTACTATGACTTTTGAATAAATTTGTTTTCATGATTGGTTTGTCGTTATTCAAGATACAATCTATATTTTATCATATCAAAATCCAAATCCATAATTTTTCAGGTCATGTTAGATGAATCCGAACCACTGGGTATTATTCTTAAATCTCAAGCGATGCTTCAATATAAAACTTTAAAAAAAAATTGAGTTCATTCCAGACCAACTCTTAGGCCGTAAAATGAACAAATCAAGTTATTGAAAAAGAAAAAAAAAACATAAAGGTTTGGATTTGTCATTTCAATATACGTTTTTAAATATAATTTTCAAAGAGAGGTTGTACTGTTGTAGAGCCTCCTCTTTTTATGTTGTATTTAGTAAGAAGGTCAGATTATATTAGTGAAAGAATTTTGGAGCCAATTGATCGCCGCTGAATTTAAATAAAAGACAACTAATAAGTAAAAACGGTATTTGTATCGTAAGATATTCTGAATCTGAATTTTTATCTATGGATACCCATGTATCATTTTTTGTTTCAAGTTCCAAATATTTGTAGAGCTTCCTATTTCTAGTTTCAGGTATTAACGTTGTCGTTAGGACTAAAAGTTTAGTTGAGGCAAATTTCGGAGGTACAATTTCGGAGGTAGGTGCAAATTTCCACCTCGGGTACCTATTACAGAGATATTCTCACTTGTACCACCTTGTTCCCTGGTGATACTGCAGTACAACTTTTTATACTATGCTTTGTACCTGTCTTGATTCTTTTTCTCCATGCAGTGATGATGGTTATTATGAGGAAATCAAGGAAGTTAGACCTGTGGAACTTGGCAATTTGAATGAAAGGCATGGCCACGAACCTATGACTTAGTAATGTTCTAGGAGAATGCAGTAAAAACGAGAGCTTTGGTCTTCTCTCCAAACATATGGAATTCATTTTAGAGTTGCAGCATTTCAAGCAAATATTCAAGTATTATATGAATATTCTGAATTGGAACATTAGAGGTCTCAATTCTACTAGAAAGTGACAAATCTTAGTTGATATTGTTAAAAATCATAAGATTGATATGATAGTAATACAAGAAACTAAAAGAGAACAATTTTCTGATAGAATTCTTAGAACTATATCTAATCATTTTGATATCTGAAAATGGATGAGTTTTGTAGGAAAGTCTGGAGATATTTTATTTGGATGTAGTACTGAGTTTGAAATTGTATATTGTAGTATTCATAGATTTTCTGTAGATATCTTTCTAAATTGTCTTTCGGATAATAAACAACGGATGATTACCATTTGTATTCATAGATTTTCTATAGATATCTTTCTAAAATGTCTTTGGGATAATAAACAATGGATGATTACCATTGTCTATTCTCCTATAGAATCATCTTTAAAATCTGTCTTTTGGTTTGAATTAGAGAATAACAGATTTAATAGGAGTGAATTATGAATTGTTGTGGAGATTTCAATGCAGTTAGACTAAAACAATGAAAGACCCAGCCTGGTTTTAATGTGAGACTTAGTAAGATGTTTAATAATTTTGTCAACAAACATAATCTCATCGAACACAAGCTCCCAGATAGGATATATAGATTTTTTTTTTAAAATATAACTCATACAAAAAAAATTAACCAAAGCAACCTTGTTTGCATTGAAGCTATAAAAATAGCCTCCACCGGTCCTGTGGACCGATGTAGCTTGAGGAGCCCTTACTCCACCAATCCACAGGATCGGTAGAGTCATTTTACAACCCGACACGACTAGCGCCATAGAAAATCCACACATAAGCCTTCACTGGTCAACAAGACTGGTAGAGCCGGGCTTTTGAAATTTTGCATCGAAGTTGGTCAACTATAATAGCTCCACCTTGTCACAGGACTGGTGCCGGCATTTTTGGAGCTCCACCGGTTCTGTGGATCGGTGTAGGTTAATTTATGTGTAATCTTTGCGTGTGGCCACTATGGCAGATGAGAAAATATCTCCACCGGTCATGTAGATCGGTGGAGCTAGGCCCTTCCAAGCTACACCGGTCTACAAGACCGGTGGAGTCTATTTTTATAGCTTTCAAGGATACAGTGCTGCTTTGGTTAAATTTTTTTTGTATGAGTTCTATTTTAAAAAAAAATCGGATATATACATGATCAATTGGTAGGCAATATGCTCTGTTGGATAGTTTTTTTATTTCTATAGAATGGGATGAGTCGTGTCCCCATAGTTTAGTAGAAGATTTAAGTATGGATCTAATATTGTCCAATACTGATGTCAGGAATCCAAGATAAGGTAGATAATCCTTTTTTTAGATTTTGTTCAACTCGTTCAAAAGTGGTGGAGTTCCCTTTGGATGCAAATAATCTAGGACAGTAGTTTGGATGAAAAATTAAAATTCCTTGGGAAAGAAATTAGAGGTTGGATTAGAAATCACTATGCAGCTAAACAAAAAGCTAAGCAAGAAGTCTTAGAATCTCTTAAAATTTAGAACAATTACAAAGAGGAAAGAGAGCTAACGTGGCAGAAGAAGTAGAATTTTGGAGATTTCATAAAAATACCTTGGATGACATATTTTTAGAAGAGACGTATTGGAAAAATAAGTCAAAATAAAAGTGGTTAAAAGAATATCACAATACCCAAAAATATTCATAAGATAGTAACGTCCCATCAGCAAATAAGACACAATATTAGTTCTTTAGAAATCAACAGTGTAATGACTAAGGATGAGTCACAAATTAGAATCAAATTGTGAATTATTATCATCTGATCTTGGGAATTCTTGGTGTATGTATTTTTAGATAAGGGTTTTTGGAATCAAGAAGAATTCGATGGGCTTCTCTGTTGTCCAATCCGCTTCAAGATCCGTGTGCATGAATATTGAAGTTGCCACACAGATTCTTAAAGCGAATCGAACGGCAGAGGAGACCATCAGACGCACTCTTTTTCCTGATAAGTTCACATTCAAATTCTATCAATATTTTTTAAATTGGTAAAATCTGATATATTCTTATTGTGTCAATAATTTTATACTCATAATTTAGATCTCCAAAAGCTGAAAACAAGCTTCTATTTGCCCAATTCCTAAATAGCATAATGTTTTGAAGATTAAACAATTTAGACCCATAATTTAGTGAATTGTAGTCTAAAGATTATCTCTAAGATTCTAATAAATAGGATGTAGCTAATCATATATAGGTTTATAGATTAAGAGACGGGTCTTAGTGTAAGCCAAAGGGTGCTTAGCCACCCTCATAATTTTAAATTTTTTAATCAAGTATATTTAATTTTAATTTAATTTTTTTTTATAAAGTTTAACCCCCCTTATAAAATAACAAATATTTGTTTGTAGCCTAGTGATTAAAGTTCCGTATCGTGGTTGTTGAAGATTTTGGATTCAATTCCCAAAAACCACAATTTATATTTTTACATTTTATGTTTCAGCCCTCCTATCTAAATTCTCTAGTTCTGCCCATGTCTCATTTCATAAAGGTAGGTTTATTCAAGATAATGTAATTTTAGGACATGGAATTACATCATTGTAAGGTTACTGGACAACAAGGATTGTTATCAAATTGGATTTCGAGAAGGCACCTGATAAGATCCACTGGGGCTGTTTGGCAACACAGTGGGGTTGTTCGGCAACAAGAGATTAATAGTGAAGGATTAAGAGCTTAAGAAGTACTAAGAAACTGATGTTTGGCTGTCTTAATCTGTGGATGAAAGCTAAGGGAGTAGAGGTGCCTTAAGGTTTGGCAGAGGATTAAGATCCGGACAAAAGGAGGCTAAATGAGGTTATTTTAATCCGCGCTAAGAAACTGGTGATCGGCAAGATTAAGCGGCTAAGGAAACTAAATATTCATATTCAATTATTGTCAGACAACACCTGTAGGATTAAATGTTAATATATGCTAAGGAGCTCATATTCAATTGTCTTAACCATGGGTAAAAGCTAAAGAAGCTTAATCCAGGTGTAGGGATGCCTTAAGACTCAAGCAAGAGATTAAGATTCTGAATAAATGAGACTAAAGGAAGTGATCTTAATTCTCACTAAGGAATCTGTGTTTGGAAGGTTTAAATAAGTAATGAAGTTAAAGTAGGCTTAAGGAGGCTTAATTTCCTGTTGCCAAACACCCTTACTAGGATTATCTTATGAATACTATGGATTCAATGATGGCTATATAGTTCTCAAACTTGTATTAATATAAATGGCAAATTAACTCAGTACTTTCCGTGCAAAAGAGGGGTTAACATGGGGGGCCATTTAACCCCCCCCCCCCCCCCCCCGCCTCATTCAGTTGTTGATCACTTGTATAGAATTTTTAATAAATGTAGAAAAACTGGAACTATTAAAGATTTAGGGCCTCCTTGATATGAAACGCTACTATTGCAAATGATTTCTGTGCTGGTGATGCCAATTTACATTTAGAAGCACATTCAACAAATATTGAAAATGCATGGTGGGTTATGATGACCTTTGAGACTATTTCTGGTATAAAAACCAACCTACAAAAAACTGATTTGGTTCCTATTAATACAAGTAAGGGAGATGATTTAGCTAATGTAATTAGGTGCTCTTAAGGACATTTTTCCATTAAATATTTAGTACCTCTCTTAGATATGAAATTCAAATGCTTTTATTGGGGTTTTTGACAGATAAATTTTGTCATAAACTACAAAATTGGAAAGACTAAATGCTTTCTATTGGAAGTAGAATTACATTGATTAATTTTGTTTTATCAGCGGTTCCTTTATGTATTTTATCTATTTATGAAATTCCTACAAAGGTTCTGAAACAGATAGATAAGTATAGATGTCAATTTTTGTGGAATGGTGCTGGTATAAATAGAAAAACTTGTCCTATGGTGAATTGGAAAGCTATCTATATGGCTGGAGATTTTGGTGGTTTAGGTATCTTAGATTTAAATCAATGAATATAGCTTTACTTCTAAAACGGAGGTGGAAGTTTAAAGGTCATACATATACCAATCTTTGAATGACTATGGTGATGTATAATACTATTCCAACAATAGATTATTAATGATATCTCCTTTTTGGAAGGAAATTATGAAATTAGAGCAATTAGGAACTATAAGCATTTCTTAATGCCCTAGAATTGATGGTAAAGTGAAAATTTGAAAGGATATATGATTTCAAATTTGTTCTCTAGCTAGTAGACACCCTCATCTTTTTGCCCCGTGTTTATGAATAAATTTTACTCCACAATGTTATACAAACACAAGGGGAAGTAGTGGTTTTTAAAAGGTTGTAATCAGGTGTTTTACTCCCAAAATGGAATGAAATACTGGCAATTCTTAGTCGGACACCCTTGAGTCTTGACCCATAATCAACACAAAATATCTTGGAGATGGGACTCCAAAGGGATGGTTTATGTAAAATATGTATATAAATTTTTAAATTTCAGGGGTGTTATGAATGAAAAGAATTTATTATGGTGGAATATGCCATTTCTCCTAAAATTAGAACTATCTAAAAACAAATTTTGAAAAATGGATATAGTCAGGTTTAATCAATTGTCATTTTTGTGATGATGATAAAACTGTCAACCATTTGTTTGTTACATGCTCTTTTGTGAGGAAGGCTTTGGATGGATCATTGCAAGAATTTTGTATACATTGGTCCTCTTTTGAAAATATCCTTGATTTTGCATATACTGTCAGAGGAGTACGGAGAACTGCATGCTTAATGATAAATAGTGCAGTTTGTTGGACAATTGAAAGCATAAGAATGATTATTTGTTTTAATGGTGCTAATGTCAAATCCAATAGAAGTATAAGTTTTCTAATAATTTATCTTGTCTATTACTGGCTCCCGGTCAGGTTATCCAGTCCTGGATCCCCGGGGACCCCGGGACAACATTCCTTTGTAGGAAGACCAACCAGCTCTGAGGATTGATCAGGCAGATGGGGTAGCAGCAATTGCAGATGACGGAAATTAGTAGCAGCGTTCTGATGGACTCTTATAGGCTATTAATAGAACTCTTTTGAGACTCAAACAACATGCTTTATAATAACTATAGCATATATCTGAATCCTGATGGTCCGATGTTGGATACTGGTATTTGGTAGCAGTAATTTTGGGTATAGACAATTTCAGGTGATATAGGTTAGGGGAAACCAGCAAGATAAAGATGGGAGTAAACGTTTGGGCAAGAAGACTTTTGACTGAACTCACTCACTCACTGTCTACCTGAGTTTTAGATAAAAATGATGTAATTTTAAACTCCATTTGCATGCAAATGGACATGTCCCACTGCCTTATTTAAAAAATATATATATATATATAATATATATATATATATAGAGATGGGCTACGGTGCTTCGCGAAGTATGAATTTATTTTAGATTTGATAGCTGCAGCTTCAAGGTACAGCGCAACTGCTATTTTATTTATGTCCTTCTGGTAAGGTTCGGTTGTATGCCGGGTTTAGTTTTAAACTTTTAATATTCATATATGCATATAGAATTATATATGCCTGCAGCATGCTCAACAAAACTAGCGAACTCCATAGAAAAAAAAGTTGAAAGTATATTCAAGTATCTGTCCATCCAGTTCACCTTTGAAAATTTCAATTTTTTTTTATATTATAACTAGTTAAATATTACAATTGTGAAGAACGAGTGCTTAATTGTGAAGAACAAATATCTAATTTTTGAATACGCAAATACATTTGTCAATTGTGTACGGTTAAAATTTAACTTCTAAAATTTAATTGCTTCTTTAAAATACATCTGTGATTAACGAATTTGCTGATTCTTTCAACAATTTAATAGTAGCTCCTGACATTTATGAATATACACAATTGATCACAATGTTTGATCAACATTATTCTTGCAAAATCGTGATGAAAAAGCAATTCAATTCTTCAAAAACTATATTTTTTTTGTAATATTAACAAATATAACATGTTTCCTAATATATAAGTATATTTTATTAACAAATATATATTATCCAAAAACATATCACAATATACTATTAAAGTTATAAAGTCGAAGTTGCTATATTTTTGGGAGCCAGTAACAGTGCTATAGTACATGTATCATAACTGCTATAACTATCTGCAGGGATCTCAAAAACTCTAGCACTAAATATTTTTTCTAAAGTATTAATACATATGCAAGAAAGTATTTATACCTATGCACATAAATAATTATATTTATGAGGTAAACAACTTTTACGTAAATAATTGTCTTCCTATCTAAATCTTTCAAACTTACCCGCACCATAAATATATGTGAGAGACCACTCAAACTATATGGGGCCATAAATATCCGCACCATAAATATACGTTTTTAGAGGTGGACTTTTTTTTTCTCTGTTCAATTCGTTAATATTAAATATGACGATTTGTGAGGAATTTTACAAATCTAAAACATGAATGTTTTCTATGCAATTCTCTTTCAAATGAGATCTATTATGATATACTTTCGGATTCGTCGTAACACAAATATTTATACCTCGTCGTGCAAATATTTATACATATACTTGCAAATATTTTTTACATATTACACCGAATAACGTTTGAAAGCATTTATATCAAATACTGCAAATACTTATACCTATGCGCTGAAATATTTATACTTATATTGTCAAGACGATTGAAGAAGATTGATGTAATGATACATGACCTCCACTACTTTATTAACTATTGGAGAACTGAAAAATAGATAATCATAACAAATTACGCATCAAAATATTAATATCTTATTTTTCAAGTATTAATATCTTATCTTCTAAGTATTTATATCTATAGAGTTAACGTGAGAACAAATGCAAGACTAAAAAAAAAGACTATATAATTAGCAAAGACTATAGGAAAAGAGTGTTGCAGAAATTTTAAAATAATAATTAGTGAAGATCATGTAATATCTTTTTAAAATAATAATTAGTGAGAAAAATTTTAGAGATACTAAAGTTAAAGTACTCAAATAATTATTCATATTATTAACAAATTCATTAGTTCATTTAACAATTAGCGAATAATACTTAACATTTAACTAATTATCAGTGACGTCTAGAAAGCTATTATAATCCTAGAAAATGTCCATGGATGTGCTGGACGGACCCAAAAGAATAAGAAAAAAAAAACGATATACTTCAAAATTTACTCAACTCCATATTGGATCCAACAGCTGCAGGTACAATTGATACAGCAATCTGTATCCTCAAATAACATACTGAATAACCTTGAGATTTTGCTGAGTTAATCACATTTCATAAAGACACAATCGACTGCTAACTCCTCCATTACAAACAAGTAAATAAAGGCAGAAATAAAATATGAGCAGCATGGCAAAAGGAGAGTATAGATACTTATTTGTACCTGGACATTGCCAAAAGATGAACTAATGTAGAATTTGCAAGATGTAAACAAAGAAAAGCTCAGAACTAAAAAAAGAGTTCAATTATTGGCTCTCCCTTGAGAAAAGAGCAACAGACACACCAGGTTTAGACAAAGCTATTTTTAAGAAAAGGAAGCATTTAATATCCACCCTGGACGAAAAATGAAAAATCACCAGACCTGCAATAGAGATCATTGAAGTCAGCAAAATATTTGAGTGACTTCTCAAAAATCACAGAAAGAAAATATATAAAAGTTACAAAAGCATACTACAAAAATAAAATGCAGTACATACAAAATTGTAAATATGGATTTCTTTTTTCAATGTAAAAGTAAACACTTGAGTTAGTAACATTAACAGCAAGTTTTAGTATAGAAGACAATCATCAACTGGGGCGAGTATCTATTTGTCCCTTCTCAATATTTATTTATCTGTAGCAAATAAGGACCAGATAAAAATAATAATAATAATTGACTCAGGATCAGATCAAATTAGGATTATAACATGTTGCGCTCGTGTAGGATAAATGATGCATAATTGAGAAAATATGAGGCTTAAATGTGCAATAGACTTTGGCCAAATGTAGATGGATGGTTTATCAAATTTTCTGATATTCTTTGCTTTATATTTGGGGTGACTGAACTGGCACCATGTATGCACCTCAGCATCACATTATATCAAACATTCAGACAACATTTCTGTAATATCAGAAACAAAAAGACCTAGACTATTGCATTGAGGGTTACGGAGCCCCAACTCGCCACTACCTCATTTTCACATTAACATATCAAAATCTAAATTTCATATATTGAATTATGAACCCTTGGTCTTATTCTTCACAAGCAAATCACCCAGTAAAATTTTATAATCTTTGTTTCTTTTCTAAAAGAGGCCAAAAGATGTCCGTACTAAAAATTTATATATCACAGTTAAAACCGATGAACGGTACTCTTGATACTGTGCAAACCAAACTAAACATTTGCAAAATTATGTGATACTCATGAAGAAGAACAAGATGTTGCATTTGGAATTTTAAAATATTAATGCAAATTATGGCACCCGAATCCTCCATTGAAAAACATGGTAATATCATCAATGATGAATTTTTAGTCCAATAGTTAACATTTTTCAAAAGAAGACAGATGTATGGAATGTGATCTTTACCACAATGATTTCCCTCTTAGTTTCAGATATTGATATCAAGTATTAAATTATATGAATATCAGCATTATTACATACTCTGGTTGGATTTCATTTCTAGCCTACCCCAACTTGTTTGGGACTAAAGGCTTAGTTGTTGTTCTTGTTGTATCAGCACTATTACAAAATTCCTTGTATTAAAAATGAACAAAGCAAATTTTGATTGCTCCTAAATTTGTGCTAAGACTAAAATAACCTTTTCCCCCAGTATACAAACTTACTTCTCAAATTTTAACTCGAATCCACATTAATGCACACAGTCGACATGCAGAAATCCACTGGAACTTGGAGGGGGCACCACTCCCATGGGGGAAAACAAATGCATCAAAATAAAACCTAAACCTAGAGCTAAATAGGTAACTTCATGCGAACATAAAGTTTGGCATTTCTATAATATAGATGAAATTTAATCTTTTCTCAACGCAAATCAGTAGATCAACTCAGACAAAAGATAATTAGAGAAGACAATTGAAGATATATGATTACGGTTTGGATCTAACCTTGGAGCGATCAGTGATGGCCACCGCTCTCCTCGTGGTGCGCGAGGTGGCGGCGCTCATGCGGGAGGTTGATCAGGTAAGAGAAAACCATGCCACCGAAGCAGACGTGGAAGACAGGATCAGCCGAGCCGGTCTCGATGTACTTCTCAATGTAGCGATCGACAGCCTTGTCAGCGCCCTTCTTGACGTTGTCCCATGAGAGGCGGGGCTTGATGACTTTTGGCAGATCGCGCACCTTCACCGCCCTGATCTCGTTGTAGAACGCGCGCAACGCCATCGCAGAGAGGTCTTGATTCGAGGAGGTCAAATGAGAGGAGATGAGAAACCCTAGCCTTAGCTTCTGTGATTTGTTTTCGGTTTGTTGCTAATTTGACGGAGGAAGAGGGGAAAGAGATAACTCACCTAATAATATCCTCTTGTAAGAAGGTCCCTAAATTATCATGGAATTGCAAAATTAAAAATATTTCCAATTAGATGGTATTTTATTGTAAGATTTATAATTAATGTTCTAAATAGCTAGTTATAGCGGCACAATAATAAAGTTATAGTTTTTTTTTAATCCTTCTGCAATGATGTAATAATCGCTATTTATAACATTATCCATAGAGAAAAGAGAGGTAGTACATAGCTTAGAAAAATATTATAAAATTGTTGATTACTCAAAAGTTGAGAGGTAATACATTGGATAATTTCATTATTGCATTTTAGAAATTAAAAATCAAATTATTGAATATAGATGAAACTCAATCATTAGTTTGATTTCATCCAAGACAAGCTAGTGAGATCGAGTCATTAATTATCACGATAATAACACTAACAACTACATAATATGGAAAATCAATAGACCAAATTATTAAGAGAAGAGATCAAGTTATAACAAAGTTACAACAACGATTTTTTTTTCAAAGTCCAAATCATCGATCCAAACCGTTCAACATGATTATCTAAATAAAATGTGCTTCCAAATTAAATTTTACATTTTTTTTGAATTTTTTAACTATTTATTAAGTATTTTACAAAAACTAATCAAATTCAGACCATTGAATTTTGTACCCATCTTAATAAATAGTAAAAAAAATTAAAAAATATATAAAATTTGATCTGAAAAAGCATATTTTATTTAGAGCCTGAATACCTTTACACACGGGGAGAGGTATCACATGTTAGAGTCTGAATACATTTCCAATTCTCGACTTGGGACCAACACTGCACACCACCACCAATCTCGGTCTGCTTCCTTGTAGTAGGGCGATCCCAAAAACACTCGAAGTCCAACACATACGGCCTGGCCCCAGGGAAAGGACGTATCACCCGTACCCATATTCGTTTAGCTAACAAAAAAAATCATTATCCATACTCATATCCAATAAGTTAATGAAAAAAAAAAATCTTATCCATATCCGTTTTATTGAATACGATACATATAGAATAAACGGTTAAAAAGTGCCATTTGACACTCCTAATTGGAAGATAAATAAAATTAAGCTCAATGCATTGTTCATATTTCAAATTTTTTCGGATCAGGACTACGAAACAGATAGCATTTCCATTTATAATCAAGTCTCTTGCGAAAAAATATATTATTGTTTATTGTGACAGTTGTACACGGAAGTCATTCACCTATTTCAATTCGGCCCCATTATATTTTAGAAATTATTTCATTCCATAATTCGTTTGCTTTGTATTTGGCATAGGTACAGGCTTGTTTTAATTAACTTAAAGTACGCCAAAATTTCAACATACTTAAGGTCGCTACACTAAACAAATTAAATGTCAACAGAAAAATATTTAGGTATAAAAATCAACACTAAATTTAGTAAATGTAAATAATTGAGCTTAAGAGTCAACATGAGGATATAATTATGCCACCAAAATAAATGTGAGCATGCTTAAACAAACTAAATAATTTTATCTCGGAAAAAATGCACTGAATATGATGAAATATCAACTTGTAACTATCAAACAAACCTACATAGAAGTATAGAACTAACTAACGACCAAACAAAACTAAACTCAAATTATATTATTTCTATACTTAATGGTGTCTAGGTTAATACTTAGAGTGTGTTTGGATGAAGGCTTAGGTTAATATAGTGAGCTAATTAACCCAATATTTGATTGATTAGCATAATTAGAGGTTAGTAATTTCTATACTTAATGGTGTCTAGGTTAATACTTAGAGTGTGTTTGGATGAAGGCTTAGGTTAGTATAGTGAGCTAACCCAATATTTGATTGATTAGTATAATTAGAGGTTACTAATGTATTTAAAGTTTTGTAATTTATAAAATTAGAGGGTGATTTTGAACCTTTTTTTTTACCAATTTTTACACAACGGATAGCTTTTCTTTTCAACATTCCTAAGAAAACAAAAAATAAATAACATCCGGACTCCAGTATATCGTAAAATTTGCGCCAAATTCAAAGTACCAGTGGTTCCTTTTCGATACATAAGACTTCTTCATTAAAATCTCAATTAGTTTCTATTATGATTTAATACTTGGCAAGTCGATTTGTGCGTGAATTTTCGGCAAAAAAAACTCGTGGTAATGGTAGGCAAATCAACTATTTTTAAGCACTCCATCATGCCTATCAATGTATAAATTTTAAGTGCAAATTTTATTTCATTTTCTAACAGTAACCCAATAACCCATTAAATTCGTATGGGAGTCAATTCTGTTGGAGACGATATTTAGTTACTGACTCCACAGAATTGATGATGCAACGCTTTATAACAGTTTGATTCCAACAGAATCGTTACTGCGAATATCAAATCTCTCCAATTTTTAGCTTAACTGGAGAGGATACGGACCATCTTTGACGACATTATGACCACTTGACCAGAATGTGGGATCGCATGTCTCCTTTCGTCTCTGTTCCCTCCTCTCTATTCCGCCGATCGAGAAACTCAAATGATATCATGGGCACAAACCACCATTACGCTCAGAACCATCAACAAAATGCAAACTGCTTCACCAAAAAGCTGATTGCTTGGGCTCTCTACTCTCTGATCCCCTTTGCACTAATCCATTTCTACCTCTTCCCCTTCTCTCCGGCCCAAACACCTCCACCTATCACAGAGACAACAATTGAACACTCCAAGCAAACAAACCCTCAGCCGACAGAACCTCAGTGTGACCATTTTAATGGCACCTGGGTCAAATCCACAATCAACCCATTATACAATGGTACAAGCTGTGGCACAATCAAGAAAGGCCAGAATTGCATGGTACACGGCCGACCTGACAGCGGCTACTTGCATTGGAGATGGAAGCCAGAAAATTGTCAGATACCCCCGTTTGACCCCGCATTGTTTCTCAAACTAATCAATAACCGACATGTGGCATTCATTGGTGACTCGATGGCAAGAAACCAGCTTGAGTCCTTGTTATGTCTGCTTGCAACCAAATCTGTACCCGAGCTTGTGTATCATGACAGTGAAGAAAACAAGTTCAGACGGTGGGTCTTTAAAGAGTACAATGTGACTGTTTCAGTTTTCTGGTCACCTTTTCTTGTTAAAGGGTTAGAAAAATCAGCAGCATCCAGTTTGAACCATAACAAGTTGTACTTGGATTCCACCGACGAAAAGTGGGCATCAGATTTGAATAAGTTTGATGTGATGGTATTTTCAATTGGACATTGGTTTTTACATCCTGCAATTTATTATGAGAGAGAAAGGGTTCTGGGCTGCCACCAGTGTCCTCAGTTCAACCATACTGAAATTGGTTTCTTTGGTATCTTTCGAAAAGCCATAAATACCACGCTAAAAAAGGTGAAGGATGAACTGAACATGTCTGATAAGTTAGTGGTAGTAACCACCTTCTCACCAGCACATTTTGAAGGGAAATGGGACAGTGCTGGTGCTTGTCCGAAGAAAGAGCCATATAAACTAGGGGAAAAGGAGATGGAGTACATGGATACTGAGATGAGAAAAGTAGAAATAGAGGAAGTAATGGCAGCAGCAAAAGAGGTGGAGGCAATAAAGGGTAGGTTAAGAATTGAGACCCTGGATGTGACAAGGCTGGCACTGATGCGGCCTGACGGGCACCCGGGTCCATATATGAACCCCAACCCGTTTGCTGAAGGGAAGAAGGAGAGAGTGCAGAATGATTGTGTGCATTGGTGCTTGCCTGGGCCAATCGATTCATGGAATGAGATTTTGCTTGAAATTGTAAAGAGATGGAGGTATTAGCCAGACACCAGCTATACAAAATCCTTTTCTTTGTAGTTAGCTACTCAAATTTTGAATTTAGACAGCTATTTTACGTTTTGCTTTCATTTTGTAATCTTGAGATTTTGTGTTTGTTTGGAGAGAAGATAAAGAAGAAACAATTGGTTTAAATTGCCATCACTTGGCCAAAGCATCTCTGAGTTCAATTCTTTTTCTTAAAAAAGAAAATTAAATAAGTATATTTTTGCACCAGTAATTTAAGGAAAGTATTAGTATGGTGAAAAAGTGATCTATAGGGAGTTGTCACTTTTCTTAGTTAATGGTTAATGACAGATGAAAATCAAGAAAAGGGGGATGGCATGAAAAAAAAAATAAAACACCATTGCACTACCAGATTTGAAACACAGACAACGAAAAAATCTTAAAAGTTAAATCAATATGCAGATCCTAACCACCTATCTGTTCAAACAAGTTAAAAATAAATGTCTCGTCATTCTAATACAAAATCACATGATCCTTCTTTCTCTTAATGGGAGTAATATACCGCCGGCTTCTATGGTGCAGTTCACATGACTTATTTCCTCTTTTGCATCTTTAATTTTATGGAAAATAATACCTGAACATTGAAAACCAATAAGGATGTTGCTTGGTGCCTGAAACTTCTATAACAGAAAAAAAAAATGAAATAAAATGGAGACAGCCAAACAGGGAAATTTTGCAAACTTTGTAAATAGAAAGCAATACATTCGGTACAGGCATGGTACATAAAACAGGCTGGTACTGAAGACCAAATCAGCCCAATAGTGAACTGATTCTGATATATTCGGTTGTACTGGGACTCTGTGCAATTATATCATATCCAGGGCACAACCTAAGACCAGCAGGTAACTAACTCTGATTATGCAATAAAACTCTTGTTATGCAATCAAACTCGTAATGAGAAAAATAAGAAAGAGACAAGATTGATTGCAAAGTTAAAAAGGTTCTGTGCAATAACTTGTTTTATAAAAATTCATCAACTAAACACCACACCACAGAAATTTACTGACTAAAGTTGTACTGAATACAAAATTCTGAAGTCCATACTAATCCAGCATGCTAGTTAGCTCAGTCCAAGCACATCCAGTAAATTCCTGGTTTATCTCGTCATTCTTTGCAACTAGTTGATGTACCAGACGAAGATCAAGACTTAATTTAAGGCTTAAAAGGTTGAAACAAAAGAAAATGGAAACATACTTTAAGCATCAGAACCACCACCAAGTGGGAAAGAGAAGATCTCCCTGACGGGTGGAAACTCCACAAGCCCAATATCCATGCCGTAACCTGATACTGGCAATTTCATCTCTCTTAACACAGAGAAAGCCTCGGCCAAACGACCCTTGGGCACCTCCTTTGCCACAGCACAACTTGGGATCCAAGCGTCAGCCCGGTACCCCTCTGGCGGTTCAACTCCTTCCTTCTTGATCAACTCACACAGCTGTGCATGCAAACCCAGCAAAGCTGCAGTAGGCACCGGTGCAAAGAACAATGTACCAGTACCAGTACTGATACTAGAGTCTGGAAAGGAGGCTATAGAAGAGAGGGAGATGGGAACGGGGTCAAGGCGAGCAGCAAGAGAACGAAGAGGGGAGAGGAGGCGAAGCGGGTCGAGAGAGGAGGAGGAGGCTGGGAAAGAGAGGAGCGTTAGGTGGGGCCGAGCTGAGATGTCGATGAGGTGTGTGCTGAGCTGGCGACGGGCGAGTACGTTCCAGGACTTGAGAACCTGGTTCTCCAAGGCGGGGTCGAAGTAGAGTTCCACGGCGTAGCCAGAGGTAGGGGAAGTGGGGAGGGATCCGGTCTGGGGCGGGACTGGAGAGGATTGCGGTGGGTCGAGAACCATCGGTGGTGGTGGGGTCGCCATGTCAGTCATTGATTTGTCGTCGATTGGGTTCTAGTTGGCTCTCGCTCTTTGCTCTCCACTGGATTTAGGGGAGTTGGAGTTAGAGGAGGAAGAAGCCGACGAGGTGGCGCGGTGATTGCGGGGTTGTCGTCTCAACTCTCAACTTACGGCGTTTGGATCCTCTGTTGCTCGACGTTATAATGAGGATTCGTGTGGTTACTACTTTCGGTGAACGTATTGAAGTGGATTTCAGATCTGCTGAAATTCAAAATGCATGAACAGTAATTCTGAAATACCTAAAATTCACGATCTAGCCATCAAATTTTTTCTGTACACGCATCTCAAAATAGCTGATTTTTCTGTGCACGCATCTCAAAATAATTCAATGGCCGGATCATGAATTTCAAGAATTTCAGGGTCAATGTTCATGACCAAGAATTTTAGCAGATTCGGATCCATTGAAGTGAGCTACACGGAGATGAGAAACATTGATGGCTGAAAATGAGACCTGAGTGCGATAAGACTTAGAGAATTAATGTTTGCAGATATCAAAAATGATATCAAGTCAATGATTTATGTTGAATTTTTATGGTACTTAAAGTAGAGGAATTTAAAAAAAAATTGACAAAAAAAGTATCAAAAGATCATCATGCACGACAAATCAAACTAAAATCAAATTTCCAAATCAATAAACAACATATCTTTTGTTTCTTGTCCACCAAGAAATTAATTAGAAATTAAAGTTTCCTCTTGCTAGAAAGTAGTAATTTGGTCACTCATTAATCCATATCTTCCAAGAGAACAAGATCTTTATTTTAGAGTTTGTGGATTCTCAACACATGAGGGATCAAAATGAGAGAGAGACAAAGTCTTGGCTCTCCAAGGAAGATGATAATCGATTGCTATCAAACCCTAGGTAGTAGGGATTTTTTTTAAATAGTTTTCTTGTTGTTTAGAAGAGTCTCCACCGACCTAAACACGTTCTCCACAACTTCCATAATCAACCTAGGCCAAAAATAGCCGATTAACTCCTTAATTATATGTACACATACTTGTATTATCTCATTAAGGGACCCAATAATATCATCACTCATGATTACATGAGGGACATTGGTATTCTTGATAATTACTATCTCTCCACATATGAGATATATACTGAGGTAGAATCTGTATGATTGCCAGTTACGGACAACATTGGATAATACCCACAAATACGTATTCTCATGTGAGGGAAACAACCATCTCATACCTTAGAATTTCAGACACAAATAAAACATTAATGACACAAACACAATATATATTAAATATTTTATTTTGGTCACATCCAATCTCCTGATTTCCATGAGGTATCCAATTGATTAGATTGACAACTTCTTGTCATATGATCTACAAAGCATGATTATCATCTAATCCAAATGCTATATTATACTGGTAATTAATATTTCTTATTAATTACCAAGACTAAAGACACTGTAAAGTATTTATTAATTCATTTATAGAGTTTCACAATTTCAAGTTCTCAACCTGGATTATCTATAAGTAATAAAAATACTCTAGGAATAAGATGATAAACAAATTATCCAATTACATGAACAAAACTTAAAAAACAATCATCCTATAATTGACTTCTAGATCACAACACTAATAACTTCCAACACTACATCACAATAAAAAAATTGATACGATAATAATGTTTATTTGCTTATTTTTAGAGAGCTTTATATTTTTTAGTTGATCAACTCAATTATTGTCATCTCCTTATTAAAGGGGCATAATAAAACTGTATGTGAAATTGAAACTTATGTCTCAAATTATTTGAATGTGATTTTTAATTCTCTTAAATCAGAAAGACAACATGTCAATATTAATATGAAAATCAAAATAAATAAGTTAAATTATAAATAACTTGACATAGTTAGTGATGGAATTATAAAATTTATGAAAAATTTGTAAATAGTTCGGATTTTAACACCAATCACGCATATTTAACAATCCATGAATTATATGTTTAATATACGTATCATTCACAAATTGACAATTTTTTATGAATAAGTTGTTGTTTTTATCAAAATCTGAAGCCTTTCAATGTTTTGTATTTCTCATGAATTATAGAGAGACAAAACAATACATGCAAGTCTTTTCACTATGCATCATATTTTATCATCTACTCTGCTTTCTCTATCTCTTCCCTTGGAGAGAATAATAGTGTTGTTATTCTCTTTGAATAACAACATATTTCAATTTCATACTTTTTCTCTTTCATTTTAAAGTGGTCAAATTAAACTCTCTTTTTTCGGTGAGAAAAACTTATAGAGAAGCTGGAAATGAATGTCATCACTTCTTTCAATTTTTCTATTTATTTTAACTTAGTAAAGTATCGTGTGAGATGTTCAAATCAGTTTATTTTTTTTTTTAAATTTAAACTTGAATCATTTAAATAATCTAATATTTTTATTGCACATTTCATGAACAATGTACAAATTATATTCGTATTACTTACCAAATTTACAAATTTTAAGTTTATTTTTCGAAAATCTCAATAATTTATGTAAATTATTTGTACTATAGAAAATGAACTAATTTTAAACTGTGCCGTGGTTAGTGAGTATGGTTATTTATATATTTCGGAACTAAAAAAAAGTACAGAACATTATATTATCAGTGGACGTAGTGAAACAAATCAAATCCTTGGTGACAATATCATCTGAAAGTCGAAGTAAACCAAAAAAAATACGCTTTATACAAAGTATATAGGGTGCGTTTGGATGAATCAAGAATAGTAGCAAGGATAGAGCTATCCTCAATTTTAGAATAGTAGCTATTTCAATATTTTGTAGGAATAGTAGAATAGTGAGCTATCTCACAAAAGACAAACAAAGAATAGTGACTATTCGCTAATCCAAACACACCCAAACGCCGGATAATAGTTCGGAATAGTGCTAATCCGAAATAGTAGCTATTCTTCACCCATCCAAACGCACCCATAGTGAAGCATGAAGCTTGGCCACATGAAATCTCTGTGGTTGATATGTTTGACGCCGCTCGATCTGAATCGTTGCACTTACATGTCATCTGGTCATGCAGTAGATTAAAGTGCACATGGGCCCGCCTGGCACTCACATGTTTAGTAGTACCTTAACTGCTGTGGCACTTACCTGTGTAACAAAATTGTCGCTGTAAGCCTTTAAGTTGTAAGTTGTAACCATAGCGATAATTCAATTATTCGGGTTCAGTTCGGCGAGGTTAAAAATTCGTGATTCGGGAATAATTTGGATATTATTCAGGAATGATTCAGTATTATTCGGATCAGAGATCTCAGTTCTGTAAGGAAGCAAAAACAAAAAAATAACTAAAAAATAAAATTCTGAGAAAAATTCAGGAAAAATTCGTAAAATTCGCGAATTATTCAGGAATTATTCAGTTAAAGTTCGGTCAACCGAATAATTTAACGTTCAATTCAGCATCACCAAAAAAATAAATAATTCGCAATAATTCGCGAATTGTTTGCAAATCTTGTCACTATGGTTGTAACTTGTAACCACAGTACCACACCATACGAAACCCAGGAGGAAACAAATATCCCAGAAAAAAAAATTGAAATGCATTCTTGACAAATGACAAGAGAGCAGGTTTTAGCACCATGGTTTTTGTTTTTTTTTTCTACTTTCCAACAACAACTAAATTTTAGTCTTAAACAAACAAGTTGGAGTAGGCTAAAAAGTACTGTACGACATCCTGTCAGTAATACAAGTAGAAAACAGAAATGGCGTCAAGATCTAAGATTCTAATCAGATTAATAGACCCACATGAAATCCCTGTCATTTCATTGTAATAGGCCATTGAATTTTTATATTTTAGAATTGACACCACTCCTTAATGGACAAGTAACCTCTCAAGTATTAAGACGGTGGGACCCACAACTTTACCGGCCATATTAACCATAGCGACAATTCAATTATTCGGGTTCAGTTCGGCGAGGTTAAAAATTTGTGATTCAGGAATAATTCGGATATTATTCGGGAATGATTTGGTATTATGCGGATCAGAGATCTCAGTTCTGTAAGGAAGCAAAAACAAAAAAATAACTAAAAAATAAAATTCGGAAAAAAATTCAGAAAAAATTCGTAAAATTCGCGAATTATTCAGGAATTATTCAGTTAAAGTTCGGTCAACCGAATAATTTAATGTTCAGTTCAGCATCACCAGAAAAATAAATAATTCGCAATAATTCGCGAATTGTTTGCAAATTTTGTCACTATGGTTGTAACTTGTAACCACAGTACCACACCATACGAAACCCAGGAGGAAACAAATATCCCAGAAAAAAAAATTGAAATGCATTCTTGACAAATGACAAGAGAGCAGGTTTTAGCACCATGGTTTTTTTTTTTTTTTCTACTTTCCAACAACAACTAAATTTTAGTCTTAAACAAACAAGTTGGAGTAGGCTAAAAAGTACTGTACGACATCCTGTCAGTAATACAAGTAGAAAACAGAAATGGCGTCAAGATCTAAGATTCTAATCAGATTAATAGACCCACATGAAATCCCTGTCATTTCATTGTAATAGGCCATTGAATTTTTATATTTTAGAATTGACACCACTCCTTAATGGAGTAACCTCTCAAGTATTAAGACGGTGGGACCCACAACTTTACCAGCCATATTAACTCCATCCAATGCCTATTTGGGGATAGCACGGTGGAACTAGTTCTGTCACGGAACGGCACGACACGTGTAACTGTTCGCGTGCCGTGACCATCTTTTGAAAATTTGACACGGCACGACATGTCACGCAAAAGATCTGGTCACGACATGGCACGTGGTCATGCGAGTCACGTATAATTAGGACTGTTAAGTCTTGATCAAATGATGAATCTTGAATAAACTAACTTAAATTATGAAAAAAATAGTTAAATGTGATAAACGTGACCAGTTACGTTTGGACACGGCACGGGAGTCATGGCGTAACTCGCGTGCCGTGACCGTTCGCGTGACTTGACCACCCCTCCACATTTTAGTCACGGCACGGCACGTGTGACTGTTCACTTGATCACGGCACGGCACGGCACGTTTTGTCCACTCTAGATAACGCAGGAGGCCAATATTATTTTTTCTTTGAGATTCGTGCAAAGTTAAATTACCTTATCCGGTAGACCGGTACCGGGGAGGATATGAATTCCTTCCTTAATTGGAATCAAAAAGCATCCGGAAAACACAATGGAAGGACCTTTTGTACCACTGTCAATAAAAGCCAGAACTGGTACGCTAATAGTTGTTACCAAAACTATGCCCCTCTACCTCCTAAAGCAATGTTGTACCAAACTTGTGACCCTACCTCCTAAAGCAACGTTGTGCCAAAACTACATACAAAAGATTATGCAACAAAATTGAGACCATAAAGAGGGAAAATATATATCAATATACACCATCCTTTATGCTTTGATTTTTACGTGATTTGTGATTATTAACCACATTCCAATACAATAGCTATCACATCCAATTTACTTAATAGACAGCTATCATGAACATACCAGGGTTAGTATAATATGAACAGACATCCCAGTCATGCAGAGTACATTCTAGAACTTCTGTACATTTTTAGGAAATTATGAAATGCAGACTTTACAAATTATGAAGCTCCAAAAGGAAATTTAAAAACTGAAAAGGAAATTCAAACGAGCAAAAAAAGGAAAAAAACTGAAAAAGGAAATTTAAAAAATATTCTATAGCCTCATATTGGCATAGGTGACAAATTGAAGCTCCTTAACACACTCTTCCATGGTTGGCCTCCCTGTACTTTCCATGGAAACACATCGTGAAGCGAGCTGTGCAAACATGACTACCGATTCAATTGTGTACGAGTTTTTTGACATCTCTGGATCAACCACTTTGCGCAATTTTTTCCTGTCATTTAAGATCTGATGTACCTGAATTTAACACAAATAATAAATACCTGTTGTTAAGATAAGCAATCATTAAAAATTAACTCCGGTAGAGCGGTACAGGAACTTCCCTCAGGGTAATCAATCAGTACTGACGTAATCAATCTGTATTTGACCCATTTAAAAAGGCCCAATTGATACTAATACAGCTTGGTATTGTATTGTTGTACCAATTGATCTAGATGTATGATATATCAGATGTTACCTTAAAAATAAGATTTTGATTAGCTGGGCCTTGACTCAAATCAATTGCTTTGCGTCCGGTTAACAGCTCAAGAAGAACTACACCAAATGCATAAACATCACTCTGCACTGTCAACTTTCCTGTCTGTACATGTTGTTTTGAAAGATGAAGCTGAAAATTTAAAATATGAAAGCAACAATTTGAAGAGGATCTATTGGGAAATTGAAATATTCACTGACCAATGCATACTCAGGATCGAAATAGCCGAAAGTGCCTAGAACCCTTGTAGTGGAATACAAGTCAGTATCGTTTGCCATTAGCTTTGCAAGCCCGAAATCTGAAATCTGAAAATTTTACTTTTTGTATCAATATTTAAAGCTCATTGAACACTTCATCATACTATCTATAATTCCCTCTATCCTTAAAATGTACCTTCGGCTCATAATCATGATTAAGAAGAATATTACTAGACTTGAAATCTCTATGTACAATAGGTACACCGATAGCGGAGTCAGAGTGGAGGTAAGAAAGTCCTTTTGCTGTTCCAATTGCTATCTTTAGCCTTAGAGGCCAATCAATTTTCACCTCACCTGCTCAGCAATAGTAATGATTAATTTTTGTTTTAAGTTTTCTTTAGAAGAAAGCAATTATAAACACTAATTTGTTGCAAATCCCCAATATAATCTGTAAATTAATAGTTGGAAATGAACATTATTCTCTCTTTGCCTTTTCCCTAATAATGTACAAAATAAGCAGGTAATAAGGAATAATTAGAAAATTTAACCCCAAACCTACCATTTAACAAGTCTAAGAGATTTCCTTTTGGCATAAATTCATATACTACAAATCTATCTTTTCCATCTGCACAGTATCCGATGAGCGTAACTAAATTTGGATGGTCTAGTCGGCTCAAAATATCCACTTCCACTCGAAATTCACGCTCTCCGTCGGCTTGCCTGACTGATGGCAGGTCCATTTTCTTAATGGCAACCACCTTCACATATGAGCAAATAATTCAGAACTAATGGCATTATTATATATTTATTTATTTATATATAAAGCCTCAGTCCTGGTTACAGTGCTGAAGTGATCTGCCAAATTTTATTTAAAAAAAAAAAAGCAATCTTCTATGATCTTTAAATTCATTAAAAAAAACTATGTTGCTTGGTTCATTTTTATTGATTGAAAGTTTCAACATCAGGGTTGGAAATTCAAGCACAGAACGCAGCATAGCATGTGTGTATATTCATAATTAAACACTTTTTAAAAGATTGCTTTGTGAAAGAACAGAAGCTCAAACAAGATTTTTACGGACCTCTCCATCCTTCAAAATTCCCTTGTAAACTCGACCAAAACCTCCAACACCAATCAATTTTTTCTCACTAAACCCATCAGTGGCCTCTTCCATTTCCTTTAGAGTGTACACCATCGAGCAATTGCGCTTTTTTGAAGGGGGGCTTTGATCTTTTAGTTGCCAGAACTCAATAGGCTTATATACCCCTACCAAAAAAAGTTTATTGTGAATAAAAAATTCAGAAAACGTTTTTAGAAAAATGGTAGGAAATTTTGAGTATACATTACATACAGGGATTTATGTGATCCAACGATTTTGTTCTCCTCCTTTTCTTCCATGAAGAAACTATATTAAATGGCATCTTGGCACAACCAATAATGCTCAATTTGTTTTATTCCTATAACCAATTACAAGAATTTATCAGGTTGATTGTATATATTACAAAGACAGAAACATTATGAACCGTCATAAGAATTTTCATTTATGAACTGACACAGAAAGCTAATTAAAATTAATCCAAAATCTCCTCAAATCTTACACAAATCAAAGAAGAAATGAAACCCAAATAACATTAAAGAATAGGAAATGATTACCTGAATGGAAGAACCCAATGATCCTTCAAGGTCTATGCCAACAGAAAAGAGAAAAAACTGGGACCTTTTTAAAACACAGAGCAAACGCTAGAGAGAAGGAAGGAAGAGACAAGAGAGCAAGTTACAGCACAAAGCAAAGAACCAGTCTTTTCTGATTTACTAACAAAGGAGACCTCACTGTTACGAACTCAATCTCCACGCACCAACCAAATCACCAAACTTTTTTGCACAGGAGTGAAGGGTCAGAAATAAAGCAAAAAATGAGGGACTTGTAAGATAAGAAATAAGCTTAATTGATGTATGGAGTTTGTCTTTATGAGGTACAATAAAGGAGGAGAGGTCGCTTTTCTAGCGAGAAGAGAGCGATGGAGGAAACGTGAGGAGATTAGTGGATTCTGGTATAGAGCCGTTACAGAGAAGCTTTCAAGCTTTACGACTTAATTTGGTTTAGAATACAAGTTTGGAACATTTTTATGGGTGGCAATGAAAAAATGGTACCAGAACAGAAGATATTCTACAATGCAATTTAAAAACCAATGGCGCGCTTGTGGTGTTATTTGGTTATTTTAGCAAGTCAATCTTTTCTCTGAAATTAATAGAAAGTAGGTGGAATGTACATTCAATGAGGTATTATGTACGTTTCTTCAAAAATAAAGAAAACTAAAACAAATCAGGCACCATTAACTTGATTTATATTTTATCTGTAGTGGGGCTGGTCGTATTTCGTTACTTGCTAATGAAATGTTAAACTTTTTAGTTAGTGCAGAATAAAAAAAATATTATAGTAAAGCTGAATTTGGTCAAAAGAAATATTCAATAAAATATATAAAAACGAGATATATTATTTTAATTAGACAAATATTTTATTAATAAAGAATAATTTATAAAAAATTTATTAAAAATAACAGAAATTGCACACAAAATTTGTAAGTTATTTTCTTTTGAACCGGCTAATCGGCTAAGCACCCTCCCCCCTCTCACCGCTTTTGTATTTGGTGGTGTCGTGGTGATTAATAGGGGTGTCAATGGTATCTTTTTAGTCGTTTATCCGATCCGTATCGTATTCGATAAGGCGAGTATGGGTAAGGTTTTTTTTCCATTAGTTTATTGGGTATGGGTATGGGTATGGGTAAGAATTTTTTTTCGTTAACCAAATGGGTATGGGTATGGGTAATGACTATTTCGTACCCGTTACCCTATAGGGTAATTATAAAATCTAAAATTATATATATTCAAATTCAATATTTATTTACTCTTCCATAATTCCATTTTGGTGCCTCTATAATAAAGTTTGAGTAATAATTAGTGATGTGTTTTTGTTATTTAGTAGTGTATATCTTTTGTTATTAGAAAAATATTAAACATATTATTTAATTTGCATGGTTTGTTATTTTGTTAAATAATTGAATTTTTCAAATAGATATTCATGCTTTTGAATTTTCTTGTTTTATACAAAATAATTTAGTTGGAATTGATTGCATACATATTTATTTTTATTTTTTATTAATAATACAATTATATATGTGTGAAATAGATTAGTTTTTATGTTCTTTTTGTAAAATATAATAAAATTAATTATAATAGTATTATCCGTTATTCACCCGCTACCGTTTAGTTATCCAATAATATTAACGGGTATGAGTAAGGTAGGGTACGGTCAATTTTTAATGGGTAAGGGTAAGATATGGGTAAGGTCAATTTTAATGGGTATGGGTATGAAAATGCCTCCACCCGACCCGTACCGTACCCATTGACACCCCTAGTGATTAATTTGTTAACGCAATTAGTAGGTTTTGAGGTAATTTTATATAATTTATCGGTATTTATAGTATTCTAGTAATTTGTCAAGTATCAGTTTCTAATTATTGATCAATTAATGGTCTTGTACTAACTGATACTAATACAGACTCAGACTATTCGGGAGGGGGGGGGGGGGGGGGGGGGGGGTTAATACCCTCGATTGATTAAAAAAAATCACAAATGCCTCCGATTTATTTTATTTTAAAAGATGCCCCAACTGCCAGGATTAGAAATTTAGAATCCTTGCGGTTCTCAATTTTTTTTTTCTTAAATTGATCAGTAATTGAGTAAAAAAAACCATCAATTATTTTTTAATGATTAATATCAAACTCACAATATAAAACCCTGACTAGATGACATAACAAAACAGAAACACCATATTAGTTCAATTAAAAAAAATGAGGAGCATCATTCTCTCATTTCTAATGCACTTATAGGTTATACACTTGTACATGTATTTTTCTGAGACATCTCTTGTAAACATATGAGGCTAGAGAGAAGGATAAGGCAAGAGGGGTGATATCTTTACCGAGAAGACAATCTCTAACGATATCTTCAAAAGGGCATATCTCAGCGCTCGATTGTATGATTTCAGCATATAAACGCATTTTTCAACCTAAAAAAACAAAAGAAAAGAGTCTCAAAATTTCAGTTGAAGTTTTTGATTAATTTTTTTAGAACACTAACTAATTTTTTCTAATTTTTTATTTTGTACTCTTTTACCAAGTTATCTATTTTATATTAATTTTTCTTAGGTATTGTTCATAGAAATGTATAAAGTCTTAAATATAGAGTTATTTTCTTGTATTTTTATTTTTTTTAGTTAAATATTATTCATATAACTAATAATATGTGATATAACAAGTAATATTTTTCTTAGACATTATTTATTTAAATATATGATGTCTCAGATCTAGATTTTTTTTATTATATTTTCGTTTTTTTAGTTATTTTAATTTTGAAATTTAGTTCAGCGGTTTTGGTATTCAGATCTAGAGTATGCTATTGAAAAAAAACTAAGATTTAACTTAGTATTTTATAAAAAAAAATTAGCGTGTTTTCATTTTGAGAATTTTCAAAAAAAAAAAACAACATAACGGTCAAGATTTCTGAAGGTTTGGGGTATTTTGAAAATAAAAAATTGAGGGCATTTGTGAAATCTTTTAATTAATTGAGGATATTAATACAAAAATCGGCTGAAATTTGTATATTTATTTGTTCCGATCAGTGATACCGAAAGCTTTTTATACTAGCAAAAAAAGTCAGCTTTACACGGGCTCTACGCCTCTACATAACCTCTGGTTTTATTTTTGGATATAAAATTTAAAAGTTCCAGCTGGAGCAAAACTCATTATTGTACCTTTTAATTTAATTTAATCAATGGTGACAAGTCTTCTCGACTTTCAAACGGACTACAGTTTTGACAGGTATGGTCCTGGGCTCGTGGGCTGAAGAACTGGCCTTTGTTTAACAAAATTTTGTAGAAGCAGTATTTCTAAAATAAGGCCTGTTACAGGATCTATTCAGGGCCTCTAGGTATGGTCCCAATATAAAATATCCCCCCCACTAACAGTGGATGAGGAAAACAAGGTATAGGCCCATTAAGTCCAGCAGAAGTGCAGAACAACCAAAATACTCGCATTTGACCTGCAGTTCTCTGAAAGAAAAAAAAAAAAAAAAAATCTCTCGCGCGTCGGGCTGTCCGCCTCTGAACCGCAGGTGCCACGCGCTAAGATTCGGGGCGTCCCTTCGCCGGAGATTCAAAGTTAAAACCCGATTAGTTTAGTCGTTCTCAGTTGCAGAATTCTTCGACGAGGCAGATGCAAAGGATGGGATCGGCGGAGACCTCGCAGCAGCTGGAAGAATTGTTCGACGATAAGAAGAAACGGGTCAAGAACCCTTTCGTCCCAATCGGTGCTTGTCTTCTTCCCATTTTATTCCCTTTTCTTTTACCGGATCGATCCGTTATTGCAAGTTACCTGCTGTTCAAATTCTCTGTAAACACGTTTGTAAGCTCGTTTATGCTCGGAGATTGAGGGGTTTGAACCTTGGGAAATTCCATTTAGGATTATTTGATGTTGCTAATCGGCTATTGCTCAAGTAAAAAAATTGCTGATAAACCTCATTAATTTGCTGATTAACCAGTGTGGGGTGCCTTAAGGGTACTGCTAGCATCTGGAATGTGTAATTAATTGTTAATTGTTTGATGCTTGTCCATGATAGCTTTGTTGTAATGGTCACAGGTCGACTGTGTAGATGCTAATTTGAGCATCACCGGATCCATAATATGTATTGCGGGGCTAGGTAGATGCTAATTTGCATCAACACTAGATCCATAATAACATTTGCCTGTAGTTAGTAAATTATGGAAGAGTAGCTTTATTAATAGTGTTCTCTCAACTCGTGGTGTCAACCAGTCATAAATCCTGATTGAACTGTTATCCACATTATCTGAATATCTGATTAGATTGTTCTGAAAATAGATCCAGATACAAAATGCAGCTTTGCCATTTGTCAAAATTGATGTTAAGGTTCTCTATCATTGTTACATTTGATGCACTTACCCAGATTGAAACTAGATAATGACATGGATGGAGATCAAACCTGAAATAATCAGTTTTATTGTATGGACAAGTTGACCCATGTAAAGATATTTTGTGAGTATAAGACTAATATTACTACTACTGTCAACTGTGCCTTGATTAGTTTTAGTGCTTTCCTATAATGAACTAAATTTCTAGCTTCCTTCACTATTAACTGCAACCGTAGACACCAAGAAATAATCAGTTGTTTCTTTCTTTCCTGATAAGGTTTTAATCTATTATATAATTTAGGTTACAACTGAGCTGGTTCGCTTCTCTTGACCAATTATAAGGACACGTATAAACTATTTTAGGTGATTTCTTTGTTCAAGCGAAGACATAACATGAACACAATAATGTTTAGGAAGCTACTCAACTACATTTGTTTCTGTTGTTTATACTTTATATTTGCAATCAATTACCTAATAGTAATATTTTTTATTTTTGTACCAGGTGCTCTGATAACAGCAGGTGTGTTGACAGCTGGTCTGATAAGCTTCAGACAAGGGAATTCGCATCTTGGCCAGCTGCTGATGCGGGCCCGTGTTGTTGCTCAAGGTGGAACTGTTGCATTAATGGTGGGCAGTGCATACTATTATGGTGAACACTTTACAGGTGCTAAGAATCAAGAAAAATGAGATTTTTTTTAGATTTTGCTCTTTGGATAAAATGCTCTTGCTTACTAGAGGATTTTTTTGGTTTGTTACTTAAATGGTCACTCTAAGCTTATTTGTTTTCTTCAGCTGAGGTATTTGGAGAAATAGTATGCAAATTAATGGCCTGCTTAAATAATGTAAAAGTGAAACGGTTGTATGTGCAGAGCTATCTGGATCTGAAATGCCCCACATTATACTTGTGTTAGCTGTAGCGGTATATTCTTTTTTTTTTTGTTGGAAATTTCCCGTAGGATTTTATTGATTAACAGGACTTCGATACATTGTTACAAATCACCTAAAACCTGATTGCTAAGCAGTCGCAGAGATAACAAAATCAAAAGTATTAAAACTGAAAAACATCAATGCCAGAACAAGTCGTAGGTGAGTTTGTAGTAAGCTCCTGTCTATAGGTTATCCGAATTTAAAAGTAGGCAGCGTGTAGCCAGTGTAGGAAATCTGTTGCATGCGGGCCAAATTTGCAAGTGTATGGGCCTCCGAATTCGCTGCTCTTGGGATGTAGAAGCATTTGAGGGATGGATTTTGGGCCAGAAGGTGAGCAATGCGTACCATACTGCTGTAAGCATGCCAGTCTGAGTTGTTGAGTGTGTCCAGTGTGGTATGAGAGTGGATGAGTATCTCAGAATCGGAGTAGAAGTAGCAATCAGTAATACCACGGGTGATGGCGGCACGACATGCTAGATACTCATCCACTCTCTTACCACACTGGACACACTCAACAACTCAGACTGGCATGCTTACAGCAGTATGGTACGCATTGTTCACCTTCTGGCCCAAAATCCATCCCTCAAATGCTTCTACATCCCAAGAGCAGCGAATTCGGAGGCCCATACACTTGCAAATTTGGCCCGCATGCAACAGATTTCCTACACTGGCTACACGCTGCCTACTTTTAAATTCGGATAACCTATAGACAGGAGCTTACTACAAACTCACCTACGACTTGTTCTGGCATTGATGTTTTTCAGTTTTAATACTTTTGATTTTGTTATCTCTGCGACTGCTTAGCAATCAGGTTTTAGGTGATTTGTAACAATGTATCGAAGTCCTGTTAATCAATAAAATCCTACGGGAAATTTCCAAAAAAAAAAATATTCTGTTACAGCATATTGCTCTCCAGTTTCATTGTCCTTTGTGTGAATTCTATGTATCTTCAAATACATCCTTTGGTCTCTGGTTTCGTTGTTCTGTGATTCACACTTATTGTGTTTTTGTGTAATCTCGGTTTCTCAAAAAAAATTGTTCCAGATTTTCACCCAATTTTTATAGCGTCAACTTGTTTGATTTGGGTACAAAATGAGGTCCATTTTAGTCTGTTCTCTTCCAATAGTGAACAGCTCGGTCTCTATAAGTCTTGGAATGTGGAGATCCTAGGTCCCTGACAAGAAATTGTAAAGCTTGTGGGCATGCCCAATAATTGGAAATTTGGAACCCCAACAAGACACATAAATCCACTGTTGACACATCTAGGATTGCTAATTTGCTATATACATTCAAATATTTAATTCTAACGACAGAGATTTACAAAGGTAGAATTTAGGGAATCCAAACAGCTATATGGTTGAATCTCGTTTGCTGATCATAAATTAACATGAGGTCCTGTCAAATATAAGTCTACTTCTTATTTGGTAATTTTAATTCTATAAATGGTGGGAACAAACTTTTAAATTGAAATTGTTTAAGAACCATTATTTGGTCTAGTGACAAAGTCTCTTGTGTTGGAATTCTTATGTAATCCGGATGAATTTTTGTTTTGTGGATATTAAATGGTTGAGTAATTTAACCTTCAACCTTTACTCATAAATTGAAATATTTTTATTGAAATAAGGTAATTCTCAGTTATTGTATGCGAACATATTTTTAGTTAGCAAGTAATTTTTGTCCGGTACAAGTTAATTTTTATTTAATATTTATAAGCGAGAGGAACTAACTATTAAACTTTTATTTTTATTACTGCAGAGTTCTCAACCATAAAACTCATAATCAACAAAATTTATAATTTTAAAATTTGGACATTTTCTATTTATTCCTTTTTTTCCTAATAATCTATCTCTTCAACTCCCACCTGGCTTTTCAGGCGATGATGTGAAAATCCCCCCTTTTTGTGGAATTCGCAAGGTATCTGGCATGGTCAGATTAAATCTGAACCATTCAATGTAAAATTACACGATCTTAAAATGGTGCTCTATATTTCAAATACGCTTCAATTATTTATATTCTATCTCCTGCGGTACAGTACGGGATGAGCACTTCCTTCCGGCTAACAAAACTTTTGGGCCTCATGGCAGTGGAAATCCCATCTTTGAACTGACAAATGTTGTAGTAGTCTAGTTCTATGTGGTGATAATTTTATTCCTAGGCACTGTACTATATTCTGACTGGAGATTTTATCCTTGACAGCCTGTCAAGTATTTAAAAAAGAAAAGATATCTGTGGACAAATTACCTCAAAGTCAAAATGAAACAACGATTTATGCAGTAGCGGAACTAAACAAAATCTAGATAGTGTTGGTTGGGAAATAAAATGTTAACATATATAATGTAAGAAGTGAAATTTAAATTCAAGATCTACCACAATCTAACGAGCAACTTTAATTACTAAAACTACAAACAAATATTTGTTATTTTATGAGAGGGGCCAATCTAATTACTAAGCTACAAACAAATATTTGTTATTTTATGAGAGGGGCCAATCTAATTACTAAGCTACAAACAAATATTTGTTATTTTATGAGAGGAGCCAACCTATATATAAGAACTTAAGAAAACAAAAAAATTCAATTAAATTTTAATATACATAATTAAAAATAAAGAATTATAGGGGTGGCTTACTCACTTTTAAAGTACACTAAGATTCTCCCCTCGATTTATGTAGAAACTTTTGTTTCATCTATCCTGATTTTTAAAATCTTTAACAATATTATTCAAGTTCTGACAATTTTTACAACACTTTTTCTATTTTTTTAATGGATCTGTTCACAAGTAATTTTGGACTCATACATTCAGAAAAATAAAAAATGTTAAAAAAAATTCGAAGCACAAAATATCTAACTGAGCAGAAGAATTTCAAATGCATACGTTCAGAATGAACTGCGAACACATAATTTAACAATTCAACCTGAATGCATGTGTTCAAATCAAATTATGTACGCATGCGCTCATAGTTTATTGACTTTATTCCCAACATACGGGTTCAATGCGCTGCCTTCAAACTATTTGTTTTGTTATTTTTAGAAAACTTTGTCTATATTTTTCCAGTTGTCTAAATGCTCAAGTTTATAACGACTTGTTAATTTATTTATCCAATAAGTATATAGTATTTTTAAATTTCTCTAAACGAAAATATTGTTGTTAAGCTTGTAAAAACCAAAATATGAAACAACAAAAAAAAATATTTTGTAGATATATCGGAGCGGCATTCCATCATCAGAATCTTATGTTTGTATTATAATTGGAATAGCAATATAATTAGAATAGTAATATGCATTCAAATAATATTTTTGCTATTCGGAATATTAAGAACAATATTATTTTATTTATTTATTGTGTAAATATTAAAATAGCTACTATTTTCGTGTTTTTTTAATGGAATTTCCACCAACACAATCTCTAATGACTAAGTTGACGTCACTTATGCCATTTTCACGCCGTGATAATTCGTAAACACGTACTCCATTTGCCTACTTATTTTTCTCTTAATTAGCACTACATTAACACTATTCTTTCTCGGTTACAGCTATTCACTAATTCAAATGTACAACTCAAGTAACATTTTTACTAATCCGAATAGCATTATTTTTACACTAATATGAAAATTACTATTTTTTTCTCTATTCTCATCTACTAATTCAGATTTCTCTATTCTTACAGTAATCCTTTTGCACATTCAAACATGGTCAGCAACATAGCATAGGCTGTGAACTGAATGAAACCCTTTTTTTTTTTTTGTGAGAAGCCTCTAAGGTACCACATTATTGTAAGCAATTTAACCGAGCGATATTTTTTTGGAACAAATCGTAGTACACGGGAATCCATATCTCCTCAGGCACCTGAGGGTAAAATAGGGAAAGAACAGTCTAGATTTAATCCTAGCCGAGCTAAAAGAAATTTGGTGCCGGTTGTAGATATAGGAGAGTCTGTTTTAAGATTCGTGATATTGTTAAAGAATGATCCGATTTCTTTATTGTACCCTCAAGTAACCTGAAAAGATACGAATTAAATTTACTGGAGGTCTTTAAAATTCGTAACAAATTATTTGAGATTAATGCAGGTTAAAGCTTTCAGTTCAGATTCCTCATTCTACACCAGAGATCTCTACTGGATCTGAATTCTCCTTGGTCCGGACAAAACTTGTTATGGCAGATGGACAATCCCATCCTTGCCACTTGCACAGTTGCCCTCGACAGATTTGATTATAGTTGTTCAGGTTCAATAAGGTCATAATTCCGTTTTATGCTAATTTGTCAACTTATTCTAGTTTCAATGGTTACCTAATCTTGTACCATTCTGCTTCGACTTTTTCTTTTTGGATGAAGAATCCATCAATCCATCCATCAATTTGTCAATTCCCGCACCCATCCATCAATCAGACGACCAAAATTTTGCTTTACGACTAGTTCACCTTCACTATTGGTACAAGATATTTGTTTTGAAATTCAAGTCAGATTAAAACTGACGACTTAGATCACATTCTAACCGGTCAGGTACTGCTCTGGATCTGTATTCTGTTAATGAGTCGGGTCGGATTAGATACAGGTTGAATTAATTATATTCTATTTTTTTTTTTAGATGAGTCTGATCTGTCGTCCCGTTACCTGGGGTTCAATTTAAAAAACGGACGGCCCAGATAAACTACAGGGGTATGCTTTAAGATTCGTACCAAGTTAAAAAAAACGGCTTGAATTTATCACTTGCACCTCGGGTGTTTGAGTGATACGAATTTTCTGAGACACGGATCATAATATTTTGACCCAAGTCTGATCCGAACGAATCACGACTCCATTCATGTATTTTGATTAATATTTGATTATTTTTTTATACAACATAAATCTTAGTGAATACGTAATTGAATTTAATACTAATTTTTAGTTAGTGCTATTCAAACTAAATTCAATAGAACATAATTAATAGATTGAGTTCAGTTTTTGACTCATAAATATAAAACCTCATGACTCAATTTACAAGATTTCATAAGTATGTGAAAGATCGTTGGAAAATGAAATTTGTTTGATTGATTTTTTTATGATATATATATTGTCCCAACATAATTATTCTAATCATGAAATGAAATTAATTAAATTATAGGGGGATAAATATATATTTTATATAGAAGTATCAATGAATGCATTTATCCAAATATTATGTAATAAAATAGGTATAGATAAGGTTTCTTCTAGTATAACTTAAATAATAATTAAAAAAATATGACCTTGTTTGACAAGTTTATTTTTTCAGAGGAATAAAGTGAAGAGACAAAATAATAATTATTATTTTGTGAGAATGATTAAAAAAATCCATTACCTGTCGATTTTTAGTCCGTCAAACATGGCCTCATAATTGCTTCGTACTCTATGGCGCTACACGTGTAATCGAATAAAACTAAATCATATATATGCAAATACTTTTCTCTATCTTGATATAATTTTTACCGATTTTGTCTTGAGCATAAATCTTGCTAGGAGTTGTATACGGTCACTTTCAAGTTAGAAAGCTGTATGCATGGATCTGATCTTTCGAGTCAGGTCACTTTCAAAGTCTACGGTCCACGCAGGGTTGTATCCTAAGTTAATAATTGTATCTTTTTTTACGCTTACATTCACTTTACGCATCACTATATATGGTGTTTTATTATTAATTAATGATATTTGTTTTTGAAATTAGCGACTTGACGCTACTAATATATTGACAAAAAAAATTTATTTACAGGACCCTAGCTTTCTGTCCCCTCTAAATGTTACAAAATAAATAAAAAAATGTAGTTATTTAATACCTTTGTTATTATAACAAAGGATTTCTTCCATCTGGGTTTCGAACCCATGACTGTCCCCTCTAAATGTTGCAAAATAAATAAAAAATGTAGTTATAATCTAAGTGACTAAATAAAAAAAAGTTTATTTACAGGACCCTAGCTTTCTGTCCCCTCTAAATGTTGCAAAATAAATAAAAAATGTAGTTATAATCTAAGTGACTAAATAAAAAAAAGTTTATTTACAGGACCCTAGCTTTCTGTCCCCTCTAAATGTTGCAAAATAAATAAAAAATGTAGTTATAATCTAAGTGACTAAATAAAAAAAAGTTTATTTACAGGACCCTAGCTTTCTGTCCCCTCTAAATGTTGCAAAATAAATAAAAAATGTAGTTATAATCTAAGTGACTAAATAAAAAAAAGTTTATTTACAGGATCCTAGCTTTCTGTCTCCTCTAAGTGACTAAATAAATAAAAAAATCAATTAAGTATTAACATAATTAAAGATATCTTTTAGTAACAAAATAAATGTTGCAAAATGTAGTTCTAATCTTGTGGTATTATATATGCACGTGTTTCAATTTCTTGGTGTGTGTGTGTGTGTATTTTTCCAAACGACTCAATCACAATTTTGTCAATTTTTCCAAATGAAAAAAAGGGTGAAAGCCATACAACATCGTGCACTAAATAGGATTAATTAAATACTTCTCTTTTTCTAGATATGAACTTAGTTGGTGTCAAGGAAAAAATAAAGGATAAAATTTTAGGGCAGAGAGGGGCACATGATGATACTATCTTTCTAGGATCTTAATTATTAGAAATCCACACCTCAGGTTACTTGACCGAATACAATTGAAACGGGCGGTTTAGAATCATGATGATACTATATTTCTAGTATCTTATCAGGAATCCACACCACCTCAGGTTACTGGACTGAGTGCAATTGAAATGGACAGTTTAGGATCATAATGATACTATCTTTCTAGCATATTATCAGGAATGCACACCTCCTCAGGTTACCGGACTGAGTATAATTGAAACAGACGGTTTAGAATCGTTCTTTTAAATTGGCACAAATCTCAAAACACAAATAATGCTGGCTCCTGCGTTATCCCAAATAGGAACCGATTCCGCTGCTTGCCAAATAGGCAAGCAGGACCCTGCTTTTCCAAATCAAACCATTGAATTTTTTTCATGCACGAATCTCAACACAAATGAATGGTTTGATTTGGAAAAGCAGAGTCCTACTTGCCTATTTGGCAAGCAGCGGAGTCAGATCCTCCCAAATAAGCACCGGCTGCGAGTAAAGCTGGGCTGTTAGTTTCAATTGTGTTGAGTCAGATACTGGGAAGATATGGATCCATCTTATTAGTACAATGTTATTGTCTTTTGTTTCAGATCCATGCCCTCGTTGCATAGTTCCCCTAGATACTGGGAAGATATGGATCCATCTTATTAGTACAATGTTACTGCTTTTGTTTTAGATCCATGCCCTCGTTGCATAGTTCCCCTAGATACTGGGAAGATATGGATCCATCTTATTAGTACAATGTTATTGTCTTTTGTTTCAGATCCATGCCCTCGTCGCATAGTTCCCCTATATACGTTATTACCTCTTGGTAATCTAGAAACTAGCTTGTAATTATTAAAATAAAATAACCAAAAAAAAAAGTAGCATCTAGCTACAATTAACCCAGCATTTCATTCTACCAGTGACAGTGGCTCCCACGTAGAACTGTAGGATGTATCTGTTTCTCCTGTGATATAAATGCATGAGAGTAAAAATTATGTGAAGGTGTTTAAATTTTGAAATTTGCTGGCATGATAATATTTCATAGATTATACATGCATGCAAATCTGTTTTGACATACTTATTTTAATGTTCTGTACTTTCATTAGCAGATATTAAATACATTAAATTACAACGAGCAAATTAATATTTAGCCCTAATTAACGAGATTTGGATCTTATATATATTTAGGGGAGATCTTGTATATTCCAACTGACAATAGGGTGCATTTGGATCATCCAATAATAAAACTATTTTTGGATTAGCTCCGCTATTTTTAAATCTTGGTGATCCAAACATAAATTAGCAAATTGGGTTAGCTCAAGAATAGCTCTATTCTACTAATTAACCCATGAAAATAGTGGGTTAGCAAGAATAGAGCTAGTGGGGTTAGTGATATTAATAAAATATTTGATTCCTCTCAATTAGAATTAGAATTAGTTTAAATATTAAATTAGTATCAAATAAAATATTTGATTAGTATTAAATAAAAATAAAATTATATTAGTATTAAATAAATATAATATCAAATTAGATTAATATTAAATAAAATGTAAGATTAAATATCTTATTTAGTCATTTAAATATTAAATGTAATATAATATTAGTTTAAATATTAAATTAGTATTAAATAAATATAATATCATATTAGATTAGTATTAAATCAAATATTAAATTAAATATAATATAATATTACTTTAAATATTATATTAATATTAAATAAATATAATATCATATTAGATTAGATTAATATTAAAAAATATTAATTTAAATGTAATATAATATTAGTTTGCATGTAATATATATTAGTTTAAATATTAATCATAATAAAATATTAGTTTAATTATTATTTTATTCATTCTCTCCATTGTTATTTTAAATATACAATCCAGACAAAATTTTTACTAATCTGAATAATTCAAAATTAGTACTATTCTCAAACCACTCGGATTAATACTATTTTCAACCACTAACTTAAAAATCATTATTCTTACACTAATACTATTCAAACGTACCCTTATGTTACCTCTTTTAGCAACATAATAAGACAGGGAGAAAGTAACCGTCAATGGCGACAATAGATCGGATAAAAAGGTACGTAATGGTAGCGCGTATGGCATGGTATAAAGTATACACTATAAAATGTTCATGTCTTTTGTCAGATGCAAAGCTGGCAGCGCCATTACATTTTTATGAATGCTAAACTTCTGCAAGATAGCAACTCATCACTATATGGTACTCAACTTCTTTTTATGCCTGTACCGCTGTATGTATTGTTACCATACATTTAGAATTCAAGATCCAATGGAGAGTCAAGATAGCAATAGCTGGTCCTTGCAATGATTTGTTTCAGACCTTCCAGTGGGGTCACGGATGGAATATAGACTGGATCCTCTGCGCCAATTTTCATTATGCTGTTGTCTAAGTTTACTTAATTGTGTGTATAAAAAAGATAAATGACTAGACTAATCATTGGTTTGCATAGGGAGAAATTATAAAAAATTAATTTTGTAAGTATACAGTTTTCAAATCATGCACCTATAGCTAGGTACTAGATTTCGTTTTTAGTCTTCAACATTCCATATATAAAATAATACTTTAGCAAATTATAGAAATTAAGATAAAGAACCATTAAATAATCTAGTGTTAAAAACAATGATCTTTGTTGAAAGGTTGCAGGTTCAAAATTCGAAAGAAATAATTCTTTGTAAATATTTAATTTAATAGTTGATTAGTTTGACCTCTAAACTTAACTAAAAAAAAATGTAGAAAGATAATGAGAATTTTTTTTCTAACATGGCCAAAGCAAACAAAACCAACGTTTAGTCCGGTGACTAATTAGACAACGGTGAGAATTATTTTGATTTAAAACTCGACTGAAGATTTATTTGGATATTTAAATTAAAGTTAAGAGACTTGATCATCTTCGTTACTTCAAAATAACATACATGGCTGAAGCAAAGGACAAACTCACGAGTTAGGATATGATTGGAGCAGTTGGGACATAATTAATTATGTGAAAACACAATGATAAACTACAAAATGTTAATCATAACTTCAAATTATGTCATTTTCCTTAATAGAGGATTTGTAGCCTGCTTATGCCCTGATCCGGAGTTTCAAGATAATTTAGTAATTGATATTAATGAAAATCCAACTTAAAGGTATGTATTAATGTTACATTGACAGATTAAATTCATTAAATCTTTAGTGATAAAGATTTTCAAACTCAAGAAAAATGTAGAAACAAATGGATATTTATAGGGTGTACGTTAAATATTACAATTTATTTATTTATATATATTAATAAACTAAATTAGGCACTGCCTACTCCTGGAAAAAAAAAATTTGGACTAGAATCTTTAATAGGTTTTGTCTATTCCTGGATTTGATTTTGCCTACCTCTGGATTGAATATGACGTAGCTATTGCTAGTCAGAGATAGATGTGTGAGTCGTTTAATCAAATTAGGGAAGAAAGGTATTTTTAAATGTTTGTTCATTTAAAAACTGCAGACTGGTACCATTGCTGGTACTGATAGAGGTGGCGGAGGCGGGAAGGGATCTTATAGATGTGATTCGAATCCGAACCCATTTAGAAAAGAAAAAAAATCTGTATCCGATTTCTGCCTACCCCTGACTCAAATCCTGGCTACGCCACTGATTAAGCCTACCCGAACTTGTTTGAGACTAAAGACTTAGTTGTTGTTGTATTAATCAACTAAATTAACTAAAAATCCTTTTTGGAACAAAAAAATAAAACATTTTAGTTAATTCTCTCATTTTTAAATTTCATCCATAAAATATACATTAAAATTGGATGTATGCATGCTAGAAACGTCCGAAACAAATTAAAGAAACATTTCAGCGATCCTGAGATCATGGTAAAGACATGGGTTATATATATATACACATACGTAAGATACCATACTACTTGCATGAAACGCCGAGTCTCAGGCATAAAATATCATCCTGGGTCAAGATTCTGATATGGGGATGGTCAAAGGGAGGCCAGCTTTCCATCCATCATTTATCAGGAGTTCAGGACCATTTATCAGAACCGAGAAAGATACAAAAGCTGATCACACATGATTTTCAATTCATTTCTTAATTTTGTACGGATCAACCCCGGATTTTCTATTTCAGATTCTACAGGACAGTTCATGTTATAAGTCAGGGTGCTGATCCATTGAACCCGCTTTGAGTACCAGCGAACCCATTTGTCAGTAAGTCATCAGGAAATGTGCCCGAGAACATCTGAAACAGAGGATTTATATTAGTTTCAATGATACTGTTAAATGTAAGACCACTTTTATAGCATTTTGCTATCTCATCAGAAAATAACATGACAAAGAGCATCTTCTATCGCTTTCTTGTTCAGCCGCATAAACCTGACAATAGAAGTGGGCTCCGGGTCCTTGTGACTTCGCTTTATTATCTATTATTTCATTATTATTTTTACCACTAAAATGTTGGAACTTGGACCGTCCAATCTATGATGGATGATTCCGATCATACACCTCTTAATGTATCTGACAAAACAACACTCGTCTAATTTTGAACATCAAAAACTATTTTAAGACTAAGGCGACAGGCAATTAGATCTCAAGTTCTATATTTTAGCAGTTGAGATTATGCACGATGACAAATTTTCTAGCCCTAGTATTATTTTCAACAACTTTACTGATCATTGCGTTCGTCATAGAAAAAACAAAAGAGGAGCCCGTTGGTAATGCCCACTTCATGTAAAAGGAATCATATCTTGGTAAATCTAACTCCGAGAGAGGGAAGGAGAGAAAGGCAGTACAACTTTACAAATTAAAAGTACGTAGTCGATTGATGCGGAGTCACTCACTACAACAGTAGAGTGAGGTGAGCGCGGGACCCTCTGGACCAGACTAGCAAATTTTCACATAGTAAATTATAAAGTAATAGAGAGAGAGAGAGAAAAAGTTGGGTATATATTAAAAAGGTCTGCCACCTCACAAAAGAGAATAAGACTATATGAGAGAGAGAGTTCTGATTACAGAAATATATATAAAGAGGTTGGGAACAGAGCGAGGATTTAGGGTTTAGGGATGCAATGGAAGAGCAGTTGAATCCTCTAGCTGTGACACACCTACTACAACACACACTAAGAAGCCTGTGTTTGAGCGAGAGCTCTCCCTGGGTCTATGCTGTTTTTTGGAGGATTTTGCCCAGAAATTATCCCCCACCCAAGTATACTCGATGTTCAATCTAGCTAATATACTTTGCAATTATTAATATATATATACACACGTGAAAAGAGTATAATCTACCTTTCGTTTTCCCCTCTAAATTACAGATGGGATATCCAAGTTGGTGCTGGTCTTTTTGAAAGAACTCGAGGAAACAAAAGGAATTGGTAATTGGTAAATGATAAATTACGTTTAATGCATAGTGTAGCTTTTGTCTTTTACATTTCTCTAAGTTAGGCACCAAACATCATAGGATACTTGCCTGGGAGGATGGATTCTGCAATTTTGCGGCAAGTACACTTGCTTTTGAGTATAAACCTGTTGATATTGCACAGCTGGGAGGTCTCCAGCCAGAGATATTCTTCAAGATGTCTCATGAGATTTACAACTTTGGAGAAGGGTATGTTATGCAATCTCCACTATCTAGGATGATCTCATATATGTATTATGTATCATTATGGAATCTTCATTATCCATTGTACTATCTGGCATAAAATTTTCTATTCGTGAATATAGATTTCTCATCTGTTAATATTTTAGTTTTTATTTATGTTATCCCACCAATATCTCAGCAGACGGGCCGGATAACGCAGCAATTTGGTTTATTTTCTAAATTTCAAGTGTTTTGACACGTGATATTCAATATCTTATTTTATTTCTTTTTTTCCTTGGTGAATAATAGTGTAATAGGAAAAGTTGCATCAGAATATAGTCACAAGTGGGTATTCAATGAGCCAAAAGACCATGAAACCAACAATGTCGTCCCTTGGAACAATCCGGCTGATTTCGTAAGTTTCACGTATTAAGTAATTAAAACATAAAAAACAAGTACTTAATTTAAAAAGATTTCTTAACTATTTATTTTATTCTTTTTTTTATCCGTTGCTTCAGTACCCAAGGACATGGGATGCTCAGTTCCAATCTGGTATCAAGGTAAGCATGAAACAAACACGAAATTACCTTTTCTCCCCTCCTGTATATGCATATAGACGTTACAGTAAATTTGCCTTTTTAAAAAAGTTCAAAAAAAAGGTAACTGTTGCAGTAATTATTTCCGTCCCTCAATAATGCAGACAATTACATTAATAGCAGTCAGAGAAGGTGTGGTGCAACTAGGATCTCTGATAAAGGTATCTCCTCTCTCCCTTCGGTTCAAAGTTTTTCTATGCTTGTCTGTGGGTCCTAGTTTGTCCGTTCAACTATGCATGAAATGCATACGCATATGATCCATGCATGGCTAGTTCCCACTAAATAGCTTGCACTAATGCAATATGAAGGTGGAAGAAGATCCAAGCTACATAATTCTTCTGCGGAAGAAGTTTACATATCTCGAGAGCATACCGGGAGTACTTTTACCACATCCTGCAACACCAGCAATTCCAGTTACGCCAGGTAGCATGCAAGTGCAAATGCAGGAGAGCTATGACCAACAAATGGATTTTTGGGCTAACCAACAAGTAAGAATTATGCCATCTGTAAATAGCTTAGATGCACTTCTCTCTAAGCTGCCTGCAGTTGGCCCCACTTCAGGTCATATGTATGGTGAAATACCGGTTCTGATGGCAGCTCAGAAGCAAGAAATGGAGAGAGCAGTATTAAAGGATGAAATGGAGGTCAATGGTGGAGAGACTAGTGGCTCTATGAACTATTTAGTTAATGTGGCTAACAACCCCATGCTGTGATGCATGAATCTATTGTTTAGTCTAATTTGATGTGGAGCTTTGATTGTGTGCATTGTTCTATATGGTAGGTAATTTAAGTTCTAAACTAATGCTATCAGGATATATTAGCTATGACCTTGGCTCTGTGTTATGAGTACGGCCAACTACACAGTGATGTTCTGCAAGCCGCATATCAAGCAGGGTACACATTTCTTATGTAAAACGGTTAGTATAAGACACGGCACAGATTAACTGACTTATAGCGGAATCTATATTAAAAAACATGCAATAAGCAAAAACTTATTGCAGCCATAGCACTCTGAATATAATGCTAAACCCCAAGGTGCATCTTACAAATGAAAAAGGTTTCAGTTTAGATACAATGACCTACAACTTATAATTGAGAGAAAATTTATGTGGCCTCTTTGTTTGGCTTCTAATATAGTTTCTCCATGTTTGGTTCCCAAAAAACCAGTTAAATAATATGAAAAAACAAGACCTTTGGAACATTAGATGAAATAAAATAGAACTAACCAGAGTGATAGTAATTAATTTGCTATTTGAATTTTCCAAAGAAAATATAAACTATATTGAGCCTTAATTACTGTGCTAGGCAAGGCTAACAGATATTCAACCCTTAATTATTGAGCCTAATTTTCATCAACAAAAATAAAACTCTAGTAATTAATTTATCGTATAAATCTAATTCATCATCAGTTCAGGACTCGGTGCATCTTATTAGTAAACTACATTTCTCTGGAACAGTTGATAAATTTTACCGCCCTCCAAACATTACCTTTTTACACTCAGCATGCCCGTGTTTATATTACATACCTCATAATGTGTCAGATATTATTTACACTTGCACTTGTTGACAAGCTAGATTTTAAATTGCACAGTTTATATAATAGGAAATAGCAGAGCAGATAAGCAGAAAAATGATATACAAAGGAACAATTCATGCTTAATGACAAGAAAAGGGATAAAGATGGAAAGAGACACAACGACCTTATCATTGTCAGCTAATTTAATATCTACATCAAAGAACTGCTCTCTAATAAATAGGTTTCCTGTTTCCAATCAATTATAAGATGGTGCCACCGTGCCAGGCAGTCCATGTTCATTTAAAAACTGCAGTCATGTAATCTTCACCATAATAGTACAATATTTGCCATGATAATTTCATGCAAAAGATACCAAACTGGTCCCTCAAATCATATCAAATTATGCTTTCAATAGAAATGATTGAATTGAGGCTACCTTATTTTGATACCACGGAGCACATATTCAAGGCATCTTTCAGAGGGTCAATATGAGCAACTTCTCTAATCCATATGTTTTGCACACACCCCCTTAAAGTCACCGACTCTGTAATGTAAGTATGAAACTGCTTCACGACATTTACATCCATATCTGAACCAGTAGCACTCTGTAATTACATTCCAAAAGGAATTGTCAATCAATAGTTAAAGAAAGCTCGTAAAAAAAAAAAAAGTAATTATTAGATGGACAAAGAAGAAAAGGAGCTCACAAAAGTTGGTCCTCGGCAGGAATTGAGAATAATATAATTGAGGAGCCTCTCCTCTAGAATGCTGAAAATTTTACCAGTGCCGGAATGAAATGAGAGATCTTGGCAGGAGATGTCCAGTGAGATACCATGATTTTTTACTGTCACCTTATGGTGCTTTTTGAGCATGTGCACCAGGTAATAGCCGACCATGTTTTTATTACTACCATTGTTGTTGCTGCTATGACCCAGGCCACTAGCAAGTAGCCTTTTAGGAGCTCTTTCTAAACTGGAGAAATCACTAGAGAAGAATGAACTACAGATGTCTGGTAGGTTAAGTAATGTGCTGGCCTGATCATCATCTGTCCAGCAATTACACATTGCTGATCCATCATCTGTGCAAATAAAATAATGCCACACAAATGCGCATAAGTAAATCAGAAGTGACAAATAAGTAATCTAACAATTTAGATTCCTTGACCTGATATCACATCTTACCTAAGACAAATCCAGCTAGTGGAATCTTGTATGACGGAACACTCCCACTGGTACAACTTTCAAGCACCAACACATTCAGAGTCAAAACCTGTCATCATCAACTGAATTAATGACTACTAGAGCACAAAGAATATTTTCAATCTATATTTGGAATTCGTGCAAATTAGAAAATATATACCCTGCAGTGGAACCTGATAACTTTTGAATCTGCATTGTGAAAATCAGACAACAATCCCAATGCAGGAATATTACATAATGATTCAATTAAATCAACCCTGATCATTTGCTGGTTTGGTTCTATATTTGTTTTGACTTCTCTGACTGAGTTAATTTCAATGTAAGTCGCTGGTGTCAGCAGCAATTTCTCCCCCCTGTTTGAAGAGCTGAAAATGAACAGATAAGAAGTACATTAAATGCAGTACTTTGTTACTAACGCGTAAATTATCAAACAATAAGAGCAATAATTAACAAATGAAACAAAGCATGCATTTAATAAGAGAGCAAGTCAAACCAATGACACCAGAACAGTGTATCCTTCCAAGAACTAGCCCAGGATGTGATTATATGAAGCTTTCAAGTTTTGGACAAAATGGCATGGAATAAGCTACATGTACAAACACTGATAAAAGGAAATAGAAATGCTAACCATGTCAACAGGAGTCGATGAAATGTTGCATTTGCACCAGTACCGATTCCAACAGGATATAGCTTCCTGCTCAGGTTACCTCTAATGATCACCTACGAAGGAACAATTGACTCAAAACACACACAACAGAAACGAGGTAAAAAAAAAGGAAAAAACAGCTATATAGTAGAAAAAACAAATAATACCATCTGATAGTCATCTGCTAAATGAATGCAAACATTATTTCCACTTTGATTAGAGTTTCCAGGAGAGTTGGCCACAAAAAATTCAGAATCACAATCGCTAGCATGAAAAGCATCTATTTTTCCACAAACTGATATAAGTTCACCTTGAGCTAGTCTCTCTCCTTCCAGGTCTCTAGAGCCATAAACTATCCTACTTTGATGAAACATAAGTTGCATGCAAGATGACACACTCAACACTTGATTTGGAGGAAGAAGCTTGGTAATTCCTTGTGACACAGATTTTAAATCCACAATTTCATGGAGCTCACTCAGAGATTTTAAGAGCACAAGTTCATCCAAGGAAGTTCCAGAAGGTTCCCTCTGACGTATATCATCAGAGAATGAAAGAGACAGGCTCCGAAGGGTATTTTCGGTAACAATTAAACTTCCACCCTTTTCTAGACATTTGCACACTCTGGTTGGACTGAAGTCTTCAAAGCAGTTGAGAAGATAATAGCTGCCAATTCTAAGTAACTGTCAATAGAAAAATATTTAGAAAAAAATAACCCTTTAGTATTGATATCATACTCAAATACTACATTTACTGGTACCAAAGGTACATTAACACCTGGAACAAATATTTAAGAAAAAATAAATGTCTGCTTTGGTTCAATTGGACCCTCGAATTTTTTTTTGGGTTTAATCAGCCCTTTCCATCACTGAGATGTTAATTTTTCCATTAGATCTGCTGACATGTCATCTAACAGAGATTTAATTGTATGTGTCATTAAAATAATAAAATATAAAAAATAACATGAGTAGATTCGGAGAGAGAAAAGCAAACCCATCTCAACTTTCTTCCTATTCTCCCAACTCTCTTCCTCCCTTTCTCTCAAAAAGCATGCCTCTCCCATTGTTCAAATTTGCTTCCGCTTTTGTTTTCCAGTGCACTTATTGAATGACTGCTCCAATTGCTTTACTTTGGTAAGCTGGCTATCGATTAGTTCAATCAATAAACCCTGCCTCCATTGGTTAAATCAACACAATTAATTCGTAAGCAGCAAGCTCATTAGTCTGGTATTAATAAGTTCATTAAACTGGTTTAGGAGTTTTGTCGCTTTATTTACTCATGATGTTGCATGGAATCTGTCAATTGTAGCTTTATTAACTAGCAAGCTTATTTCATTGCTTTTTTTAATCATTAGGTTTGTTGTAATTGTCCATACACAACATGTAAATGCTTAAGACTAAGCTGAGCACGTCAATTAAGCACTTCATCTCTCCTACTCAAATACCCATATATGAGCTTTGAAGTGCTAACTTCAATTTGTATCTGCAAGGGCATACTATCCCCTCAACACAGAATCGATCAAGAAAAAAAAATGCAAGCAGAGAAACCATGGAGTTTATTGTTTTGATGCATACCTTTCTGATTGATAAGATGAAAGAAAAAACAACATAAGAGATTGTACAATCGACCATGGTGGTGGAGCTCGATTTGTGCAAACCTTAAGAGGAATTTGGATTTTGACAATTCATTGTGGTGGAGAGAGGGTCTGGAGAGGGAGAGTAAGTTTTGGGTGAATCTAGGATTTTAATGTAAAGAGAGAGAAGAGACAAGAATAAGTAACAGATGAAGTGGGAGGTGAAATTTTTAGACAGGAAGGGATGAGTCCGTAAAGGGAGAAGCGAAATTAATTATTTTTTTGTTTTGTTACTTTTTTAAATAAAGACGAGGTGATATGGATTAGATTCTTTTTTAAATATGACACATCATCGGGATTAGAGTATATATGACACATCAGCAAACTCAACGGGATAACATTTTGGTGAAGGAATAAGCTGATTGAACCCAAAAAAAAAAAAAGTTCAAGGGTTCAATTAAATCAAATTGAATAGTTCAAGGGATTAAAAACGGACTTCTTTTTTAAGTAAAAAACGAGACAAGAAAACTAATTTAACCTGGTACTTGGAGAAGTTTTCACATTTGAATTCCAGAAGAATCCTTGTAAGAGATTTTGCGTCAACCAAGCAATTCGAACTATCACTATCAAATTTATTTGAAGTTATTGCTGAAACACCTCTATTTCTGCTGGAAAGAGAACAAGGAGCAAGACATGGTCCCTTTGCAGATGCTTCATTGTGATCTCTTCTTGAAACTCTTTTCAAATCCATAACATCTTGAAAACCATTTTCAAGTTGGATAAGTTCACCATTTTCAGAAAGCTTGAATTTGCAAGGGAAGATCAAAGCCTCAGCAAATAAACTTGAACATCTCGACATGGTTGGATTGATTGAAAACTGTATGCAATGCAAATCAAATGAATGTCTGATTAATAAAGATATACCCCAAAATGTCCATAATGACCTTCCTTTTCAACCCTTATCTCTCACCAAGTCACCATATATGAGCAGCAATTCTAGCAAATATAATTAACACTAAAAACAGACATAAACTAATGAGTCTTACATTATTGGTCAAAGGGAACTTGTGAGAAATGACAAGAAGGTGAGCACCATGGTCAGCACTATGAAGCAGATTGGAGGGTACATGAGATGGAGAAGTAAGACAAACTGAGTTCTTCAAATAGAACTGAACATAGAGCACAAGGCCATGTATCTTCTTTCTATAGGTGTGGCGTTTAAATATAGCACTACATGATAGTGGCTCGCCAAAGTCATAGACTGAAGTGTCTGTTTCAATTCTGAAGCCTTCTAATACAACTTTGTAATCTCTCACCTGATGAAGAATAGAATTATTATTAAACAAAAGGGGAAAGATATACACAGATGACAATTAAGGGTACAGCATGATGCTACACATTATCTGGAAAGAAGTAGAATTTATTAGAAAATGAAAATCAAGCCACCTCATAGATGGTTTGAACATTGACATCAGATGGAAGATCTGGAATTACAACATCTAAGTCTCCAGTTGCATCAACCAATTGCAACCTCCCAGAAGAAGAATATGCCTGAATTTGCGGGAGAAAAAAAACAGAAACGAAGACAAAGAACGAGTAATCATCAATTCCAAAAACATTTGCATTTCATTGTTGATTGTAAAAGAGAAAGTACAGTGAAAACTGAGAACAATGCTAAAGAGCTCAACTGAAAAGAACGTTGAATTGAAACAATTACCAAAAAAGATGATCCAAGTTGTATAATATGATTCCAAGCTATAGCATATAAAGAAACCAACCCGGATATTTCCCATTAGGATACACCCAAAATCATCACTTGGTATTATTCTTCTAATAAAGCCGGGATATGATACGCCATCACATGTATTATTGTAACAGATATCAGAATTTTCACTCATTTCAGACTGAATAGAAATCCATAATTCTTCACATTTGCCCACAAAGTTAGACAGCGGCACTACCTAACAATATGTAAAGAAGAATTGATTAGCTTGAAAGAAAATTCAGATACATGCTCTAATAACAGGCGGATTTGATGTTTCTTACCAATTTGCATATTGCCTGATCTTGTCCAGTGCCATATGTGCACTCATCATGGTTAGAAAATGTCCTGAACATGCTGTTCTGTAAAAAGAATAACAATTTTCAAAATTATTACAATAAAAAGAAATTAAGATTAAAGGAGGGTTCATGTGCCAAAAGTTGCCGCAACTCACCTTCTCTATTATATTTCATAATTAGGCTAATGTACTAACGTTAGCATATTGGGTAACGGGTCAAATTATGTTTTTTCATCACCGAACAGTCAACCCAAGCCACTCAATATAATCTGCATATCAAAATCTTGTAGAATACCAAATTTTATTATTTTTATAATTCTCTTATTATATTTTATTTTTGAAAGATGACCCCAAATAATAAAAGATAAAAATGCCTGCATATCTAATAAGGGTGTCTTTCAAAGATCCAAAAAGATAGTAAATTTTGTTATTCTGCAAGAATTCGATATGTTGATTAGATTGGACAGCTAGTTAACCATTCAGACATGAAAAAACATGATCAACTCATTAGCATATAGACCAATATGTTGACATTGGTACATTAACCTAACTCCTTGTTCTTCTTCATAGGAGATGCATCCACAATAATTATTTGAGTTTGTTTCACACAAGATCAAGAGTACATAAAATCAACGGACTAAGTTAACTGTAAGGAAAGATCTTCTGTAATCATTTTTTAGCATCTTGATCTTGTATAAAATGAACTCAAAAAATCATAAAATGCTAGCAAGATCGACCGTTGGATTCATGGTTTGGACTTTGGATTTTGAAATGTCAAGGCAAATGAGAGGTTGAGGCACTGCAATCCTCCCCGAATAGAATAATGCAAGATCTAATTTAAACTCACATGAGGATGAAAGACATCTGGAGGCAAAGATCGACTAATATATGTTTGGACCAGTCCTGCACTCTGTTAAGACCTTATGGAGACATATTATGAGCTATATTCTTCAAATCATCAAACAAACTGAAATGCCTGGAAATCTAGTTAACAAATTAAATTTTCATGCATAAAGACGTAATTACATTGTTTGAGCCCAGCAATTCCTTGTCACGTAGAACTGTTCTGAATTTAGACTTGAAGCATGACACCGTAAGAAGGACCCTGAAAACTAAAGAAACAAATAAATAACCAAATAATAATGAATTCAGCCCATATGGAATTAACCACCTTGAAGAGTATTACCAAAATTTAGTGGATAACTTCAGAGATTCAACAAAATTTCCCAGAACACTCTTCTCTTCAGTTTTCACAAATCCCCTACAAAATTTGAGAATAACAATGCGAATAAATCATTATCTTACTTAACAAGATCCCAACTTTGTAGAAAGGTATGACTTACTTTGTATCAGAAAATGCAAATGAGTCGATGTGCAATCTAGTCATAACACAAGTACCAAGAATAATAACCTTTGCCCATGCAAAATTAGCACGCACCACATGAAAGTCTCTGACAGATACCTAGAAGTCATTAGGAAATAATCAAACATCAGCAATAAAAATCACGAAGTTTTCATGTGAAAAGAGATCGATGTAGAGTTCAAAGACAGAATACATACAATAGCACCAATCCTGAGAGAATGGTGAGGTACAAGAAGTGTATCATGAATCAACAACCAAACCTTCTTATCCAATTCAACTACCACACCATGCAAATAAATTCCGGTAACAATGCCTTTATAGGCTCCTCGAGAACGGTGCTTAGTGGGTAAATCACTCACAATGGAAGCACCTAATGAAACTTTGGTTTTAATTGTTGATACCAACATGATGTATGATTCATTCCCCACTACTACCATTCTTTTTTTCAATCCTGAAAGGAACATTACCTTTCCAACAAGCTTAGCAAAAACAGGCCGCCATTTATGAGTAGGTTTGATAAAATAGACAACTTTTGACTCAGTAAACTGATGCAAGACACTATTTTCATTCAAACGCCTTTTAGCACAGCTGTCACACAAACAAGTGATAATTTCAGCAAGAAATCCAACAGAATCCCCAATCTCACCAGTTTTACTATTTTCAATCGGAAGAGTGAAAGTAAGGCTAACTGATTTAACCACACCGAATGCCGAAGAACTGGCTTTCACACCAGAATCTTGAGCCGATTTAAGTGAGAGAGAAAAAGCCCGGCAAGGATCTGTATCTAAGGAAGGAAATTTCCATTGAATAATTTCCAACACTCCTCGACTGTCGCATTGCTTGATTGGAAGATAATTCCAAGCCATTACATGAATCTCTCGGCCAATTATACCAGAGTCAAAATCCACAATGTAGCAACAGATTGTTGCAGAAGAATCAGAGAAAGAGAGGCAGTGATTGAGACAGGAGCTGGTGGGGTGATCGGATAGCTCAGAAAAGAAGTTGACAGTGCCAACGAGGAGCACTGGGAAAGAAATTGGGTTAAAGGTTTTGCGGCTTGGGTTTGGGTTCGAGAGTAGAGTTTTTTCGAGTTTGATCCGTTTGAGAGGTCGAGAGGAGGAAGGTTGGAGTAAGGCAGCGCCATTGACGGGACAGGCGAGGCGTAAAAGGTCGGATACAGAGATATTTCTTAGGGTTTCCCCCATGGTGTGATAGAGTGGATTTTGGAGAAGCCAGAATGACTAGGGTTTAATTGATAGGAGGAGGAGAAGCGGGAAATGGAACCGGACAGTGTTCCCAGAAAAACGGAGACAGCAGGCAAGCTTCCTACGAAAGCTGTGCGCAGTATTTTTCATCTCAAGGGACCAATTGAATATTTTGGGTCTGAACATAACATAATATTTTTGTTTCAATTCAAACCGTCTGATCAGAATTTGAGTTAATCCGTTTTAACCTTATAATATACGGGTTTTTTTTTTATTTGTGCTAATATCTAACTAACGGACCGAATTCTCAAATGAAAGGTCTCTTGCTCAAACTATAAATAAAATCGGAGCAGAAGTTTCAAAACGAGATAATTTGAATCGGTGGATTTGAGATGGCATATTTCGTACAGGGGCGGGAAAAAACTCGTAGCTCGTGGTTTGATGACTCGTTTGTTAACAACTTGTTTATTACTGAACGAAAATATTAACGAGTTAGCCCGTCAAAATGGATATCAATTCAAATTTACGGGCTAAGACTTGCGAGGGAGTTTAATGAAATCGTATCCTCTACATTAACTCACCGTTTGAGTTCGTAGTTGATTCATTCGTTATATGTTAGACCTTAAATCCCGCACATTACAAGTGTGGATCAAATTACTTCGGAGTCTGAATGGTTCGAAGCCAAACTCAATCAAGGCTCGTCCACATTCTGTACACTAGAGCATCTTCATTGGTGCAATTAATTAGCAATTGCAAATACATATCAGGAGTAAAAATAAAATCAATTTCAATTCTAATTTCATAACACCTCCATCGGTGCAATTAGTTTTAATTACATTTTAGTGCCACATCAATTCTTAAAATCAATTCTAATTTTAAGGCTTGTCCGATTAGAATCCAACCAATCTCTTCCACACCTCTAATCAGTGTTTTGAAATTCGGTTCTTATTCGGTATTCGGAAGGCTACCGAATACCGAATATACGGTATGCGGCCGCATATGCGAATTTTTATTCGAATTTACATATGCGGATTTTAAATGAGAATTTATATATATAAACAAGTATACGGTAATATGTGGTATGATTCACTGTTAATATACTCTAAACCGATATTTTTATCACTTTTAATATACTCTAAACCGGTAATATGTGGTATAAATCATTTTTAATATACTTTAAACCAGTATTTTATCACTATTAAATACTCTAAACCTGGTAATATGCTCTAAAATTTATATTAGGACCGAATATAGATTTTCTATTCGGATTGCAACCGAATAGAAATATTCGGGTGAATATTCGGACGAATAGACTGAATTTTAAAACACTACCTCTAATGCATGAGCTCTTTAATCTCAATTGACAAGAGGTACTGGTGGCATCCGAATTCTTTTTTTTGTGGGCCGAAGCCCAAAGGTCTTCGCATTAAAAGGTGGCTGTCTTGCGATTAAATGGTGCTGTAGGCCCAAAAAAGAAAATATTCATGTTTTTGTCCACAGCTTTGTTTGAATATTAACTTGATTTTAAAAGAAAAATAAACCTTTAAATAAAGTGAACGAAGCAAGAATCAAGAGCATGCGATCAAGGCACACAAGAAGAGAGAAGGAAATCAAACGATCGGCAGTAATATGGCTGATGAGCTTTAAAATTCAACCGCTTCAAATCGAACCGTTGATAGGAGAGGTCATAACATATTTAAGGAACTTGAAAGACCAACCAGTTTATGAAGTATAGATTACAGTAATCTGTCCAATTTTGACGGGCTCATCAAACTTAAGGCGACAAGAAAGTGTAAGAATCACTATAGGGATCAATTTGGATCTGATGAGTATTAAATCAAATTTGAGTCTAATGGATTTAATATTCGTCCGATATATTTTAAAATCAGTGCGTACTACTTTAAAATAGATCAAACGAACGTAAAACCCATTTAACTCAAATTTGATGTTCAGTTTTCAAAGTATAAAGGCCATCTTAGTTTCGTTTTTGAAAATTTAAAGAGTAAAATCTTAATTCTCTTAGTTACGGATAATCCAAATTTTGATCCTCGGATTTATTTTTAAAGACAGATTTTATTTGCATCAATTTGATCCTTGAACTTCAAAAAATTACCAAATTCCATTTCCCTCTCTTTGTTATATCAGTAATTTTTTAAATAGCGTAAAATAGATATTCTACACTTCTAAATAGCAAATTTATATTCACCACAAACTGTTATTGGAAAATAGTACTATTTGAAATAATATTAATATAATGAGCTGCCAAATTATTACTAAGAATGAAACCCTTTATTAGACATTTCACCATTCGATTTTCTTTTATTTAAAAAAAAAACGTAACGATTTTTATTTTAATCTTTAAAACAAAGGTAAAAAGAACTGTAACGCACCGAGTCGTACAAAAAAACAAAAAAGCAAACTGGGTTTGTCACTTTGTCTTTTGACCTATTCATGGACGGTATGTCCTGTGTCGAGTTTATTTATTTAACTAGAATTTTGAGTGCCCATTAAATTGTTATTCATTTGTCATTGATAATCAGAAGATTCAGAACTATATTCTTAACCGCTGCGTTTATTAATTATAGTCATCCATTCGCCAGCAACACAGGTACAACGAGTAGGGCTCTTCTGGAGAATCACTTAATTTCAGCCAGAACTACAGATGTAGACAACTTGAAAGTCATGCGTATTCATCTTCAAATTTTCATTTTATTTTTAGATATGCTATAGTTATTTGATGTTTACAGGGTTTTAGGCCTTTTGTATCCATCTTGTTTGCAGTTTATAAAACGAATAATAATTTATGTCTATATCAAAAACTGCACTGATTAACCGTTTGATAAAAAAATATGTGACAAAAAGATTTAAAATTTTAGATGGAAAATTTATTATATATAAAGAGGTTAAACTTTCAATTTTTTTTATTTATGTCACATAATCTATACTGTCGTCCATCCGATTGTTTTCAATCTCCTATTATGTTCATCGGATGTCACGCATAATTATTGTATAATCTCTTATTCAATATACTAAGAAACAATATAATTCTTAATGAAATATAATCGTTTTTATTCCTCTGCATAAATTTCTGCACCGGCTAATCTAATTATTTACTATTCTATATACAGTTTTGATAATTAAAAGTAAAAAATTATTTCCAATTTTTTTCTTAAAAAAATATAATCTTCTTAATAACTTTTTGTAAAACGAACTCTTGACTCTTGTACAAAAAAGAATGCCTCCCAATTTCGCCTCGAAAAAAATATCACCACATGATTTTACATGATCTCTGATTATGTTGGTCTAGTCCGGTATAAATCTAGATCAAATCAGACCGAAGAACCGCTAGGTCCACTACCAGTGTAACTTACACACGTAGTTCAACACGAACAAATTCACATATAATTACAACTTCCTTACCAAAGAATAGGCGAAGGCTTTAATAATTGATCCAACCGGGCCTAAAGAACCCGTTGAGGCCTAGTTCAAAGCACGCGTCTCGAAATCCATCGTCTTCCCACTCCGCACTCTCTCTCGATCGTGATCGCTTATAACTGTGCTATTATATGAAACCGATAATGGCTTAAGCACGAGCGATCGGTGCTGGAAAAAGCACCTAATTCCGCTTGATTTGGTCTTTGGTCGGTGGGATTGAGAGTTCTTTGAGAATTTGATACCCAGAGCTCTTTGGTAAATTTATAAAATGCCTTTTTATTTTGTTTGTTTTCAAATTCGATCGAGATAATCTCTTAATTTTGATAGCTGTATATCTTGTAAGCGAAATTTTTTGTCCATCGTCTTACCTTTTCTTTTCTTTTGTGGAAATTTGGGGACGATATACCTCCCAAGAATATGTTTTGATAAATTTCAGAATGTTAGTGTTTGCAAAACATTTACCTTTGAAACACATTATTTCGTGTAGTTCCTTTGCTTCGGTTATTTGCAGACTGGTTGTAAATATTTTGGAGCGACAAATATGAAAAGAGGGGATGTTCGATGATTTTCAATTTTTATTATTTGTGCTCATTCTACTCTTTACTTTTTCTAACTTACGGTTTATTCCAATTATTTGCTTCAGCAACACAATTGCTGTCACATATCATCAGAGATCAATTCCAAAGACCAAAATGGATACTATCAAGCGTCTCACTCACTGGTTTCGAGGCTCTAAACAATCCCGACAAACTTCATCAGATTCATCTCAAATCTCTTCTTCTTTCCGATCAGGGTTTTATGACCCGGATTCTTCAAGCACGAGAACCCCGATCCGTTTTTCCCCAAGACAGGTCAAAAAGCCCCGACAGTGCACCATTGACAAGGAGTACAATGTAGTTTTGGTTCCTTCAGATGGGGAGTGCATGTCTGAGTCTGATTCTGATGGGTCAGATTGGTCGATTGGTTGGTTGGAGCCTCATGGGTCGGGTTTCGAACCCGAGCAACACCAAAAGGATTCCAGCTTTGCGGTTCTCGTGCCCTGCTATAAGACCGGTACCATCCAGCAAAAGGCAGGCTCCTTCAACAGGCTTTCAAGTGTGGGGCCCAATGCCAGGATTGTCTCTGGTGAGTTCAGATTTTTCTTTTATTACTTGTATAGACTGGTACATACTGGTAGCGAACCTGACTTGACTGTTTACAGAGTGTTGACTGGTTAATCTCTGTTCGATCTGTAGTTGTGTTGGTAATTTGATATTACAGTTGTTCTTCAACTGGTACAATCAAGTACTGTTTATATTTTTGTTCAGTACCCATTGATCCCAATTTGTTATTATTTAGTTGCTTAATCTGGCTAATATGTGCTGTTTTTTAAAAAAATTTAAAGAAAACAGGTACCATGAGGGAGTTAATTTGCTACAACATAGATATACTATTTATTTGTTCTGAAATTTTTTAGTTACCACTTCATTAATTCAGAATTAATTAAACACCACCCTAACCAACACAATTCAAAAGTTACCACCCACGCTTCCTCGGTCTGCGCACCAAACCTGACTGGTGCGCACCCTGGGGGAGGGCACCAATTTGGTGCGCAGACTCAGGAAGAGCACCGCTTGGTGCCCCAGCTGAGGGTGCACACTGTTTTTATTTATTTATTTTTTTTTTTGTAAAAAGCTTCTCATAGAAATGGGCCGTTGCAAAAAATTTAGCCAGACCTGATGTAATGCGATCTATTTATTTGGGCACATATATCGAAGGAAGATATTCAAAATGATCATAATTTAGTTGTGGTTTGCTTGCAATTAGTTAAAACTTTTTAGTGCCAGTATGTACTAAACAGAAGTATCTTGAAGAATTGATATCATTAATTATGGTTTAATTTAACAATCTTTATAATATATTATTTCCAGTTTATAGAATTTAAAAAATTAAAAAGCTTGTAGAGATACTTTATTGTAAATTTTACTTTATTTGTTATCAATATTTGCTAAATACAAATATTCTTTTGTATAAAAATTGTCTATTATTACAATTTAACTTTTTAATAATAATATTTTTTAGACCAAAATTTGAAATCAACTCTAATATAAGCAAATTTTTATCACGCACAGCATTACTAGTACAATTCTTCTTTGAAATTGTTTAAAATATTTCATTAGCACAACTTTCTGCCCATCTCACCGGAAGATTAGGTCAAAATAGATTGGAAAGGCATCTAAATTAAGATGGTAGATTCATAATTAAAAGAAAAAAAAATAGAGAGATTGAAATTTAAAGAAGGTATATTGGACAGTTGTAGCTTTTTAATCTATGTGCATGCTCACATTCCAAACTTTAGTGCATGGAATGGAATCTTTTGAATATATAATGTAACTGGTATTTTGTTAAAAAAAAAAAAAAAATGGTGCGCACTCTCAGCTGGGGTACCAAGTGGTGTCCTTCCCTAGTCCGCGCACCAAATTGGTGCCCTCACCCAGGGTGTACGCAGCGCGCACCAGTCAGGTTTGTTGCACGAACTGAGAAAGTGTGGGTGGTAACTTTTGAATTGTGTTGATTAGGATGGTGTTTAATTAATTTCGAATTAATGAGGTGATAACTAAAAAAATTTCGGTTATTTGTTTTATGCAGAGGGCGAAAGCTACATTGAACAGTGGCTTTCTTCTCTTCCTGACCCGGATTACCATGATGATCACTTTCAGCAACAAAATATAGCATCATTATCTTAGAAATTAGGAGATCAGCGAGACATATTTTGTTTAGTCTAGATTTGATTACTGGCTCTGAGGGCACGAAACGACTGAGGTTTGTGCGTTGTACCTCTCAAGGTTGCCACCTCTTGTAAATATTCATGTAAATTTATCCAAAATGCTATTACCTAGATGTTGGCCCAAAACTTTGTAGGGATTTTACTGCATTTAGTTTAGAAGCAAGTAGCCATTTATACTTTATAGGTTTGGCTTTGGAATATTTATACATATATATTTTTTTGTTTTAGGTTGTACTTGTGCTTCCAGCTAGTTTAATCACAAAGTACGTATTATTTACAACATGTATTGGTAATATAGTGGATTTTACTTTAAAAAAATAGAGTTACGTATTATCCTTGTCTAAATGTACTTATTTTGTTTGGGTAATCTGTTTTCTATGAATCATCATATATCCTTGAACTATTTGTGTGCACAGTTAAAAACTATTTTGAACAAATTCTTTTTTGCACCTGTTAAGAAAATCTCCGCCAATATATTGCACAACGGACTGGCAGAGAAAGGAAAAGAGAAGGATATGCAGAGATACCAGTAAAGATACACCAACAGGGCAACAGGCAAGACAGAGAATCTAAAATTCTTAATTAAATTATATATCCAAACAAGGTTTGTTGGATATAAGTCAGAACAAACATTCGACAAAGATGCTTGTACAGGCGCGCTAAAGAACAGGAGAATATAAATTAAAGCATGTTGTAAGAAATTAAAATAATATACTAACGCCGATCATATCTCCATGTGCTATGTAGTTACGCACTCCTGAAGAAAGACCATTTTCGCACCTTTTCTAATTTTTGTTGAGTTGTTGGTTTATTTATATATTTATTTCTTTTCTCTTTCGTTCTTTCGCAAGGACTGGTGTGCCTTTCACTAAAACGTCTAAAATATTTTTTTCTTTTTAGTAAAAAAAGTCTTTTTATAGTTGGTTATATATATATGCCTGATCCTCGGAGCAACTCCAAGTTTTGAGTTTGAATCAGAATCAATAAGTTTCAAGATAGAATGCATGGATCTCTTTAGTATCCATGTCAAAACAGATCGGACGGTCTGGATCTAAACTCAAAATTTGAGTTACCTTAGGTGATATGAATTTGGTCACTGTTTTCTTATAAATAAAAAATTCGAATTCACATCGTCCGCGGTACCGTAAAAGTGAATCTTTTAGAATTAATGGATCCGGAATGTTCTTTTAACTTTGCACGAATCTTAAAACTCAAGTAATACTTTCTTTGTGCTAGTCTGAATCTCATATTGGAGAGATACTCTTCGAATTCGGTCATAGTTGTTATTCGAGCTCAGATGGCATAAGTTTACATTTAAATTTAGACCGTCCGATCTAAAGTAAAATAATCATATCGATTATATGACATTATCATGATCTGTTCATAAGAAATTATTGAGTAAAGTTGCTAAATTTATCTATATTTTTGTAACTGATTTAGAAACTACCACATCAGTTTAAATACTCTAATAGTTTTAAAAATGTAAATATTTTTAAGCATCAGACACATTCATTAAACCTCCGAGTCCTCCATGCCGAACATGGCCATATAATTATATCGTATCCTTTTCTTTTTCTTGTTTTCTCTTTAAAAGCCCGTAGGAAAATATTTGATGTTTTTTTTTTCATGATTGGTACATTGATATAAAGAAAAGTTTATTTCAAAGCTGTTCCCCTCTCAAACGGAGGTGCATCCTCAATTTGAAAAAATCGTAATAATAAAATTCAACTAGCTGCAATTACAATAATGTTGCGCATGATTTGCACGTAAATTCTCCCCCTTAGACCTATCTTGAGCCCAAAATAAAACAAAAAACAAAATATTTGATGTTATTCCTTGGAGCTTAGTGCAAGTCTCTTTCGGTCCTCTCCAGCATAATGCCATGCCATGCCACAGAGCTATAGATCATTATTTATTTACTATAAATTCTAGCTAGGACAAAAAAGGAGTCAGCTTTATCATTTTATTTTTTTTAAATAGTGCACATTTTATATTTGCATGTAAACATGCCTATAGGATAAAAACGGTATGAATAATATCCGATCCGTATTCGATTCGTGTTCAAAAATTTTAATATGAATATCCAATATCTAAATATCCGTATGGATAAAGATACCGATATGATTTTAAGTTTCAATTATCCGTATCCGAATAATAGATATATACCATATATTTTAATATATATTATGAAAAATTTATGTTCTTCAACCGTTCATTATAATTAGATAAATATTATGAACTTAATATTTTTTACATTATTTTAATAAATATCAGGATCCGTATCCGTCTGATATGTCTAATATCGCTTGTATTCATATCTGAAAAATAAAAAAAAATTAATATAATTTTACCACTATCCGCTCCGTTTTTATACCTACATACCTAGCTATTACTTTTAATCTGTGCAAAAGCGATATTTTCGACTCCCTACAAATTCAATTTCTATATTTCAAAAAAATTTAGCCCTTGTTTTCTTTACTTCAATCTCCTTAAAACGACATAATTAGCTTTATGCTAATAAGTCCATCTTCCGGCCCAACATATTTTTTTTTTCCATATGATCAGATTTAATTCTTGAAGTTCTGTTTTTTTCTTCCTCGCTACCTTCAAATTCAAATAGCAAACGACATACGTAAAAGTTGATGCATCGACTATACTTTTCAAGTTGATGCACAAGAAATATGTCAACTTGTTGATAATTGTTCTTTAGTATTGAACAATTAATAGCATCTGTGCAAATTTGAAGGAAGCACATCTAGCACATATAGGAGTTAAGAAACTAATACATGGAGCTTGTGTAAGATGCATTCATCAAAATAGGATACATTTTTTTTTTCAAACAAAAAATACAAAAAATAAATAAATAAGAAAGTATACTTTCTGCTCAAGATAAGATTCCAACCTAACATTTATACCTTTTTCACTAGAATAAATGAATTAACAAGAATTGAATAGCTAGAGAGATAACTAAATCCAAGTAAAAGAACTCAAACTTTATGATCTCACATAATTCAACAAACATTCAACTACATGACTACACACTTTATTATACCAATCCCCCAAAAAAAAAAATAGATAAACAAATACACCTTAATTATGTATACCACATAAAATTAACTAATAAGACCTATACAATTAAGTAGCCAATCCAATTCCTTCTAAAATTCCTTTACTATTCTTTATCCATGTAATTATCCCTTGTCACTCAACATACAACTTTGAAAAAGTTCTCAAGAGAATAACCCTTAACCTTAACTGTTGGATGTAATCAGCCGTACGAATCAAAAGCTGATCAGCTGGTACATCTCTACCACCCGGTACGATCCTCTGGAGCTCTCTCACCTTTCTTCTCAGAGAAGATGCCACGTGTCGCATCTCTCTTCTCCGGCGAACACCTCCCCGCTTCTTTAGGTGTTTACATTGTCTCTCCATTGCAATCGAGAAAGGCAGAGGAAGGTGGAGAGAGAGGCGCCAACAGAGAAGAGAGAGAGAGAGAGGGAGGGAGGGAGGGAGGGAGAGATAGAGATATGGTGGCTTGGTAGGTTGTGAAGAGAGAACGTGAGGTGTTTATAAGAGGGGGAGGGGAGAGGGATGGGGAAGGGAGGCCATGTGCGCCGAGCCGCCTACCAGGAAAAAGTAATGGCTGGACATGTTCTAATAAAAAAATAAAGTTTGCCATAATTTGATTATGTTCCGTGTAAACTTACATTAATGGAATTACAATTTCATTGTTGGATGTTTCTGCCACAACTCTGTCTATACTCAATATTACAGTCAAAACGGAAAAGCTGTCTAATTAATTGAAATTGAGTGTTACAAAGACAAAAGGTATTGAAAATGGGAGCGGAGTCCGCCCGATGAATTCGATTTGTTTCATAATACACGCCATTTTAATATAGGGAGTGACTAATAGTCCCTCCATTCTATTCCTTAAATGTCCCCCTAACTAACTTATTCATAAATCTAACTAACTTATCTATAAAGTATGATGGGGACCACTAACTAACTTGGATAAACAATAACTACTTTGGAGACCACTTAAATTTGAAAATTTTTACAACTAGCGTGAATATGTATGAACACTTATGCACGCAAGTATTCTTAGATATTATATCAAGTATTCATACCTAAGACATCAAGTATTTAAACAAAAAACTGGACATCAACTTTCTTTTCTCTCTAGTCACACACCCATCCTTTACACATTTTTAGAAGTGGGTTTTTTTTTTCCGTTTAATCTCGTCAATATTTCTAACAATCTATGAGGAATTTTGTAAATCTAAAACCACAAATATTTTTTACATAATTTTCTCTTTCAAATGAGATCCATGATGAAGTACTTTCGGGTTCTTTATTGTTCAAGTACTCATACCTCGACATACAAGTATTCATACTAAATTTAGAAAGTATTCATACTAAAAATATATAAAGTACTCATTCTATAACTTTGAATGTATCATTATTAGTAAATATATAAACTACAAAGTATTCATACTAAAACATGTAAATATTCACACTAAAACATTACATGTATACATATACTTATCAGCAAATATTCAACATATAACATATTCAAACTACAAAGTTACTATAAAATATTCAAACTACAAAGTATTCATACTAAAACATATAAAATATTCATACTAGAACATTAAAATATTCATACTTACGCATTGAGGTGTGAATTTTTATATTGTAAAATATTCCTGAGAAATTCCTAAATGATTTACACCTCGTCAAGCAAGTATTTACATCTCGTAATGCAAGTATTCATACCTAAAATACAAAATATATTTCTAAAAAAACTGTGCACAAGTACGAATGCCTATGCACGCAATTATTAATATATAAGATATCAAGTATTCATAACTAAGATATCAAGTATTTTTAATAAAATTATTAACATCAAGTATTCATACTTACACATTGAAGTGTAAATTGTTATGTTGTAAAATAACTTTAATTAGTTAATTTGTTTGATGCTTGAATGTATTGATATATACTGAGGAAAGTATTCATACTTATACGATGCACAAGTACGAATGCATATGCACGCAAGTATTAATATATAATATATCAAGTATTCATACCTAAGATATCAAATATTTCTAATAAAAATATTAACATCAAGTATTCATACATAAACATTGAAGTTTTAGCAAAAATATTAACATCTAAAATTTTAAGTATTGATACTTACGCATTGAAGTGTGAATTGTTATGGTGATAAATCAGTTAATCTATTTGGTGCTTAAATGTATTGATAGGTACTGGAGAAAGTATTCATACCTATAACTAAAGTATGAATGTATTTGATGCTTGAAGTATTAATTGAAAATATTATAGTCCAGCAATTATACAGATCAAAATTTTCTTGAGATTCATGTGAATCAATTCAGCATTCTCTGCATGAACTCACCGTTTGTGTTTAGATACAGACCGTCCGATCATAATCCGGACCACTCACGTAATGCATGAGATCTTCAATATCTGTTCAAATATAATGTAAGTATTCACACTATAAGATTGAAAGTATTCACACTACAAGATATGAATACTTACTCGACAAGGTATGAATACTTGCATGTCGAGGTATGAGTACTTGAACGACGAAGAACCCAAAAGTACTTCATCATGGATCTCATTTGAAAGAGAAAATTACGTAGAAAATATTCGTGGTTTTAGATTTGCAAAATTCCTCGCGAATCGTTAGAAATATTGATTAGATTAAACGGAGAAAAAAAACCCACTTCTAAAAACATGTAAAAGATGGGTGTGTGACTATGGAAAAAAAAAGTTTATATCCAGTTTTTTGTTTAAATACTTAATATCTTAGGTATGAATACTTGATATATTATATAGGAATACTTGCGCGCATAAGTGTTCATACATGTGCACACCAGTTGTAATTTTTTTCAAATTTAAGTAGTTCCTCAAGTAATTAATGTTTCTCCTAGTTAGTTAGTGGTCCCCATTGTACTTTTTTATGGATAAGTTAGTTAGGGGAACATTTAGGGGACTAAATGGAGGGGGACAAAATCTTTACTCTTTAATATATGTGCGGATCAAATGCACACAGATTATAAAACAAATTAAACAGTTTTGAGTGATTGTCAATTTAACTTGAGTTTGACCCATCGAACGTATCCCGCTTCTCACCTTTTCAGCTGGACTTCTCTCCTTATTTTTATTCATTTCAGCCGAAATTTTTATTTGTACCATATTAAAAAAATAATAAACAAATTAATTAGTGTTTCCACATAATTTTTTATCATGTCCGCCAATTAAATTGGAGGATCCACTTTTTTTTAACAGAATTCATCTAACAGAGCAAAATAAAAAAAATAAAATAAAATGGGTCCGCCAATTCAATTGACGAACGAGATAGAAATTGAATTTTGTAAAAACATTAGTTAATTATTATTTTTTAATATGGTATACCATTTCATCATTATCAACAAAAGAAACTTTCTTAACATGCAAGGATGAAAAAAGAAAAAAAGTATTGCCACGTTATACAAAATGTTTTGTTATTTTACGAAATATAAAAAACAATTATTAAGATCATGATAAAATATTCGTGATCTCCGAATATAGAGTAAAGTTGAAATGTTTTATTATTTTAGTATTTAATTATGCTACACCTTTTTATTTTTATTTTTAAAGTTTAATAGTCAATTCATCATGATCTCTAATAAAATATACTTAAAGACCGAATATTATATTTTAAAAAAAAATTCTAGTACTTTTTAATAGGTAAAAAATTACCATTTTCCAAAATATTTGGACCATTTAAAAAATTATTGATTTTATAACTATCTTAATAATAGAATTTCTAAATATTGTAAAATTTGGTCTCCTAGCACATATAAAAATTAAATAATATTGAGCATCTCAAATTGACTGTTTGGACTTTTAAAACGGAGAAAAAAATCTAGTACGAAAACAATAAGACATATGCATTCTTATATTAAGCACGTAGATACCCTGATCAACCAACAATTGTGATTAAAAAATAAAATTTCAAATTGAATATGAGCCGTACAATTCAATAGTCTGCCTTTTTTTTTAGTTCAATGTCTCTTTTTCATATTTTGGTGTGTGTAAAAGTCTAAATTTATTTAGACACATATTTGTCACACATACTACACATGATTTGATTAAAATTATAATTGAATACTTAAATCGGCGGTGCTGCAGAAAAATGATTGATATCTTACTTTTATTGATCTCCTTCATGATTTCTCTTTTCTTTTTTTCTCCAAAAACAAATTTACTGGTTAAGAAAATAGAACATACAACAAGAGTTGATGTCTTGCTTATTTTTGGTCCCCTTCAATACACATAATACCACCGAATAAGTAATAGAATATGTGTATGTTGAATAATCATTATTTTCATTGGTGTATTGTTTTATGAACATTATTTTGTATGATTATTTTTTTCTTATAACATGTATTCATTGCAACGCACATACACTATAGTAGTTAATTTTATTCATGTATCAATCAATTACACTTATTCTTACATATTAGAAAAGTTCTACTCTCTTATCATTTTGCAAAATCAATTTTATAAATTTGATCCAAAATGAATGCATTAAAATTAACATATAATTCTTCGTTTTTTTTACCACTTGACTTTATATCAAATGAATTCAAAAATTTATAATCTTTGCATGTAAATGTATCACTCGTGAAATAGATCACTTTCAATGGTTTGAATTCGTTGTTGAACATATTTGATAATTTTTAAAAGAGGCAGTACATCATATCACTACGCTACAGTTATCTTGCTAATCTTATTCGAATTATGATTTATAGTCCTTGTAATATATTTGTCATAAGCCAATAATATTATTTCTATTCGTTTATTACATCAATAGATAAATCTGGTACCTTCATCTTAGATTGTAATATGCAGAATGATATATAATATTTTAGTTCTATCCTTATTGATCTAAAATTAATTCCACTAACATTATACTAAACTTTATTTGGCAGCGGCCTCCAAGATTTAAAAGAAAAACATTATACTCAACAAGTCAACATTTATCAGCACCGTACACTATCTGTTAAAATTATCCAAATACCAGACAAATACTGAATAATTATTAAATAAACTGACAAAAATATATAAATTACTAATTAAATGAGATAATGAAAGTGCTGTATAAATTATCCTTAGCATTAATATATTAATTGTAAAAATTCTAAAATATCGTATAAATCAATCTCATCAATATATAAATTATTATTAAATCAATCTAATCTATAAAAATATTATAGTTATACGTAAGAATATAATTTTTTTAGAGTGGGTCTATGGTACTATGCATATCACGGGTTAATTTGTAAATACAGGTCAATATTTCTGTTTTTGAATATCTACTTGCAGACTGAATTTTATATTTTTGAGAATTATTTTACTATTTTTAAGATAAATAGAAAATCACTTGATCTGAAAATTCTAGACCAATAAAAAACAATGATTTTCTACCCATCTTAAAAAACAGTAAAAAAATTTCTAAAAAAAATATAAAATTTGGTCTGCAAATACATATTCATATGAACATTATTTTGAACGGTTCGGATCGACCGTTAGAATTTTGAAAACAAAAATATTAATCCGTATTACGGAATAAATCGTGATATGCATAGTACCATAGACTCACTCAATTTTTCACATATAATTTTATATTTCTATATATTGAAGTAACTAAGGTAGTGCTATCCGTATGGAAAGTCGCAAGTTCGAAATCTTTTTGGAGCAATTCTTTCGTGAATATTAAATAATTGGATAGTTTTACCTTCCACTTCTATAAAAAAAAATCTCATTTGATTAGGTAAAATATTTTTTTATCCATAGATTACTCGTTACGTTAATGAATTTGTTTCTGCTCAGATCTGGTTATCTGACCTAACGAATACGACTTGAGTAGGTTAAATGCATAAAAGAGTTTAATTGAAAATATACCGAGCAATCTGCTTAAATCCAGGGTTTAGGTCTAGTGGACCTGGTGTACGCAAGTGGTGTCGGCTGCGGGAAAGTTGAAGGCGTTTCGTCGTCTAGCGTGAAGGTGGGACCCGGTCGTGGACGAAACGTCCTGTCGTGTACACGTGTCTGACAGCTTTGAGTGGGACCCAAACGCAGTACCATTGAGATTTCCCATGGCTTCTTTTGGGGTAAATGTCAAAGACCTCGCGACTGCTTCCACGTGGCTTAACATGCACGTGTTCATGCTTTGCCTCATTTAATGTCCAGTCACCAACTCGCTACCGCCATCAATTGCATACCACAAAACTATCTTCTTACCGGTACCGAGCTCCATAAGTTTAATCCCGTAGATATTAATTTGAAGACATTTAGTCCAAACCTAACTCAATCTTATGGGACTATAGCGCACACACCATGGAAAAGAAAATCTATCTTATAGTAGATATAGTCTGGGACTCTTGGTTGCTGGTAGAGGCTAATTAATCGATTTGATATAAACCATAAATCGTACCAATCAATTGTACTGTACATAGTCATAAAGTTACAAATTAATTGGATTATCGTGCCTAAGAAAAACTTTATGTACAGAAGAAATAATTAAGCACCTTAATACATTAAAAAGAATTTATTAATGCTTTTGTTAATTACTTTTGGCCACTTTTAATCGGTAAACCAAAGTTTTATTCGGTTTTCAAAAATACAACTGAACTTATTGAAATAAACTTATCAAGCAAATTGAAACCAAACTAATTTTAATTTATTCGGTTGAATCGTATGAATAGATTAATCATAAAATAAAAATAATTTGTTAATTTTTAAGATGGCCTTAAAATTTTTGTTTTGTTCGGTCTAAACGGTTTTAAATTGAACCAAGTAATATACATTGTGTCATAACTTTTGAATTTTTTAAAATGTATGGTTCGAACGGAAACATGCTTAAAATTTTCAGTTAGTTCAATCTAATCGGTTTTAAAAATATTTAAACCGAATAATTAAATCAATTTTAAAAAATAAACCGAACCGATCAATTTAACTGGAAAATTGAACCGTGTAATTTAAATTCATTAAAAACCGATTAAACCGGGCCCGAGAAACACCCTCAATTATTATACGATATTATACTAATGCTTTCATTAGGTTGCTTGCTAGCTAGCATTTAAAAATAGGGTCCAATAATTTCAGTAGCTGTAGCTAGCGTTTGTGCCATGATACGGTTAGTATAGACGATCGAACCAACACGTTGCAAACTGCCTTAAAACGACCGGACCACTCTGCATAATTAAAGATCACGACATGACAACATATATATAATTGACACATCGATCCTTTGCAAATAAGCCATATTAGCCAAGTTGGCTCCCTTATTATTCCCTTAATTTACGACAATTTATGCTTACTAGATTGTATCATATCAAGCATGTGGATAGAGCTTCATACGCTGGTTTCCTTCCCCCAAAAATTAGGTCTCGCTTGCCTGGATTTGGCGCTATACGGCCATACCGGTTATTATACGTCTAAAATTTAATAAATACATGTCGGAGAGTTAGTAGGAAGGCAATTCAATCTGTCATGCACGCATATATGATATATGGCAATCAAGCTAAACCAATTAATTATTATATATTAGAGTACGATTAATATTAGTTTCTTCAAACCTAATCCAATAGGCCACAAAACCTCTACCCGACCAATATTGTGTGAAGAGTTTTAAATTATTTTATCTGGGACAGATTGATGACTCCCAACTCATAGTCAATTAATCAGTCCCCTATCGTTGAGAGCTAACTAACAAGGAAATAAATCTGTTGTTATTTCAAAGGAATATCAGAAACATGTTAATCTGAGATATTTCGATTGATTCCAACCGTTAAAAATATTCCATGCACGAATCTTGACAAAGAAATTTTTTCTTGCGCAAATCAACAAAAATCAACAGTTAAGATCAGAATAATAGGACCTGTTATTCCTTTGACATAACTGCATATTTATTTCCAATTAACAAATGCTTACATTCATAATTTCTTATTTAGCCTTTTTAGAAAATGCTGCCTTACACCTAAAAAGCGTAATTTAGAAAATGTCCGTAATACAAAATTTAGTAAGTAATTAACCACTCGATCAAACAAAGATAAAAAGTGTTTGCGTTGCTCTTAAATTTAGTTCCTAACTTTTGTCAGAAAGTGAATTCACTAATTAAATATGGATCATAACAAAATTCATTTTATAATTTTCTTATAGTTTGATTTTAGGAAATATGAGTAACATAGAAAAAATAAGCATCCCATCAAATAAATATGAACAACTAAGTTTTTGCTTCACATACATTATTTTGATCCAATCTTGAAAAACTTCGAGTCAGTGAAACACAATCAATATGTATATATTTTGTGACAACTCACTAGAATTTGACAATGACTACAATTTCATATTTGATATAGACAATAAAATCTAAATTCATGATTGTTAGTTAATTCTGGGTTCAATAATTTGGAGATGAGTATCAATTATCCGTTGCACTAATCATTGTCCATGAGGAGGTAGAGGAGGAGTCCGGATCCCCTAAAGTAACCCAATTTTTGGGTTTTGGATTGAGACTGTCCAATTCAAATCCGACGTTTGGAGTCATCTCGAGATTTGAATTCGTTTTCGGAATGTGTGCGCTCTAGATCCAGATAGATTGTCTCGGATTCGAATCAGACGGTCACGATTTAAAACCCAAAGATTGGGTTACTTCACTGGATCTGAATGGGGGGACCATGGGCTTGATAACATGGCAAGTATAGTCTATGCATGATGCATAAATGTGGGGTGGGGATTGATAGATGGCCGCTTAATTGAGCCTTTTCTCTTTACCAATGCATAGTCTAGCTAGCTGTGTATTGTTGTAACGGGACGGTGCACATGCATGCTCATGCCTCTCAACCCCACCTCTTTTCTACCTATCCACAACTTATTCAGCTAAGCTGGTGTGTGCAGTTGTGCACCGAGGAAAGCTATATGTCCTGCACACGTACGTACCATGCCACCTCCACCGGCCCGGTTCGGCTATCCTCCAATCGTACACAAATGATTTGATTTTCTCTGTCAAATTTTGAATATTCATTTTAATTAAATCACCGAGTTAGTGAGATTTAAAAGAGAGAGAAAATTGTTGATCTTGTACAAGTAAAATAAATTAAACTTCTGTAAATATATATGTACATAAATGCTAATATATACGGTATGTACGTATCAGTCAAAGTTGTTTTATTATGTGTGTTTATCTAGTTTGCATGGTACATAGTATTAGAAATCTTATACTTGGCAAAAATATATCCCATCTAGCTAGTAATTAATACAATATAAATATTAACTTGCTATGTACCCTATCTGATGATTAATTCAAATTAAATTTTAACTGCCTATATCTAATAAATTAATTTCAAATGTTCTTTTATTTATATTTTTTACTTAGCTGATCATATAGATCACTGTACATACCCATTTATAGATTATGCTCCAAATTAATATGATATTCGAGTAAATAGAGTTTCATTGACACGCATTTTTATGTGAAGCGTAATTAGTTCAAACTAGTCTAATTACTTGGGGAAAGATGATTTATAGATTTTTGGCATCACCAAACTTTTGTATATCAGCAATCATTGGAAGTTCCAATCTGGAGCACTAATGATGAGCGGTCGTGCAATGCATTGGAACTCTTCTTACTTATTTTAATATTTTTTCCCGATCAAATCCTTTTGTCTATTATGTCATTACATGATCGGATTTAATTTTTTTTTGCAACCTTAAAAAAAAATTCTTGATCAATGCATTAGAAATTCTAAATTGATTTATTTAGATTTTTGTAGAATTTTTCAATGACTGATCTACACAGCTGCTGTCATATGTGTAACGTACCGGTGTGTCATATATTGCTCATGAAGCATAAAATCAAAATAAAATGACTCAGACCGTAATTTAAAGTTTTTTTCTCAAAAAATTAAGATATCACATAATTTTCTTAATTTCTATCCTAAAAATGCGTTTAAAGTAGACGCATCACTTGACTCTATATTAAAAATGCGTTTAAAGTTTTTTTCAAAGGAGTCCAAAAAATGAATGCATTAAAATTAATTTATAAACCTTAAACTTTTGACCACTTGACTCTATATTAAATTAATTCGAAACTTTAAAATTTTCACATGTAGACGCATCACTCATTAGGTAGAAGGGTTTCAACGGTTTGGATTCATCGTTTAAAGTCGATTCGATATATTTTAGAATCAAGTTCACAAGAGGTTTGGTGAACTTAGGAGCACCCTAGTTCTACTATATATATATATATATATATATATATATATATATATATATATATATATATATATATATATATATATATATTGGCTAATATCAAAACATTTATTTCGGAGTCGTGGTGCAACCAATTAATTTTCTGATTTTTACATTCTAAACGGTCGATCCAAACCGTTAGATGTGATTTATATATTAAAATAATAGTTCGAAATAGTGCTAACTCGAATTAGTAATTATTCTTCACTCATACAAACACACCCTACGCTTAAAATAATTCACCCTCTTGGCCCTCTCCTTGGTTTATGTTCTTCTTAACCTGCAATAATGATTTTTTTGTGATTACAATCAATTACGATGGACCTGCACTGGTGCCTATACCAGTGGTACAAACATTTAATGAACATGGGGTACACATGTATCCCACGAAAAGTTGCAAAAAAATTTCATTTCTATTTGTGAAAATTTCAGTTCATGACAGAAATCTCAACTAAACCACCTAAAGTCAAAATATTTATGTGGTTACTTTTTCACAATAAAATTTTAACAAAGGCAGTGTTGAGCAGACGAGGGTGGAAAGGACCTACTGAGTGTTTGTTTTGTCCCAATGTGAGAACAAAGGAAACTGCTAGGCATTTGTTTTTACATTGTCCATATATCTCTCAAGTTTGGTTTTGGATGGGTGATTTTCAACAGTTAGCGCCTCATGGTCCTCGCTTCATGATATTCTTACTCTTGCTTTGACATTGCCTTTGGCGCAACGACACGCCATGTTAATGGCTGTCAATGCTCTTTGCTGGTGTATTTGGAAATGTCGAAATACGTTGTGTTTTGATGATAAACCTTTTCCCTCCATTAGACATATCATCTTACTCACTTGTTCTATGTTGGACTATTGGACAGGTAATAAGAGATGCAAGGTGAAGCAACATTTAGCACGATGGGTCCCAGCTGATTTGGACATGATCCCCCTGCAGACACTTTCGCCCAGCCCTATGAACTTGCTTACCAGAGATACTGGTACCGTAGTCTCTCGAGAACCACTGCTGCTTGAAGGATTTTAAGGCGAAGTTGGCTTTATGGCGAGCTTTCAAACATTTCTGATTTTTCTGTTTACTGTTTGCTGTTGCTTGACTGTAATAATCATGAGGTAGTTCTCTCATGCTGCTGACTGTTTTGGCACGTTTGTTAGTGCCCTCTTTTCTTGTTTTGTTAAGATAGTGCATATGTGGTGCCTTGTTGTTTTCTTGTTTAGACACTGTTGCTTAGTTTTGTAGTTGCTCTGCTTGTTTGTTCTACTTTGTAAGACTTTTTCAATAATGGAAGGGCATTTTTGCCTCTTTTAAAAAAAAAATATTTCAATCTGAAAAACAAACAGTTTTTTTGTCGTTAGTATAGGATTCACAAATGATACAAATAGAGTTAATTATTATAAAGTTACTCCTAAATGGTACTAAAATGCACCTTGTGAAACTGTGAAAGCAATAAGCAAAAGATAAAAAAACAATTATTCTGTGGAACCTCAAATATTCACATTCCTTTAGAAGAGAACTATAACAGGCCTTAATAATGGGTTCAATTTAGTTTTAACTCCTCCAAATTGCATCACACGAAATCCTAATATAATAAAGCTACGGTTTGCATGAGAAGCACAGTTTCTCAATTTTCGGCTAAAAGCAGAGAAGATTCATTATGCACCAGAAACTTAATTTACATGGTGAAGCTTTTCACTCTCCACAAAACGTCAAAATTCCTAAAAATTCTATTCAATTAACCACTACAGGTTAACAAAATGTAAATCAAGCCATTAATGGCACGGAGGGAGAGAGAAGGTTACCTCAGTGAAGGCCTTTTCAATCCTTAGCTGGGTTAGTTACGAGAGAGTAATAAAAAGTGTTAGTAGGGTTAACTATGGTTATTCCAGGGCGCTGAAACTGAGCACTATTCTGCTATTCGGATTCCCTATAATAACATAAATTTTGAGTATGGATCCGAACCGTTCATCTTCTCTGGCGCGAATATTAAAGAGCTGCATTCCACCTCGGACGGTCATGATCTAATCTTATAATTTGGACTACGTAGAGGATCCGGACCACGCAATAGCGGGAGAGACTCTTCCAGACAATTCTGGTTCGCTATTCAGGGGTATCGATATTGACAGAACAAGTTTGCTTCATACATGTAATGATAATAGAATGAAAACCGCACTGCATGAAGAAAAAACTACTCTGTCAGTATCTTTATCCTGTGTGGCGTTTGGCATGCATGAGCTTTCGACTGGGAACAATAGCTTTTCTGCTATTTCATATTGAAATTGAAGTGCCAAACAAACCCTTAAGTTAGACAGACTTCTGCAAACGTGGTCAAAGTTAATTTATTAAAGCTTACGGTATTAATAATTTGAAAAGGATTTTCTATTTCTACGTAAACATAGTATTGAATATGACAAGTTCGAAAGTTGCAAACCTTCTGCAACCACAGTGAGGCAATGACAGTGCATTCTGTAACCACAGTGAGGCAATGACAGTGCATGCATGTGTATGTATGTCTCCCATTTTCGTAGTACAGGATAAATTTCTGAACCGGGTCCACGTAAGTTCATTAATTTTCTAGCTCTATCGGACCATCTATCCAAAAAAAGCCTTTAGGAGAGAGCGATATATGCCCCACCTTGCATTGCACAGCTAAGGAGGTGGCCCCAGTTACAGATACATCATCTCTAAATTTTCTTCTTTCTCCTGTAACGGCTCTTCGCAGTGGGATGCGGCTGGCAACTGAGAGCGTACAGTGCACACCCAAAATGACCTAGAACAAAACCTAAAAGTGCAAAGGCCCTCTTGATGTTGTCCTCCATGTGAATCCATTCATTGCCACCTAGGCTAGATAGACCCATGCCACTATTTTTTTTGTTCTCTCCTGTTCAAAACAAAATGAGAAAATGACAGCTTTTTTATTTTTTTATGAATTCAGCCAAATTGTACCAAGCTAAGCACTAGTATAGTTCATGAATAACAAAAATCAAGGCGTCTCTGTTCTGTTCATCCCTTCAAGTTCAAGCATAGATTGGAACCAAGATAATTAAGCAGTATAGCTCATCAGTCATCACCGATCAGTCCCCCAAAAAAGGCAGCAAGAATATTATTACAATTACGCTATATAGATGATAAACAGGACGTCTCCGTTGCAGTGTTGAAATGGAGTGTAGAGGGAATTAAGCTGCTCCTCATGTTGAGGGGCCTATATAATTCGGTAACCCGGTGATTATTTTCTCTTGAGAGGCTAGAGTAGGGATGTCTGGCAATATGCATGAAATTTTGGTGATTTTATTTCAGAAATGATCGATAATCACGTCTACTATCCTCAATTTAAAAGTGCTTATTAATTTTTCTCTTTTAAGAAAAGTACATATATCTTATGAAAAATATTTATATCTTACGAATAACATGTATAAATATATGTATAACATATTCAATGCAATACGATCTGAACTTTAATGTTACCTCGAGTCGATACATTACGATTATGTTTAAATCTGTTATTATATGAAAAAAAAAAATTGTCATTTGGTATAAAGTTATAAAGACTTTCTGAAAATAAGTAAAAATGTTTGTAGATTCGTTACATACGTACATAGTCATATAGAATACAGATAATGAGATACACAAATAATTTATCATTTTTTTTTATTTGTAGTGTGACTAATTCAATTACTTCATTTCTCAATATAGGCGGCAGAGGCCGTGGCAAATAATGCAAACGGCATGGGTCGGTTGTCCTGCCTAAATACGATGGATCAAATTGACGGCCCAGTCCATACAACTCCAACAAGCCCAAACCCCGAAACAACCAGGGTTCCGTTGGTTAAATGGGGCGATCGAAAAAACAAATTCAAGCATATTGAATGTTCACAGATTTTGGAACTGAGCTAACTACAGAGTACAGACTCATAGTTTTTATAAGAAGCCTGTTAGGATTCTCTACCGATTGCTTAACCACGTATATCTTTGACAACCAATTGATTTAAATAATTTTTACAACTGATGTTAAACTTTTACCAAAACTAAAAGAAACAAAATTATAGGTGTTGGTATAACTTAATAAAGTTTTTTTTTTAAAGTAAAGATCGGAGGTCATGTTACTCAACTATTTAATATCTACAAATAATTGTTTTTTTTTCGAATTTCAAACATGTGAAATGATCAATGAATTATTGAATTGAATTGAAACTTTATTAATAAAGTTCTTTGCCACTAGATCAAAGACTTAGTGGCAAAGACTGTGTTTTCATAATTTAATAAAGTTTTTCACTAAATTTTCACATATATCGATAAATGATCAATGAATTATTGAATTGAATAGAATCTGATATATGCTCTATGATTTAGAAAATCTGCAGTTCAATTTTATTATTATTTTTTAATTTAAAAAAACAGTGTAGGTTGCCACATCAATCATGTGCCCGAATAAACATTGAGTTTGAGAGTAGAACTAGGGTGTTTCTAAGTTTATCAAGTTCCTTTGTGAATTCAATTCTAAAATCTATCGAATTAGTTTTAAATGACATTCAAACTGTTAAAATTTTTCTACCTTACGAGTGATGCATCTACATGTGAAAATTTTAAACTTGTGAATTAATTTAGTATAAATTCAAGTGGTCAAAAGATGTTAAAAAATGAATGCATTAAAATTAATTTATAAACCTTCTAATTTTAACCACTTGACTTCATACTAAATTAATTTTTAAAATTTTAAAATTTTTACATGTAGATACATCACTCATAAAGTAGAAAATTTTCAACAATTTAAATTTATCGTTTGAATCTAACATAGTTTTGAAAATTGAATTTACAGATAAACTTCGTCAACTTAGAAACAACCTTAGTTCTACTCTTGGGTTTGATATTATATATTTCGACGATTTTGATAGTGATTTCTTCGATCACGAAACAGATTTCTATTGGCTCCGATCTTTCTTCTTAGACTAAACATGCTTTGATTATTTGAGCTGATGTGCTGTTCTTTTCGCTTCCATCTTTAATGATGGTAATACTAATTATGTTTACAAGGTGCGGGATTACTGGCACCATGGTTGATTTGACAATTTTGATGATAATTATTAACTCAATTCAATAAAAATTAAAAATAATAGATAATCTAACAACTAAATTTCAAATCAACTTTTTATAAAATATATATGTTCCACTTGGATTATTTTTTTTTTTCCTTTATGGTGTTTTCTACTATGTCATGTGACAGGCACATTCGTAGAAATTGTTTTATTACTATTGACTCTTTCGTGCATGCATGATAGGGGGTGAAAACAGTATCGATAATATCTGCTTTGTATTCGAAAAATTAGATATGGATATTCGATATTCGAACATCCGTGTGGTATACTGATATGGTTTCACATTTCAATTATCCGTATCCGTATAGTAGATATGTACCATATATTTTAATATATATTTTGAAAATATTTTATTATTCACCATTATAATTAGATACATATTATCAACTTGAGTTTTAGTATATTTTAATAATTCAATCTGATCAGCATCTGTATCCGGATCCGAATCCGTCTAATATCAGCTTTGTATCCGTATCCGAAAAAAAAATATGAATATAATTTTACGACTATCCGCTTCGTATCTGTTCCGTTTTCACCCCTACCAGTCAAGATATGAAGTCTAACCAGATAGAAAATGGAGCGGACTTGGTCTTATAGGAGTCTGGATCCTCTAAAGTAACTCAAAATTTTGAATTTAAATCCGAACCGTTTGATCAAAATCATGATCAATTCAGTAGGAGGTAGAATGCACCGAGTTTATTTAATTTTTATGTCAAAAGCAGATCTAATGGTCCGGATCTAAACTCAAAATTTGAATTACGTTTGGGGTATGATATGAATTCCTCTAATAGCACTTGACCTATTCAAACCATGGGACCAGTTGAGATATGCTGACTGATGTCATCATTGATCATGCTGTTCTCACCTCTGTTTCTTCTTTTCATTTCCTTATATTTTTGTTTCCATACTGTTCTTACTTCTGTTGATAGCACCATTATTCCCTTGACATGTGACAAAACATGGTAGCAAAACTGCACTAAAAGCAAATAAAGGGACATGTTTTCTATTTGACAGTGAAAGTACTTAATTTTGTATTTCTTTAAATCATGATTTCTTTCATTCTTCACCTGAGAAAACTAATAATTTGTTGATTTGGTAATTTTCATTAAAATTGTCATTTTTTTATAACATGGACATGTTTTCTCTTACGAGAATATGATCTGTGTTGGTGGTGGATTTTAACGCACAAACAGAATCGGATCATAGCGGAGGGAAAGGGCCAAGTCCTTTATATGTATCAATACTTTTTACGTCCTCTTGTATTTTTTTTTTTTTTTTTACAATATATTAGATTTTTCAATTCTACAAATTTAATTTTCTAGTTTGGCTCCTGCGTCCAAACTTCTTTGTTTTGGATATTGAAGTGATGACTGGCTTCGTTAAGATATAGTTTCACCAGAGAACCAAATCAAACATGCTATTGATTGACATGGGTTAAATTGTAATGACTCCAGTGAAATTTGACAAAAACAAATAGTAAATATTTTCAGTCACACTTTTTGAGTGCAGACTTAATGTAGCGGCTAGTGGCGGACCCACAACCACTGAGGAGTGAGGAGTAGGCAGCTATCTATTTTTAAAATTTTAAAAACATTATGGAATCGTGTACTCAATTTTAAAATGATGATTGAAGCAAGAGTTCATTTAGGTAATTATATAAAGAGATGAAATCCTAAAATCACTCCTTATATCCTTATATTATTCTAAAGAGTTCGGCTAGAATGATATCAGTGTCATTTCGGTCTATATAACACCAATTCTAAAACCTACTTAATCGACTTTAAATGGTGAATCCAAACCGTTCAAACCGATCTACTTTATTAATTGTGCATTTACATGTCAATTTTATAATTTTTTGAATTTATTTAGTATTGAGTCAAGCGGTCAAATGTGTGAGTTTTAATTTAATTTTAATACATTCATTTTTCAACATTTTTGACCGCTTGATTTGATACTAAAATAATTCGAAAATATAAAAAATTTGCATGTAAACGCATCACTCATAAAATAAATCAATTTGAAGTCTATCCAATCAATTTTGAAGCTGGTGTCATATGACACTGATGTCATACTAGCCGGACTCCATTCTAAAGCCCAAATACAAATGCTTAGATATACATATTACATATCCCGCTAAAACTTCCCATTTTTTTTATCAAAATGTTGTGATTTACTTTTTGATGCATCAAGTGAAAAAAAACATTTTAATTGTTGGTACTAAAAAAATTCCTAGAACAAAGTCACGGATTCAGTAGCATTGGCTGGAATAAGGCTTGGATCTGAATTTTGTCTACTCCTAAATTTGAATTATGTCCCTGACTGAGTCTTAGTTCTCAGTGAAATTGGACGTGTCGTTGCAAGTTTGACAAACCTTTTCATCAATATATTTCATAATATGACGAATGGGGGAGGATAATTAAGAAGTGTTTGATAGTGGAACCACAACGAACATGTTATTTTTTTCTTCAAAGAATGAGCCAAATGCTTTTACATAGTAATAAGCGGAATTTTAATATATTGTATTACATTATTTTCTAAGGTTTAATTGTTAAAAAACTTGCTGAATTTCAAAGGAAAAGTTTTATGGACTATGCTTCACAATAATATTTAATATTAAATGCTTTAGATTAATTTTTTATCTTAATATAGTTTTTCGAAAAAAAAAATTGAATTTCCAATCTGATTCGGTTGTTTCCTACTTATTTTCTTAATTCTATTTTCATAGTCAATTTATCGATTCTAACAGTGTAATGATACCTCGTTTGTTTCCTACTGACAGTGCAATGAGGTCTCGTTTCTCTTTAAAAGAATACATATTCAATTCTCGAGAATAACATTAAAAAATTACCATTAATAAAACAAAAATTACACTATTTGATCTCAGTATCGAGCTCGAACTTATTACAATAATACATATGCCGGCCTCATATAACTATCTAGTTAATATCAACAACCACAAGTCTAGCACAAATAACGATGAGTTTAGTTTTTAGTGAAAAATGCATCTCCAATTTCTATGAATATCGGAGTGAATGTGATCCTTTATATATAAAAAAAAAAAACTAAATAAATATTTTGTTGCTTTCAGTTTCAGCCAGCCATCTCGGTCTCTTCTTCACATAAATAGTATAATGAAACAATCCTCCAAAATATTATGAATAATAACTACAAATTTGGGAGTTAATGATTTGTTTAGTCTTTGAAGATAAGCTACACCTTTGTTTTCTCTTGAAGATAAGCAGACAAAAACTGAGTTGTATGGATTATCTGTGAATGAGCCCCTCAGAGAGCACAGATTCCTGAAGATGTCCTTGTATTGTTTCTTCTTTGGGGTACAATAAAAACTGTTGCTTGAGAAAGCGACAATTATACAATGGAGAGCCCATTTTTACAGCCCTGTTTTTGGTGCGTACAGCGTTTGAGAGGAGGGAGAGAGGAACAGATTACAGCGCTGTAAACGCTGTACGCACAGATTACAGCGCTGTAAAAATGGATTCGCATACAATGCCATGAGAAAAAAGTGCATGCAGAGCAGAGTCAAGGTTCATAACCAAACGGTTAGGGGTGCACAAAAAGCTCACGACTCGAAACTCGGTTCAGAATCAATTCGGATTCAACTCGCTAATAACTTAGTTCGGAACTGACTCGGTTAATTTATGAGTTGATTCCAAGTCACCTCCAACTCAGTTCGGAATCAACTCGGTTAGACTCGCCAAACCCTAATTCATATATTCCTAATCTTCCTACATATAACCTTTCCCACTAGAGCTGCAAAACCTTATGAAAATATTAACTACTCAATTATTAAAACATTATAAATTTAGCAAAACTTGCTCCATAATCTCATTTCCTGTATGCATCTTCTTGACACTGTTAAATTATTTACATTTTGAAATTATTTAAATTTTGAGCAATCTGCAATAGATGAAGAGAAGTAGAGAAAAGAATTGTGTACTGTTTTGTTAGACTTTTTTTTTTATAATTCTGTTTGGTAATTTGATAAATTTATTAGACTTTGTAATATTAAGTAATTTGGTGAACTGTGTATTATTTATTTTAATTGTGTGTTATTTTGATAAACAATGTACTATTTTTTTTGTTAGAATTAAATTAGATTGTCTCACTATGTACTATATGATGAGTCACGAGTCGACTCACTTCGACTCGAGTTTTTTGCGAGTTGATTCCAAATCGGGGTTTCTGAATCGAAACTGAATTATCGACTTGGACTCAACTCGGCTCATGTGCTTGTGAGTTGAATCCAAATCACTCTCAACTCGGACTCAACTCGGCTCATGAGCAGCCCTACAAATGGTACTAAAATAACAAAACTGAAAATTATGTGAAAAACAAAAATTACCGTCGTAAGAATATTGGTAAATAAACAAAGGATGGAACTGAGGTAGATAATTCTCAAAAATAGGTGATATCAAATACGTCCCATTTTGTTTTTCCCTTTTTCTTTCTTTGTAAAAATTTAATGGCACCGACCGAGATGTACTAGTAGTTAGATGACAATATTCTTACAGGTAATGCACTAGATTCTCCTCATTATACGGTTTGAGATTTACTCTCGGTTCATTTGGGATTCGAGCTAGCGCGAGGGCCAGTATAATTGGGCTTTCAGATTCGTGTACTAATTGTAAGAGATTCTCTTTTCGGAGACCTGGGAGGATGTGAATTCTGAAAAAAAAAACCTAAAAAATTAAAAAATTGATTTGTAAATATACGTCCATACAAAAATTATGTTGAACGATTTAGATCAATTAGTTGTACGGATCAATATGACAATATGCAGTGCGGTATTTTAACCTCACTAATAATTCACATTGTGAAATTAGGTCAAGGGAGTAAATGGATTAAATTTTACCTGTACCGTCTGATTTAAAATAAACAGTCTAATTCTTTTCAAAAATGACTGTTTAATTTATATCTAATCAGCACTGGCTTACTGAAATCTATACTACTGGAGAGAGCTAAACCCGTTGTTCGGACCTCACCATCACCATAGCTCGTAAGATAATGAGTTAGCTTGATTGCATAAGAAAAAAACTAAGACACTATAATATATAAGCAAGCACAAACAATGGGAATGTAAATAAATCAGATATTATTTGATTTATGTAATTTAAATATGAGGTTTTGTTAATATAGTTCAATACCTCCATTTTTATATTAGATGTTATGATCTGCCAACGACTGTAATAAAAAGATGAAATTTTAAATTGAATATCAACCTTTCAATAAAATAATATGTTTTTTTGTGATTCTATGCATCTTGTTGATGTTTTTTCAGTGTTGTAAAAAACAGTCATAACGGCCAATTAAAGGTTGTTTAATCGTTAACGGCGGCCAAACCATTACGAATACATTTAACGGATGATTGTTTGTGGATGAAAATGATTAAGTGGTCATTTTACCATTTAATCGTCTGTTTATTCCCATTTGTTCATGTTTATTTCTGTTTATTCCAGTAAATATTTATTTTTATATTTTTTTTCTGTGATAGTGTGTGATAATAAGTTTTATAAATCATGTACAGTAATTTTATTTGTATTTGGACATGCATCCAATATTTTTTATATATGTTTTTTCTTCTTACTTATTTTGAAATTGATTAATTATTCTGTTATTTATATACCACATATTTTTTTCTTCTTATTGATATAATTTTTTCAATTAGTACGACATATTCATTTATGAAACTAAGTTGTTATCATAAATAAAATTTAGTGATTTTATGTTGGAATGTTTCATTTGTTTCAAATGATATGTTATTGATATTTGAAAAAGCTTAATTCTTGAATTAAATTTTCATTAACTCACACATGTAAAGTGCTTATGCGTTAAGAAAAAATAAGCGTAGTATTATGTTATAATAATAGAACTAAGTTAAATTAAATTAGTTGATAAGTTTAATGAGTTAAATAAATTATGATATATATATATATATATATATATATATATATATATATATATATATATATATATATATATATATATATATATATTTAATTAAACGTTAAATTATCTGCTTAATTCTGATTAATTGCTTAGGAGTATCCTGTCGGACGATCGCATACAATTATTTACAATGCTGGTTTTTCTACATATAGAAATCCAAATTTATCTAGGCATGTACTCGCCAAATGTAAATTATATTATGTTTTTTATTGGTCCTGATTTATTTTTATTTTTTAAATATCGTTTATAGAAACTTTTAATTGATTGATAATTGATTAGTCATGTCTCCATTTTTCATATCATTAAAAAATATTATCTGTAATTTAAGATGTCATTTTGTATGAGATTTTTTAATCAAAATATGTCAAAAAATTGAAAAAAAGACATAAATATCATTTAATGTGTCATTTAAGAAATATTATTTACATGTAAATGTCATTTAATATGTTATTTAAAAAATAATATTTTTATTTAGTCTATTTTTGAAAATATATCATTTTGTATTTTATATGAATATTGTTTTCTTATGATATTTTTTATTGTAACACATGGGCACAATATTAGTTTGTAAATACGGATATACTAGTTCCATTTTTTTAAGTGCGCCGTACCCGTATTCGTCTTTTTTTGAGTCAAAATCTCGAATTACTAGAATCAAATCACAAATTGAACATCAATCATATCAAAATTCTATATCTATATTTGTATTCAAAAAATAAACGGACGTGGTCTGATCACTGCTAGATCCGTTATGACCTTCAAACATACACATGCCACAAAAGGCGCGCCGTGTAAGGAAATGTCCTTTTTCTTGACCCATTATTTGTTTTGAAGCTGAACCGACGCAAACATCAGTCCCCTTCTGGCCTTCTCCCAAAGGAAAAAGAAAAAAAAAATATAAACAAATGATTTCGCTATCGGGTCCACCACGTCCCTCTCTCAACACGGAACTTCCGATTCCCCCTGTCTTGTATCCTGTTACAATTCATATGGCGAGTCACTGGCAGGATATGTTTACAAGAATTAGAACTGTAAAGCAGCCTCTAGCCCTCTAGTAAGATTAATATAGTCTAATGTCACCTACTCACAAGACCATCACAAGTTTTGCGCCACACGCAGTAACTTTGTTCATTTTTTCGATTTTGGAATTTGGATACTTGTTGTTTTATTTATGGTAAAGAAACCATAAATTTGAAAACAAAGCAATACATTATCTGTTTCCTTGCCAAAGGGAAATCCCTAAACGGCTAAACCCCAACCAAATCAAAGCTAGCTTCTCTCTCTCTCTTCTCTCTCTGAAAGTCTTTCCTCCATGGAGGGTTCACAAAATCTGAGGTAGGCTACCAATACAATTATAACACCTGTGTCTATTACTTGCCCACTAACTTGTAAAGACAAGTACAAAGGAAAAGAAAGCAAGAAGGCAGAAAAAGTTATGTTACTCTTTCAAAGCAGAGCAAGTGGAGGTACACATGAATTATCTCTACGAAAGATTGGAAATTGACCTGAAGTCTAGAAGTTGTGCGAAGCTTTCTAGGTTTTTTCCAGCTCCTTTTAGTTGTTTTGGAGGGGAAACCATCTAAATCTTAACTTACATCTGTTGGAAAGCGGTGAACTAGCCTAAAACAAGAAATAGAATGTCGCGTATATGATCGGAAGCGGAGGCGACGAAGGAAACGAAAGGAATTCAGACTTTTCTTCCTCGAAATCCCTTCGGGAAATCCACGCCAAAACGAAGAGAGCTAGGTTCTAATGGCATTATTTGTAAATTGAAAGAAGTTTGAGGATAGTTATAAAAATTTCAGTCTTGCCGATCTTTAAATTTCAATTTAAAATCATGTTCCCCCATTCTATTCTTTTCTTTTCTATTCTGTTGAATTCTTACTTATTTTGTTTCTGATCAGACCTAAGGAGATGGTATCTGTTGATTACTTCTCAACTAAGAATTCTCTTTTAAACTCCCGGAATCTCAAACTTCAAGATGTGTTTTCTTTCCAAAGAGACATGGTATCTGTACCAGTACCATACCAATCAGCCCAAATCTCGCCACCTCCACCCATACCGATCCAAGCAACAGTGGCTCCTTCTCCAAGCAGTAAAATCAGCCCTGCTGTTCTATTTATAATTGTAATTCTAGCTGTAATTTTCTTCATCTCTGGTCTGTTACACCTCCTTGTGAGATTTATAATCAGAAAGCAACCACAAAACTCTTCCTCCATGTCCAATCAAAACCAACAAACCGAGATTTCGGGCTCAGAGGCACTACAAAGGCAATTGCAACAGCTGTTCCACCTACATGACTCAGGTCTGGACCAAGCATTTATTGATGCACTGCCTGTTTTCCTATACAAGGAGATTGTGGGTGCCAAGGAGCCGTTTGACTGTGCAGTCTGTCTATGTGAGTTCTCTGACGAAGAAAAATTGAGACTCCTACCCCTTTGTGGCCATGCCTTTCATTTAAATTGTATTGATACATGGCTGCTCTCCAATTCTACTTGCCCCCTTTGTAGAGGTGCTCTCTTTGTACCAGGTCTGGCAATTGAAAACCCGGTATTTGAATTCGGAGATTTAATGGAGGAAGGGAGGTTGTCATGTAGCAGAGATAATGGGTTCTCCTTATCAGGTCGAAAATCATGTGAAGTTGATGTAGCAAGGATAGGAGAGAAATTGATTCTCCCGGTACGGCTCGGTAAGTTCAAAAACATGAATGAGAGAAATAGTGGTGAAGGTAAAGATATGAATGGAAACTCAAACCAAAATGGGGTCGTAAAGAGAGAAGAAGGAGAGAGTAGCAGCAGCAATTTGGATGCAAGGCGATGCTATTCCATGGGGTCGTACCAGTATATAGTTGGTGATGTCAATCTGAAGGTTTCTCTTTGTACCGAGTCAAAGAGGTTTGCAGATGCTGGTACCAGAGGAGGGCCGAGGTTCAGAGGCATAAATGCAAATAGTGTGATCAATGAGGATACGGATGGGAAAAGGATAAGTGCAAGTAGTAAAGGTGAGAGTTTGTCAGTTTCTAAGATATGGCAGTGGCCGAATAATAAAGGGAAAATGCCAGTAATTTCTACAGAAATCTCATCTATGGACAGTTCAAGCTTGGCTTCTACGAGGCGGAGTCTAGGTGATACATGAAAATACAGAGTTCATTTGGTAAACTTGATTTCTGTTTTTTTTTTTAAATTTATTTGGTAGTGGTGGGTATATTATGTTTATTTATTCGACAGAGACATTTTTTGTTTAAGATTAATCCATCTAGAAGTACTTCTTTCTTCTGTTTTAAATTTTCTAATTAGTATCAAACTTTTGCATGCATAAAAAGCTTCCTTGTCTCAGTAATCAGTTAAAAATAGTCTAGGATTACTCATTGATGTAAACAACAGTGAGTGCCAAATTTTCAACAAAAACAGCATCCACAGGCTAGTATACCAGGTAACGAAGTCTTCTACAAGTTCCTTTTGCCTTATTTACTTGATTAATTTTTGTCTGTCTAAGATGGTGGGTAAGAAAAAAAAAGTATATGTTAGTTAAATTGTGTTTTCGAATAAATTTCTTAGCTGGCAATGCAAGTTATAGCAGTATGGTATAATATTTCATTTCAGTGTGATTTGGTATAATATCTCATTTCAGCGTGTAGAGGGTAAATCATTAATTTAATTCTTTATGAATCATGACTAAATCCAAATCCACAACTATTTATTCTGAGAATCAACAAACAGAAACTTATGTCTGGATTATTGTCTGGATTGGTGCACTTCATGGTTCCAAACTTTTTAAAATTACAAAGATACTCTTTTGACAGAGAATCCAAATGTGATATTGATTTAAAAATTATTTGGAGTTGCTTTGCATGTGCCCTGCATGTGAAGTTGTGATATTCTTAATTCTTGTATCCAGTTATGCAGGCTGAAAACTTTTCAGTTTTATCCTAGCAATCAAACAATGGAAGAAGCATGTTATAGCACTGGATCATAAAACCTCTCTAAAATATAGGCTTTTACAGGAGTTTAGATTTATCCTAGGATTTAGACATAGAGGTGTTCACCGGGTCCTGTTTAATCCGTTTTTAACCGAGACGACGAAGTTCAAATTACATGGTTTGGTTTTTCCAATTTAATTGTTCGGTTTAGAAATTTTTAAAATCGGTTAGACTGAACGACCGAAATTTTCAAACTCCGAACTAAACATTTTTAAAATAAAAAAGTACAATATAATGTATATTGCTTGGTTCACTTCAAAACTGGTTAAATTGAACCAAACAAAAAAAAAATTAAGTTCATGTGAAAATAAAATTAAAAACAATTAAAAATTAACAAAAAAATATTTATTTCTATGATTAATCTTCTTATTTAGGTTCAACCAAATAAATCAAAATTTTGTTCGATTTGTTTGATTCGGTAGATAAGTTTATTTCGGTCAGTTCAATTGTATTTTTGAAAACCGAATAAAATTTTGATTCGTATTCTATTATGGTTTTAACCAAACCGAACCGATGAACACCTCTATCTAGAAATGGTTGCTCGTTTTTTTTTTTTTTTTTTGAAAAATAAAAGTTAAATTGTTTGGGGAGTAAACCCCAGGTTAGCCGGCCTATGAGATGCATGTATGAAAAATAATTTGTACCGAGTATGAATCCAAATTCCATGGTCCTCTTTCCTTTTTTGATCTTTTTCTCGTTTTGGAGCACTTTCATTAAAAGTGGTTACTTTAAGGAACAATCTTTCGCATTCCACCAGAACCTTTCCTTATCTCTTTTATCATTCTCCCCTTGCTTTATTTCAGGAATCTTAAAAATTTTCCTCTGCTCGGATGAAAAGGAGAGTGAGTGGGACAAATTTTTCCTCTTTTGGTTTTTTCCCGTCAAATCCTCTCTGTGTCAAATTGCGTTATGCTTTAAGTGACTATAATTTAAAAAAAATATATATATTTAAAGGGTAGTCCTAATTGAATTCTAGAAAGCTTACAAATTTTACCTCTTTATTATTTAGTGGATACTTGAATTTAAATTTTCCTCGTTCTATTATTACTGTGTCACTTGAACTGCTAGACTCCTCTAATTGTTTTTTTTTTTTTGTTTGTTTGTAAATGGCTATAGAAATAAAAAATAAAAAATAAAAACAAGAACCAAACAACAGAAAATTGTACTGGGTTCGAAAACAAAAGTAAAGAAGTAGCTCGGCTATGTCATATGTGCTTTGTTATTATGGAAATTATGATTGACTGATCATTGATCCAGGTAACACCAAAAAAATCATGGATTCTGGATTGGTCATACAGTACCACCGCCTATCTTTCTTTTCTCCTACTTTATGTTTCTGTTAAACAAGTGCATCTTTAACAAACAATGAGCTGGCCGTTGTGATAGCATTTGTTTTGTTGTTTGTGTTGACTGCTCTGGGAAGAGTGGTGGTCTTGTGACCCTTCAATATATTAAACAAACATATTGACTGGGGATATCTGATTTATTATTATATTATCTTTGCCTTGAGATTGCAAAATTTGACATGGGTTGCCTGTACTCACAAGCTAATCTAATCCATATGGAATAATTTCTCATTTTCAATCCAAATGTAGGATCTCAAGATGCAGTTAGTTTGCAAAAACCAAGAAATGTGTGTATTTAAAAGCCTTCAAGCGCACGCTTGTGTTCCTTCCCATGTTCTTCTTGCTGTTGGGAATCGACTTACTTTTCTATTGCTTTAAATCAGGAATTCTTACTCTCGATGAAAATTCAATCATTATTATTCTTATTATAATAATATATAAGGCAATTAGGTATTCTATATTTCTAAAATAAGATAAACTATTGTTTCTTTCCTCTGATTTATATATAAGGATTTTGAGAGCTGATTCAAAAATTAGTTTAACCAGTGGGTTCCTTTGTTCCTAGCATACTTTAACTAGGTCCGACCAAATGACGAGAAGAGCACAAACATCAATTCAGACATACAAGTAAGAACAAGCGACGCAACGATTGCTATCTGTATCACTAGATAAATCTGAGATACAAACTATCAAAGCAATTTATAGATGCATCATGCATGCACCATCACGCATGACCCCAGAAAGCTTTTGAAAGCTTCAACAACAGTGGAGTTATTGTTTTGTATCTCTGAAAAAAAAAAATTAAGGTGCGTGAGTACAATTTTTCAGTGATCCGCTTCACTAAAAAAATTAGTAAAATTATGTCTGACATTCGACTGCATGCTTTCAAATATGCTGTATGAACATGCATTTAAAGTTTGTAAATGCAATGTTGAAATCTTTATGTTTCTTGAGAGACCACTACAGAAAAAAAAAATGTATTCAAATTTTACTAATAAAAATATTTACATAGTTCTTTATAAAAGTGTTGAAGTTTATGCAAGATTTGGAGAATAGCTGGAGATATTTAGTAGGATGTGCAATCTTATCAAAAAAAAAATTTGAGTAAAATTTGGATGTAAAGCAATCCAACTTTTTTAATATCCACAAGAAATTCTCTCATTCGAACCTGCAACCTCCTATTCAATTTTATCAATATTAACTTTCAAGATAACAACATCAATCACATTAATATCCAATCAATTAGGATCAATATTACAATACCAATCACATTAATATCCAATCAATTAGGATCAGATAACAATATCAATCACATTAATATCTAATCAATTATGATCAATATTACAATACCAATCACATTAATATCCAATCAATTAGGATCAATCTGCTGGATTAGATTTTCACTGTAATAGGAAAGTCAACAGCTAGTAAAATAGTTAGAAAGGATTATAATAGCTAATATCCTATGTAAATCATTGTAAGCAATCATGATTAATCAATCAACGGGCTATGACCAAGAACCAAACTTGTCAAATGCATGTTGGTTGGCTATTTGTCGGCAAATTTCGTGTTCCTTTTCAATTTTATCACATACTAAGTTGCATCAAACTTGTATATAAAAGGTACTACTAGTACAAAAGCAAACAAAATTTGGGGGTAAGAATGTAGGGTTGTGAAATCTCAGGTTTAAAATCCCACTTGCGATTACTCTCTCTAGAGAACGAAATGATTCTGAAACACCAAATTACCATACATTGGTCATTTGACTCATTTCAGATGAAATTAGCTGCAGCTATAATGCTAGAATGGCCCAGAATTTTACTTGAAACGGAACTGACACTTGTGTTCCGTTTTCAATTGTTGAAACGGAACAAACTGACAAGCCTAGTTGGTTGTGCTTGCTCAGATATCCATATACCACCTCCCACTAAAAAGAAAGTGCTTGCAAGGCCTCGCATTTGCATCAAGAAGCCATTACATAAGCCCACTTATTAAAAAATAAAGCAACAATCAGAGACCAGGAAATAAGGCATGCAAGTAGTAAATTAGTAATGCTAGGATTTTTTGTAAATTGCGATTAGTTGTCGCCAGCTTATAAATCGCAGGAACAAACCTTACGGCATAATAAAAAATTAATTAATTAATTAAAATAAAGGGAAAAAAAAATACAAAGTACAGGCTACTATTTGAAAGAGTATCCCCAAACCTTTTGTGAAGAGAATAACAATCGAAAGTAACAATTGAATACAATTTCAGTAAAACCGACGGTCGCATATCTCTCTTGAACTACTATACAAAATATATATAAGGGAACAAATAATAATGGCCCAAAATCCCAACTAACAGTCTCGAATCCCCATCAGGGATGTGAAATTAAAATCAGGAAAAGAGGACAAAACTAGCTGAAGAGAACAAGCTTTTGACTCAAGACTCCTGGCTCAAACTAAAGAGAACAAAGGTGCAGCAAACGATAAATGACATATGAATGGGAGTTATGACTACAATCCTGAAGGGAAATTGCTGACTTGACCTTGTTCCAGTTTCTCTTCATTGTTCACTTTGTATGACATCCTTATCCTCATTGCCAGCGGTTTCTTTAACACAAAAAAATAATAATAATATTATTAATAATAAGTTATCTTAAATCTCTCCTCTATAAATAGTAAACCTCTAAGAACAGGTAGATGTTTGAGGAAAAAGATGTGGTAACAGATAATTAAGCAACGGGACATATATGTCACTTCTATTTTTTATTTGTCAAAATCAAATTACTAAAATATAACAGACAGAGAGAGAGAGCTACCTGGCCATGCTGGGTATTAGTAAGAGTGAGGCTCTGTGTGATAGTTCCATTTCCATTGGCTGGAAGAGTATTACTGCTAGCTGGGTCCAGGTGTAACTGTATGAACTGTGGTATAAACATGATAAATCATGTCATTGCTTCTAGTAACATGTGAAGAGAAAGATGGGTAAAATGGCAAACATAAAAAACGGAAGGTACCTTGGGAACAGCAGCTTGAAAAATGAAATTGGAATAAGCATTAGAGGAGAGATTGGTGAAAGTGGCCTGAATCAAGGTGGCTTGCGGTTTTTCTGGCTGTTTTCTAAAACTAAATGTGATTTTAAGGTTGCCACTCTGAAATGCTGTGATTGATTTATGCTCCTCTTCTCCTGTTTTCACAAATATGTATAGAGTGATGATTCTTTTTATTTACAACTGTTAAGTGTTTTGTAATTGTTGAAGGCAGTTAAAACTGAGAAATTACTTGAAGGAGACGTGCTTGAATCCAAACTCAAGGACAATCCATCCAGCAGATCACTTACTGGTGCTGGCTTAGTTTCTGGTACTGTACCTACAAACCACATCCAATTAATTCACATCTATTAGTAAACAATAAAGTAAGTGTTACAAGTAAGAAAAATACATAGAAATTACAAAACTAACTCTTAGTAATAGTAGGGAAAGAACTAGATGCAGGCAGTCCATTTTCAATCGGAGAGGTTCCAATTGAGAGAAGGTCGTCTATTATATTTCTGTTTATTACTGGAGCTGGCTCTCCACCTAAGCATCCAAAAAAGAAAAGAAAAAAGAAGAAAGATTAGCATGCGCAAAAGTTTCTTGATGAAACAAAATTACATCGAAACAAGAAAGGAAAAAAGACAAAGTAGAACCTGATGGAGATGAACCTGGCAGATTAATGTCAATCAGATCCATCATGAAGTTGGGAGGCTCTGAAGCAGTAGTACTAGTAGGAGGCACTGGTGCATCGTCAATGCTGAAATCAATAAGATTGGGCATGGCAGCAGTAGTAGGTGGTTTAGCAACACCATTAGGCACCTTCACAGAAGATGTGATTTTGCTATCTCCTGAAGCGGTAGATTTGGGATCACCTGATGCAGTTTTATCTGTGGACCCAGCTCTCTTTGATAGATAGGAGGTTTCATCTAATACTGGCATCCGCTCTAGCAATGTAGATCTGGCATGTATAAAATTTAAAATAAGTTTAAATTAAGTCCCCATTACCCTTCACTTATTATTATGCAATTCAGCATAAATGACCCTCGATAAACCTCAACTTGCAGTTAAAACAGAAGACAAATCAAAGGAAAACCAAAGAAAGAAAAAACAGCCAACGACTAGTAAGACAGCAATCTACACATTAGAATCATCATTTATAACTTGTATGTAAATATTTGACAGGGGCAGAAAGTCTTTTTACTGACTTGATGCCTGTATGTCTCTGTATGATCGAAGCAAATTCAATTGATCTTTGTTGTAGTTCGAGCTCAACATTTCCCTTGTGCTGAGTGACAATTCCTTTTACCCTCCTATTAAACAATAAATAACCATTACAAACTTTTCAAAGAAGGAATCTGACAGCCACTATTGTTTAACTATAACAGATGAATAGTCTAACATACTCTGAGGTAGGAGGGAAACGGGAGGAAAGCTTCAGGAGAGAAACAAGGCACATTGCCCTGGTTGTAGTATCAGTTGTATGGCGCTTCAACGCAAGCTCAATCAAATCAATTGCATCAGATTCCGTGACCTGAATAACCGAAAGTTCAGAAAGTGCTTCTATTGTAATATTACGCAATATTTTCACCCAATTAACTTTTCTATTGTTTTCACTGAACAATGCAAAAGCAAGACCTTATGCCATATTTGATACTCAATAATTTTGAACTCTGAAAAGTTCAGTATTACAACTCTAAGAAGCATGCCAAAGCACCCAAAACACCTGATTGATAAGCTTTCAAATGCAGGAAAAAAGTTGTAACCCATTTTCAATAAGCTCACTCTTCATTTGTACAAATAAGCAAACATAAGCAAACATCAGCACCGATCTAGTTTACTTGAGTCGGGAAAAGATTAACACTGACTTGAAAGTAATAGAGAGACATGCCAGAAGGTACTAAGAACTTACTGTTATCGGTTCCTCTGAATCAAGGAAACCAACATTGTTGACCAGCATTTCTCCATATTCACCAATGCACCAGACAGCTACTCGCACTAAGCTTTCCTAATATATATCATATTTTAACAAAACATATATATAAAGATATATCAGCGTTATATGATTTATAAGCTAACGAATGAAATTCAATTGTACGATATTTAGAAACCTGTTCAAGGGAAGCTTGCAATGCACTGTACAACAACCTCACAGAGTAGCCTTGAAGGTCAGGCGCATTGCTTATAGCAACTACAAGGGCATGCCATACATCATCTTTCACAAAATTTCCAGCCTACAAAATTTAGATATATCTAATGAATATGTTGATCCATTTTTGTATGAATCCATAATTTTCTCAGAGGTTAGGACCATGCATATCAAAAGACTCAGAAAGAACTGTAATAATCAGGTCCAAAACCAGTATGTACTGGTTTTCAATGGTGTAGTAACCTCTGATCGATCAATGAAATTACCCTCTCACCTACCAATGATAAAACTTTGAACATCTGGTCCAGATACCACAGCTTGTCCTGAGAAAACCTACATATCATCACAAAATGGCACGACTTAATTAAAAGCATAGACAGTAAAAATATACATCCTTGGAAATAATTTTAGAATTGCTTACTTTTCAACAATCAAACAAATTTTAGCAGTCAAATCTTCCTTGAAATCTGGATCACTCACTTGAAGATAGTCAATAAGTTCTTTAATCAAATGCTTCGCATTAGTATCATTAACCAGTAAAAACACAAGCTCAAGAGCTCTTTTCCTGATAGAGGCATCCGTATCCTGGAAAGGACAAATGTGAGTGGAAAAGATGCAACTTTTTTACTAGCAAAGGCAAAGGAAATCAAGAAATTTATAGATAATGCAAGTACCTTAACACATTCCAGAATTGTAGTTCTGTGTCTCTGTACAGCTTGTGTATCAACTGAAATAGCCCTCATCAGTATGTTAAGAGCAACATATCTGAAATGTACAAATGATACCACAAATAAGTAATCAGCGCACTTAAAATCTAATTACAAAGATAAAATAGATTTCACCTGATGTTATTATCACGGTTTGACAAGAATCTCCCCAAAATATTGATTGCCAGAACACGTAGACCACTAGTGGCTTCTATGCCCATTATCGTCTCCACACACTCGTACAAAATGGCATTCCCAGCATTTTTGTTTGACTCTGTTTTGGTTGCAACCTACAAGAAAATAAAAAATATATAAACATACCCACTTTTTTCTGATTTTATAAATGTTCAAATGATGAAATAAGCTAAAAGAAGAGCAATAACATACCTGTGCAAGAATGTCATTCATAGCTTCACTCGAGTCAGCATCTCCCTGGCCCAAGATTCGCAGGATCCTAAGCACGCGGATATGAAGAAAGGGGTCAGTTATACCCGCTATATCATACTCTGGTGCATATGAACTGTTTGAAACATCCTTCAGTATGCGAACAAGAACATCCGTGCAGTTCTACAGTTGTATAATTTGTCAGTACGACGGTAAGGCATCAATAATATTTTGACTTAGTCAAAAAGGAAATTAAAACATTGCTTGAAAATATGCATGCGCAAAAACTGTTTTTACCCGTCGGATGTGATCCAGGGAATCTTTGCTGGCCTTGCACAGTTCAATACAGAGCTGAACACATGATATTAACACCCCATGGTGTTTCTCTTTGAGCAAAGAAGCTGCTGGGTACATGAAATTCTCTGACAAATCTGGCACTTTTCTGATAATGCGAATAGAGCACAGAGCAGCCTAAAACCAAAATGTAGATAAGTCCCCTTAGTAGCCGGCACAAGGCAAATGTATAAAGCCAGTACAGACTTAAGATACATCTGAGGCTTGTTATGAGCAAGAGTAAATGAATCGAGCTTGGTAAATACCAGCAAATGGCACCAATATCAGGGTATTTTAGTGAGAGCTAGGTATTTTAAGGCTCAATTTAAGCTTAAGAGATGCATTGAACAACAACTGAACAATTAACTAGCAGCTAAGAATAATACTTAGCAAAAATTTGGTATGATATTCAAGATAGGAAGTATACAGTTTAAAAGACGAAAAGAGGCCCACCTTCTTTTTGATGTTGGGATCTCTGCTGTTAAGTAGCCTTTCGACTTCAGGTGCAAGGTCACGTGCCATTTCAGCTGAGCATATGTTTCCAAGAGCACAAAGTGCAAGGCCCACAATGTACTGGTTTGAGTGGTTTAGATCTCTGTGCATCTTGCATCAAGGTTACCAAAAGTTTGAAAAATAAAATCATACAAAGACTACACCATCCAAGAGTCGCTCGAGCAATGGACACTAGTGCATTCTAAGCATCTTAAATCTCAGTTAGAAGGGATTCAACAAGACCAAGTATGACGTGTTTGACCACAGTAAAACCGTGTAAGAATAGGACCTACTATTAACCTTGCTACTGGCAAAAAGAAGAAAAAAAGAACCTAAGACTTGACAATAAAAGAGAACACATTATCAGTTGTCAAACCTTCTCTAGTATAACGAGAACCATCTTAAGGACTAGAATTTGCCAGCCCTTATCTCTAATTAGGTTGTTCCAGGTAACAACATTAAACAACTAACCATAAATAAATTGTTCTCCAACTTTGGATTGGAATTCTCAGTTTCCTACTTCTCGACTATAATATAATCATATATCTAAATTTTAATTCCACAAACAAAAGGATACTGCTTCAAAGAGTTTGTAACCAGCATGAGAACTTCTTGTCTCTCATCTAGAAGCAACATCAACCCCAGATACCCAATTCTCTTCTCAGGAAATCCTGATGCTGCAATTAATTTGAGGCATTCCATCTGGCCAAAATGGGTTGGATACCCCAGCATGTGAATAAACATTAGCTTCGCCAGGTTTCTATGTCTGTAATCCTGGTCATTCTCGCTAATTGCTGCACGAATAGCTGCACATTCTTTTCTAACAACCGCACGCTCTTCTGCTGCTGTTTTGCATGCTCGTATAGATCGGATCATGTCCCTACAGTTTACTTTAAGTGTCAAGTAGTGCCAGCAGAAATCATATTTTCAGTATTAAAGAGAATTTTCTTAAAATTTTCGGAAGTATCCACTACAGTGAAGATGAGATTGAGGAGAGTTGTAAATTCTATTTGGACTCATGCCATTGCATATCACGTGCTTCATTACCATGTTTAGACCAAATAAATCATCTATGCACTGGTCGCTGTTAAAAGACCTTATAGTCAAAAGAGTTTTCTTTCTGACAACCTGAGAAGTTGTTAATTCAACAAGTAGCTAGCCTGACAGGACAATTACTGAGAAAACCGTCTCTAGTGAGTCTATGATTAGGCCCTGTCCGTATAAGCATGGATTCAGCACATCTTGGATTCAGATGGCAGAGCTCGGGTTAATTCTAATACAAAAAAACTGACGTCTTATCCAATTGACCAAGAAAAAAAATCAAATCAAACAAATCTTACCTGAGCCGGGTACCCGACGAGAAGGGATTCATGGCTAAATTTACGGTGAAACTCTTCTAAAATTCCACCGACTTCTTGATCCGATCAGAGAGAGCGGAGAGATCCGAGGTAAGAGAGGATCAAAAAGGAGATCAAATGAGGGGATCGAGGGATCTGAGAGAGAGACGAGAGAGAAGCAGCGAGACTGAATGGATCTGAGCGGGGCGCTGATTTGCGAGTAGCCCCTCCTTTTTCTCCTTGTGTCTTTTAACAAATTTTAACAAATCGATTAGCAGTAGATCCAGGTGTAATTCACTAATTCCATTTAATAGCTCGGTTAGTTTTTTCTTTTTCTTTTTTCTGCTTATCACTTTGTCAGCAGTATTCTATCGTTCCCCACTATAACGACGGGAACTGACCCAGAAAATCCTTCCTATTCTGTCTGTTTTATTTTCTGCTTGAGAAAACAGAAAATTTATTGGTCTATAATATTAAAATATGATTAAGAGTTATTTCATACGCGTTATTTATAGAATAATTAATTTAATATAAAATCATATATAACAGTTTTTGTTTTTATATCTAACTATATAATTTATTATCATAATAATTTATAATTTTATTTGATTAATAAGTTATGACAAAATTGATTTATTGGTCTATAATATTAAAATATGATTAAGAGTTATTCTATTTCATACGCGTTATTTATAGAATAATTAATTTAATATAAAATCATACATAACAATATTTGTTTTTATATTTAACTATATAATTTATTATCATAATATTTTATAAATTTTATTTGATTAATAAGTTATGACAAAATTGATTTATATATCTTATTTTATAATTTGATTTAATTAATATCCATCGAACTAATAAATATGGCAACTTTAAAACTTGCTAGTTTTTTTAAACTAATTTAGACATTATATTCAGTTTTAAAATATTAGACATTTATAACTTAAATTTGTTTTTTATTGTCGATTTTTTAAAATTTAAGTAAAAGAAAGTCAACTAAACAAAGTATAATTTTGTTCAATATGTTATAAAAACAAAGGAAATTCATACCCACATTTGGAGATCCAACTTGTAAATTCCTCCAAAAAATATCGAAATTTATATGCTTCCAATAAAATCTTTATATGAATGGAATTACAATAGAAAATAAAAATGGATGATTGAGATATGAGAATATAAAGGCAGATTTTCAGAGCCTGGTTTGCTTGAGAAAATTGATATTTGATTAATTTTAGATGAGCGTTATTTATAAAATAGTCATTATGATGAAATGGCAAAAAAAAAACACCAACAAATTAGCCGTTAAATTTACTTCAGCATGGTTAAATTGATAATTTCAATACTATTTTTTTCAAGGCTACCCTTGCATGTAACCATTATTTCAACATAGGGAGGGTTGAATTGTCATTTTCTGATTTTTCAGCATTTTCGAGGCTCCATAACATTTACGGGTGCAATTTCGATAAAAAAAAAAAAATCCAATTTATAAGAGGTCTTTTTATTTAATGTGTTGAATATGGATGGACGGCTAAGATAGAGGGTAGAAAATACATTATTGGAGAATATGACGTCTCGTTGGAGATTAAAAAAAATCATGGCGTGATGAAATACATTATAGCCACATATGTGTATCGGTCACGTGTCGTGACTCGTATGTACTATGATTATATGTGTGCCATGAACATATTTTAAAATTTTGATACGACACAACATGTTATGCGAAAAATTTGGTCACATTACGGCACATGATCACACGCGTCATGTATAATTATAATTAGGACTATTAAAACTTAGTAAATCTTGAATAAACTAACATAAATTAAAAAAAAAAATAGGCACAGTATGACTAATATGTTGTGATCATCTTTTTCAGATTTGATCACAGCACAACACGACACGTATAGAACTGATTTAATCACATCATGACTCATGACTTAGACTCAAGTCACGGTATAACTAATCACTGCACGGTACATGACTCAAGTCAAGTGACCGTCACACCCAATGGTGGACCCAAGAAGAGTCGGGATTAGGCAAGTGCCTACCTCTGAATTTGATTTATTTTTTTAAACTCAGTGGTATTTTATACTTGTGCCTACTCTTGGATGGATATAATGGCTACTCCTGGATTTAATTCACGGTACAGTAGAAGAAAATTGCACATAAAAGAAAATCAACTCAGATTGAATTGCTTAAAAGAAAGAAAAAAATGCAGTCTAATTCACTACTCCACTTAGAAAAATCATTGATTTATTATGAGAAAAAAATGGTCTGCTACTAAGGATATAAATACGTACTGTGCTGTGATTAGTCACGCCATAACTTAAATCACGTGTCGTGTCGTGCTGTGACCAAATTTGAAAGGACAACCATGACACGTGAATGATCACAACACGTTAATCATGCCATAACCACACATGACCGGTCACATTTTAGGTTAGTTTATTTAAGATTCACTATTTGATCAAGATCTAACGATCATAATTACACATGACCATGTGTCGTATCGTGACCAAATCTTTTGCATAGCGTGTCTTGCCGTGCGGTGCCAAATTTTCAAAAAATAGTCATGACACGTAACTAGCACACATGTCGTGACAGAACTGTGTCATGTCGTGACTTTTTTACATCTCTATCCACTATTCTGCTCCGATTAATTAGGAGAAAAAAAATTACACTCTTATCAATATTATATTCTGCCTGATCAAAATCCAGGATCCGCTCTAATCAAATCTATTTAGAAGTTAGAACCCTACGTCCCCCTCTTTTTCCATTGCTTCTACACGCCAGGCTACAGGGTGATGGCCACACAAAGTATTTCATCTGTGCGTATAATTAAAGGAAGCATAATGGGAATTCGTATCCTCTGCATTAACTCAAATGGGAATCTTTTGAGTTAAGGAATATCAACCGTTCGATGTGTTTTAAGATCGTGTAGATAAGATCCGCACTAATATTAAAAGACCCCATGTTATAGGCAGGAACTTCCGTTTAAAATCAGACGGTTCAGATTCATTAATTCAAAAGATTCCCTTTTAAGTTAATGCAGAGGATTTGCGGTTGCATAATGGTCGATCATCATTCTCATTGGTGGAACGGAATTCGCATCCTCTGAGATATCTCAAACTTTGCGTGAATTTTTGGAATATCTCAATCGTTAAAATAAGTTTTGCACGAATCTCAAAGCTCAAATAATACTGCCCCCTACGTCCCCCCGAATAGGCACCGGACACGTCGGTCACGCAAAAATTGAGATATCTCAGAGGATACGCACCCGGTGGACCGAGATTGAGATGATCGAAAATATACGCTAAAACCCAGAAACCCTACACTCCTATAGCGAACTTTCCCCATCGCAATGGCGTCTCTGCTACTTGGCTCTTTGCTTATCGTTGCTCTGGCAATCAACCCAGGTATCATAAAAGGATAAAAATTCAGATACAATTACTAAATTTCGTTTACATTAATCGATCTATCACCTTTTTAGCCTCATCAAAGCTGGTATTGGAGGAAGGATACACAGTTACTACGGTCATAGACTTCACCAAATTCTCTTCTCCTCCTGCCAACCGGGTCCACCCCTATGCGATCGCTCCTTTACTCTCTTCCCAAGACGTGGTTCTCCTGGACTCCACCGGTTCGACCTTCTATACTCTCTCTTTTCCTTTATCGGAGGACAAAGAGGCAGCGATCAAGCACCTCTCTGGAAATGGTAAGGCAGAGTTTTTGGATGGTGATGCCAAAGTTTCGAGCTTTAACAAGCCTAAGAGCTTCGCAGTTGATGAGGCCGGTAATGTATACGTGGCTGATGTAATGAACTGTGTTATTAGAAAGATCAATCGATCAGGTAACTTTCTTTCTTTTCCCTAATAGCCGCTATAGATTTTTTTTTAAAAAAAAGGTAACTTTTTTAATATATTCTGAAATTTTATTGTTAGAGTATATCTTGGTTATTCATATTCAACTGGTGTAGAGATTTCCTAAAATGTTCAGTTCATATGCAATCAATCCTTGATTTGGCAATTGAGCTCCAATCTAAGTCAATTTAGCCTCAATTGTCTATCAGCTGTGCACACAAGCACCAATTAAATAAAGAACAAATGGCCGATCCAGTACATGCTCATGTACTTCATACTCTGATTATTGCGTGACAAAGCTTCGCTGAAGTCTGATAAAAAAAGATCATTGCTGATGTGCAGCATTCTCTTGTTACCGGCATATATATACTGAACAAGCAGTTACTATATACTAGTCTTATGTACTAGATATCTGAAGCTCGATAATGTAACTTTTCTTCTGATCATAGAAAAAATAATAGCATCTTAACATATTTAGGCTAAATGAACTGTATCCATTTTAATAATGAAGTATCTTAACATATTTACAAGGCATATCTTTTGTTCTCTTTTAGGATTTACGACCACAATTGCTGGAGGGTACACGAGGAAAATTGGAAAAACGGATGGGCCTGCTCAAAACGCATCCTTTTCAAACAATTTTGAGTTGGTGTACATGCACAAAAAATGTGCATTGCTGGTAGTTGATCGGGGAGATAGACTGATCCGACAAATCAATTTAAATTCTAAAGATTGTGCACGTGAGAACCCCCAGTCAGGTATCCTTTATTTCTTATTCAATAGATTGTTACACTAAAAACTAGAGAAACGACATTATCACATTTGGGTCTTTCGAGTAGATTCGCACTCTGACATTATTACATCAGTACTAATCAATTGTCTTTTCTCTATCAAGGGTTGGGAGCTGCCTTGATAACCATGATTGCAATCGCATCTCTCCTGCTAGGATCCTTACTTGGATTTGTTGTTCGCCCCTTTGTAAACTTTCGCGTAAGCAGGATTTTTTTTTGTCAACTGGAATTATTATAAACACAAATTGGGGTTGCTGTAAAGGGCATAACCAGTTGAACTTACCCTTTAAAAAGACTGATTCGAGTTTTGTTAAATTATTTGCGTGATGGCCAAGATGACCTTGTTATATTTTTGGCAGTAACTTTTCCTGCCCCTTCTTTAACTTTCGTGGAAGCAAGATTCTTTTTTTTTTTAATTGGGATTGTTATAACACAAATTTGGGTTTCACTGAAGGGCGTAACCAGTTGAACTTGCCCTTCGAAAAAGACTACAAGATTCAAGTCTTGTAATATAATTTGTGTGATGGCCAAGATGACCTTGTTATATTTTTGGCAATAACTGTACCTCATGTCATATTAGCCAGTTGGTCATCCAATGTATTTTTGGTAGTAATGTACATTGGAGGGCATTTAGAACCTCGATTTGGTTCCTGGAGGGATGTGTGTGAAAACTGGTATTTTCCTTTAGAAAATAGCACAAACCTTATTGTTTTGATATTTTAAAAAAAGTCTAATTTTGCACTTATATGTTCATGAATTGCACTGAGGTGTTTTTTAAATGTATTTAGGCAGGGACTCTTGGCCAACTATCATCTCAGCATGATACAGAAGCAGTACCAAACCAATCAGGGGAGAGCAACACTGATGAACTTCTCAGGCGCAAGAAACGCGATTGCTAATACTGCCGCATATATCTGTTTAGTTAAGCTGATTCAGTTAAGTATTTGCTATCTGTCTGTAATAGTCCGTACCTTTAGGCCTCAACTTGTAGCAGCTAACTCTAGTGAGAGTGGATCTGTTTCTTTGATGGATCTAGATGTGGCACCTAATCCTAATTCTATCGAGAAGAATGACAGTTTGAAGGATTTGATGTGTTTGGATACTGGTGTTAGAAATGGTTTTTGTAAACAAGGGGAGATAATAGATGCTTATATAGGAGGTAGCGGGGCTGGGAAGAATAGGTTGGATGAAATGATTCTGACTCACCTGTCAGATTTTTCATGCCAAACCAAACAGCAAGGTGTATTGGAGGAACCTAACAGGTCTGGTTCAAGCCTCGTTAGAAGGCGTAATGCAGTTGAGATTTGAATAAGTCAAGTTGTGGTGCTCATTTAACTACAAGATGTCGTATCTCCGGTGTTGTGCTATTATAATATCTGGGAACTAATGTTTACTATTATCTATTGTAAATTTTTCTTGCTGAGCTGCGTACCTATATATTTTCTTGAGTTTGACTAGGCCATATTTGAGATTGTATAAATAACTCTCCCCTGTATATCAATGCTTGTGATAGAATGAAGTTCAAGGAATACTGAGACAAGGAAGATGATCATGCAAAAGTTCTCATTTAAAAGATCTAATTGTTACTGATAGAGCAGCAAAAGAACCAATCTGCACAGCATAGAAAGGAAGTTTTAAGAGTTTTTTTTCGCAAACTAAACCTAAACTTATGTGAGGTTCGATAAGAACACTATTACAATAAAATCAAGGCAAATTATTTTTTAAAATCTGACGCTTCTCTCACTCTAACGACACAATTTGCTTCACAAATTACAACTGAATTATGAAAAATGCTTACATGGGTATCAAGAATTGGTTGGCTCAATGCTTTTTTTACCACAAATCAACGGCAGGTATAGGGGCCTCAATACATAAGTGGACGACACAAACAATTTCAGAAATTAACTAATCTTATCTTATTTGACATTCTATCGAGCACATGAGTACATGACACGCAATGGATTAGCCAAGGGTAACCACATAACAGAGCGAACATGTTTCCTCAATATATTACAAAGAACTAGACATTCCAAAAACTGTTTGTCACAGGAAAAAAAAAATAATTAAAAGATAAAAGGAAATAAAAATAGATTGCACAATAGAGGTTATCTTAGAAACTAAATTTAGTAACTGATATCTCACCCTGATATCAAAGGATTTCTAAACGTCTATCGTATTAAAATAAAGGCAACTATTTCAAGTACCAAGAACCATCAAGAAAATTATCCAATTACAACATTTAATATATCAACCACAAAAACTGACATTGATATGAAACAAACAGTTTGATATACTATAAAAGAACAAAAAAAAAGGAAGGCACTCAACTCTCCTCCAAACTTAGCCTCAGCCTCTTCAATTGGTACCAGAACCCCCTCCTGTTTTTTTACTGCCCTAACACCTGCTAGTAATTGTGCCACATAAAGAGAAAACAGGTTGTAAATTGAAACATACAGCACAAATCTACTTAAAAGCCATCTGTCCAGGTGAATTGAGTAAAAAAAAAATATAAGTACTGGTTTGTACATCTTTCTCACTTTTGAAGGGTAAAATTAAAAAGAGCCTCAACCATTCTATTGTGAAACAACATTATAGGGCAAAAAGAAAAAATAGAAACATATATAAACAACATAACAAAATAACTACTATAAAACGTGACAGCTACATACCAGAAATGAGGCGACGCGTCGTGAGGGGTAATTAGAATCCACCTTAACTAAGCTAACTGCACAAGGAAATTGCAATTCAGGATGGACTGACCATCCCTATATTGGTGTGACAGGCCTTTCTCAGCTATCAAACGGTCCATTTCATTAAAGGTTGTGATAGGTATTGTTGAAGTAACAATCAAAGGGCATACGCCAATTCTATCTAGTACGGTGTACTTCAGATGCGAATCATCAACAAGAGAAACTGAGAAGAATTTAAAATATGTAACATCATGATGAACAACATAACGAATAACAAAAATATGCTTTGACTCAATTTCAATAAAAACTTTGGTCTGATTGTCCATCTGAAAAGCGAACGGAAACTGGGTCCCGAACTTGAACATAATTACAAAGTCAGAATGCTCGGTGGTCAGGTGTTGTGCCAAGTGACTCCTTACTTGTGCAACTTGGCCACAGTCCGGCATTGGGCATGTTAAATAAGCATGTGGGCAGCTAGCGATGTGCTTTTTCATTTCATAGAAGGGAAATTGAACGTCACAACCATATGGACAAATATCAAGAATTGCATTCAAGATAGCATCCATCTTTGGTATCGAGAAAAGTGGATTCATACATGACACACAAGCAGTGAGACCTTGATGACAGTTTGAGCAAAACATGTGTCCGGCAGCACACTGAAGTGTTTAAATAACAACATATATAATTAGGTATTAAGAAACAAACAATATGTTGCTAGTTATCAAAATTATAAAAATAGCACACTTGGATTAATATCCCTTTGGAATAAAATCTGTTAAGGTTGGGGTCTCAATACTTCTCTCAGAAAAACTATATTGAACCAATGATGACACAAGTAAATGTATTCCTTCAATATGCAACTTCCAAGTTCCAATTTTCAAATTGAATTGACATCATGAAAAAAAAAAGAAAAAAAAAACATTGTACCGATAACCTGAAATATGACAAATCATAAATAATAAACCTGGCATTAAAAATGTGGCGTGATTATATCCCGCGCATGCATTAGTTAACATCTAGGCTATTTTGTTTTTGTGAATAAAGGCGAGAAACGAAGGGAAATATTTAAAATGTTCTACCAATAGAGATCAGGTAGCTAGCAGTTGTATGAATCAAGTATAGTTATAAATCCGTACTGGTACATGTAGCAGCAGTTCTCTTAATTTCAATATTTCAATTTTGTTACTCGGAACTAATTTCTAGCGTCTCTAACTAGAAAGCTACCTGTTATAAAAAACTAGACAAAATATTAAAGCATAAATGTCTACCTGCTTTATAGGCGCCTGGAGTAAATTTCCACATGTGCACTTCACAATATCCTTGTCCTTGACGAAATAAGGACGATCCATATCAAGCATCTCTCTCACTCTCAGATCAGTATTCTCGCCACAGGTGCAATTCAGAATATCTTCGCCTTCATCTGTGGAAGGTTCGGAATTCATAACATCATTCCGATTCATCTATTTCAAAGAAAAAAACGAGACAAATACTCATTAAAATGAATATATATGCAGCGTACAAAACTATTTCGCATAAATCATTGCCCAGAATCTACCTTAAAGAGTAGCGATCGGAGAATGAGAAAATGGAAAGCAAAATGATGAGGAGACGAAGAGGAGTGCACAGGGTTATGGTTTTAGTATTGGCCTATTTATAATCTATGTTGTTCAAAGAATGGCGGCTGAAAATTCCTAAAAACTTCTCTCGTTCATTAATTAAATCATTGTTTTGTTTACATATAAACTAATTTTCGTACTAGATCTTTCATGGGCTATTTATGGCATCAATAATACTTTTAACCCATCTAAACACTCCTAAATATAACCCAATAGTTATATTAATCAAAAGCCTGCTATTTTGTCATTTTACATCTCAAATATTAACTTAAAATGAACATTATATCAAAAATATTAATTTCAACACCCTTAATGTTTTTTATTTGTCATGCCCAATAATTCTCTAGGATAAACAAATTTGTTATGTGGAAGTAGGGGTGTCAATGGCACCCTTTTACCCGTTTACTCGATCCATATCATATCCAAAAACACGGGTAAGGGTAAAAAAAAAAATGTTAGCTTACCCGTTTCATATAAGATATTTTTTTAAAAATGAAATTATATATATATATATATATATATATATATAGGAATGGGCTATGGTGAGTTGTGAAGTAAGAGGTCATTTTTACTTCACGCTCGTAGTTGTATTTTGAAAATCTAAGCAACCGATCCGAACCGCTCAACATGTTCTCCATATTGAAATGTGCTTGGAGACCAAATTTTACATTTTTTGGAATTTTTTTACTATTTATTAAGCCACTTTGAAAATCGCTGATCCAATGGTCCAGAAAATTTTACTGTTTTTACTGTTCACCCGGATCTGCGATTTTCAAAGTGGCTTAATAAATAGTAAAAAAATTCCAAAAAATGTAAAATTTGGTCTCCAAGCACATTTCAATATGGAGAAAATATTGAGCGGTTCGGATCGGTTATTTGGATTTTCAAATTGGAGTACGAGCATGAAGTAAAATGTCGTTTTACTTCGCAACTCACCATAGCCCATCCCTATATATATATTTGTATAAAGATGATACATGATACAGTAAAGTTTTGTATTTTATTAAATTTTCATAATACAATTTAGTTATATTCATTATTATTTTTATTTATTTTTTCTTGTTTTGAAAAATATTTTATCGAAAGCACAAATCAAAATATCAATGGCATTTTTTTATCCGTTTATCCGACCCGTATCGTATTTGAAAAGACGGATAAGAGCAATGATTTTTTTTTTTCGTTATCATAACAGATACGGATATGAAAATGTCTCCACATGATCCATATCGTACTCGTTGACACCCCTATGTGTAAGTGCTTTGGTGAAGATGTCATCTAATTGATTCCTGATCTTCACATGCTTGATAAGAATTTATTCATCTTCAATTGTTTCTCGAATGTAATAATGTTTGAGATTGATGTGTTTTGTTCAGCTATGGAACACCAAATTCTTCAACATGACAGTGACAAATTTGTTGTCACAAAATAATACCGTGACTGCATCTAATCCCCTCCCCATTCATATCTTCTAAAATCTTTCTCAACCAATAACTTGCTTAGTTGCTTTATTTGCCGGCATATATTCGGCTTTCGTGGAAGAATGTTAATTAAAATTTTAGAAAGACGGTTCTGATTCTCTTATTTCATTAGCTTCCGAATATGTTTCTTCGGTGAAGATTGGAAGAGAGCTGGGGTAATTCTGGTGCTTTTCAGCTCTTAATTAAATTTGGACACGAATGATTTAAGAATCACGAAAGAATAATTCACTCTAGGCTCACCACACGGCTCGATGATACAAGTGATTTAAATCAGACGGACCAGAATTAATCTAATTTGATGGTGCATAGCCCAACTATTTGTGTAGTGTGGTTCGATGATTCGATCGGAGCCAACCACATCTAATCTGTTTAGAACTTCAACTTACCGTGTTTTTTTTTTTTTATTGCTGAAGAGTGAAGTGCCCACAGCTGTTATGACTGGATGAAGAAATTTTGATCTCAATAAAACAAAGATATAATGTTTATATGTGAAGTTCAAATAATAATTTTCAAACAGCAGCTTCAATAAAACTTGAATGGACAGTAAAACACAATGAACTGTATAACTCATGTCAAACTGGAAAATAAGTCCTATCTTAAAAAGAAAGACAAAGGAAATCAACTTCTGCTTGGATCCGAGATATAAAAGGTTTGTATCCAAAAAGAGTTTTGCCAGAGAAGCTAAAAGCAACACAGATCATTTAGACCCAAGTCGGTTAATATACTTAGGCTACTTAGTAAAATGAAGCACCGATTAGTGTTTCAAGCTTTCTGCCAAAGAAAATTCAATTTAAGTAAACCCCAGCATCAAATGCATGTCCCAGTTGCAGTAATTGGACGCAGTACACAAACAACCAATAGAAATTGAATGCATGTTATGTCTTGGAAGACAACCAATCAAAAGTAAAGAACACCAATTGCAAAAAAAGCGTACTCAAATTTGAACAGATGGCTCTCTACATTTGAAAAAAAAAAAAAAAACAAAGAAAAATTATCATTGCTAGAGGTAGATAAGTGCCAATCTGTACAACACCAAACAACCTGTACAAACAATCAGGGATATTACATTTTTCATCCTGCTACCTTTTATATCCAGTGCCCCTCCTTTTTCATGTATCAAAATTTCTTAGACATCAGCTGTATTTCTTCTTTAGTCAGAACCTCACTCCCTGCAACATCTCTCCCACTCCGTAAAAGGAAAAATGTTGCATCCCCCAATAGAGAAGGTTGGATTAGCAATGGGAAGGAAGAATATACAAGCTCTCAACTAACAAGCTCAATGGTCAACCCCCCCTTCAATAGGCAGTTTAAATGAGACACGCGCACGTACCATGCTCTCCTTTCTTGAGGAAATGCCAGAAATACCCTTCAAAAGCCTGATCACCTCACTGGTGTCATCAACATAGTACTTGGCTTTGCTCGGTTTTTGACCAACTGCACAAGCAAAGACCTCAGGAGGCATGGTAAATAGGTTACTGGATGCAGCTTTACTTGTGCTTTCAAACATCTCTTCATCTGACCGATCATCACCGATGCACATCAAAAAATCAGGTGATTCTCCATTTTTAACCAGGGTTTCTATTAGTTTCTCTACCACCAATCCCTTGCTCACTCCCTACAAAGCCAACCCACATAAGTTGCAAGTCAGATGATGGTTTCCAAATCACATAAGTTGCATGTACCAATACAAAATTATTTCCAAATCACGCATCTTGCTAGTTAGTTAATAGTTTCTCTATACCAGTACAATTATTTTTTCTTTCTTGAAATAATTAATCAGAATATGATCATATGCATCAAATAACACCAAGCCTGGGACTCAATTCTAAATAAATAATTCTGGATGAATGCAAAAATGACTAAAAAGGAAAAAGAAACTCATTATATAGACAAAGTAGAACAAACCTGTGGTTTTACTTCGACAATTTGGTGGCCCCGCCTGACAACAACAGGTTCGTTGACAAGCACACTCTCTAGATGACTAAGTAATTCTTTGGCCTGACACGAGCCAAAATCGTGGTCGGCATACTGATGGTGCCATACCAAAGCACTCTCTTTGGGCTCGATAAAAGATCCGTCGGTTGTCTCTGTGTATACTTGCATAATAGGTTCAGAAATCTTTCTCCAATCAGACCCCATTGCTGCGCCAGTTGTCTCCCATTCACTGGATTTCCTCCATCTGTAGAGAAAAATATGACATCACATTGAAAGTTTCTAACATGTATGTGTATTGTCCGTTAGTAAATTTACCAGATATTATTAGAATATCATTTTCCTTTCCAAAACTCGCAGCACGAAATGTTTTTAGTTGGAGAACACAGAGGAACATTACTCTACTAAAGAGCCAGTGAGGAAATGAAAAGAGCGCCTTGTTTATTTCTCACCTTCTCAATAATTTGTTACAAAAAAAATGATGGCAAATTACTTGGCATTGTTTGGTGAATTTGTGAGAAAAGAGAACCGAGAAGGTGAGAAATAAACAAGGTGCTCTTTTCATTTCCTCGCTGGCTCTTTAAAAGAGCAATGTTCCTCTGTGTTCTTCAACTAATTTTTAAGAAGAAAGTAAATTTATGAACCCTAAAATACTTGTGTAAAAGATAACTAAATAGTTAAAAAGTTCAACCGATATTACCTGATGAAGTAGCCATGCTCGGCAGCTATACCAAGCCCCTCACACGAGGAAAACCACTCAGAAAGATGCTCCCGGCCCCTCCCACTAACAACAAACACCGTATTTTTTGGATCAGCACACAAGCTATTCAAAATAGCAATCACCTCCTCACTCGGTGCCTTACTAATGGAAGATTCTGGCACAATGGTACCATCATAGTCCAAGAATATCACCCTTCTGGCACTCTTCTTATACACTGACACGACAGGATCCAGAGATAACTTTCTAAAACCCGGCGAGAGAGCAACAACCCGGAAACTCAACCCAAACCCGATAGACCAACACCTCCTGTTGTAGTGGTCTTTGCAAGCCCTCTCCAAGTCTTGCATGAAGCTGTGGGCCCAATAAGCCACATGGTGCGAGCTCACATACCGGTAGTGCTTCTCGTGCCGGAGCTGCTTCTCTGACATCGGCAAATCAATGGCTCGATACAATGCATCCGCCACATCATCAACGGACCATGGGTTGACCCGAAAGGCACCACTAAGGGAAGGAGAACAGCCAACAAACTCAGAAACAATCAAGGTACTAGTAGGGGTGAGCTCAGGTTTTGGGTTTTCGTCAGATGCACCTTGCCTACAAATTATGTACTCGTATGGTACCAGGTTCATGCCATCTCTGACAGCATTCACAATGCAATACTCAGCAGAGGCATAGTATGCAATCTTCTCATAAAACGGCATCGATTCCTCAATCAGCACAAGCGGGTTATAACCTGGAGAACCGTAGATAGAGTTGATCCGCTCTGCAACTAAGACAGCCTCTTTCCTTGCTTCCTGCACATCTTTTCCTGTGCTTCGAGGGGGGTTTACAATTTGCACCAACACCACCTTCCCTCTCAATTTAGGGTTTTTCTCCAACAACAGCTCAAATCCCAGTAGTTTCAAACTTATTCCTTTAAAGATGTCCATGTCATCTATGCCCACAATTACCATTCTATTCTTAAATCTCTCTCTGATCTCTTCGATTTTACTAACTGTAGAAGGTAATTTCAAGACTGCTTCCAGCCGCCCAACATGAACCCCAACCGATAAAATTTTTATACTGACAGTACGGCCAAAATAGTCAATGCCAATATAACCCCGTTTCGACTCATACTCCAACCCAAGCATGCGGCTACAACAAGATAGAAAATGGCGTGCATAATCAAAAGTCTGGAACCCAATAAGATCAGCATTTAGCAATGCTTTCAGGATTTCCTCTCTAACAGGTAGTGTCCGGTAAATCTCAGAAGAAGGAAACGGGCTGTGTAGAAAAAATCCTAATTTGACCCGGTTCAGCCTCTTTCTCAAAAAGGTTGGGACAAGCATTAAATGGTAGTCATGCACCCACACAAAATCATCATCAGAGTTTATCCCCTCCAATACTTTATCTGAAAATATTTTATTGGCTGATACGTATGCCTGAAAAAGCGACCGGTCATATAATTCTCCTTTGTCAAGGCATATTGGCAGCATATAATGAAACAGAGGCCATAGATATTGTTTGCAAAAGCCATGGTAATACCTCTTATGTAACTCGGGAGACAAAAAAGTGGGTATGCACCGGTGCTCCTTAAAAAGGACTTGGGAGATGTACTCTTGGTCAATCGGGTCTATTTCAGCCTTCAAACTGCCGACATAAACTGTCTCTGTGTCATCAGAGAAGCCATCAGTGAGTTGCACAAGAATGCCATCTTCATCCCGTGTGAAAGTCCACTTACCAGTAATTGGGTCTTTTGAGGAGTTTATGGGGAGAAAGTTTGCAACAATTATATTGCGTTTCCGGGTTACTGGGGTTGAGCTGTCAGAATCAGAGTCTACATATGGGTCCCACCCAGGACCCGACATGAATGTGGGGGAAGTGATTACACGTGGAAGTGGTCTTACAGGGTGGTCAAGATCAGGTAACTCAGCCGAACATAGACTGAGAAGGTCAGGACAAGACATGGAAACCATCTATTAGATATTCTAGCTACAATTTTCCTTCACCTGTGCAAAAGTGTTCTGTTAATTCAAAACAAAAAAAAGGTCAGTTTAAATTGCATACATGTATATTTTGGTACTTTTGTCAGTGGTATACGTCATTAAAAAACTAAAATATTAAACTGTATTAATGTTCTGAGAAATTAAAATTTTCAACTGTAACTGTTTGTTTGGGGCTGTCGTTTTTAGTAATTTAAAAAAAAAAAATCTCTTCATAGAAGATCTGTTTAGCATCTCACTATACTACACGGCCTTCTATAAATCTTCCTCTGTATACTAACTAATGAGACTATGGGAGGAAAAAAATTCTAACAAAAGCACAAAGGTAAAACAGTTCGTACTAGAAGCAATAAATAAATAAATAAATAAGGCGGTAGATGATATTCTACTTATATTATACTAAACCAAGAAAAAGACTACACAAGTAGAATACTGAATAGAAGTACAGATTTCTGTCTGACTATATTTGAAAGAAAAAGGCAGTTTATGATCTGTAAATAACTAAAACACAGGATTGAATATGCACCATGGGCACTTCAAAAAATAAGAAAATGGATAAGAAATAAACTACTTGAAACTGGGAGAGAAGACTAATTTCAAGAAAATCGTGTGATTCTTTCAAACAGGGTTTACTCGTGGAAATTAGTAAATAACCATTTATAGGAAACTTAATGAAGATAAACAATCCTAATAAAGTACTATAGGCTAACACCAGTAGTTTTCACACCATACCATCAAAATTATTAATTCACCGCAAATAGAAAAAGAGACTGAAAAATTGAAACTTCAAATTTACCATAAATAGACAACAAAATTCTCGACCTTATCCACGAACTTTTTTGCCAGAAATGTCCGTAGGCTTATCATCCACGAACTTAAATGAAGAAACAGATCAAGTGTACGATGAAAGATCTCTCCTTCGTCAACAAAAACCAAAGACTAAAGAGAGCACCAATCGATCTTGTATTAAAATTAAATTATGAATTCGCAAGATAAAGAGCATTACTGACCGAAAATAGAGCAAGCGAAGCACCGCCAGTATATCTCCGTGAGAAATAAAAGATCGTCGATTTGTTCTTTCTTTGTTAGGGAATTAGCGATTTTGGATTATGATTTTTTGAGTCTCTCTCTTCGTTTCTTCTTTCTTCTATATTTATTTATGGGAAAGAAGTACGTCAGCGGAGAAGATAATATCGAAACTTTATAAGGTAACTCACGAATATACGAATTTATATTATTATGATTTACATATCCGAAAGAGAGACATAAAAAATACTCCAGCTAGGTCAAGTTCACAAGTTATACCGCCCTTTTAGTCTATGGTCTTGCCTCTGATATTTCTGATTTTTACATTAATGCCATTCTTAGACATGTATTGCTTCGCATCCACTGGGCGGTTTTTTAAAATTATTTACTTTTCAAGTCCTTTTAATCCTCTTAAAATCTATTTAACCATTCCCAAATCTGCTCTTGGAGCCTGCAAGCAAATTATTTTTCTAATCACTGATAAACTTTTAAAAATTGCACAATTTTCTGAATTAAGTCGTGAAGCATGCATCCTATGATCTATAGTGTAGACAGCCAATTTCATGTTAGCTTTCCCTCTAACTTTTGCAGGATTGTCCCTTTGCTTGTAATGCATATTAAAATGTTCTAGATCTATCTGCACCACATCTTACTGATATTGTCTCTTTAGTGTCTCGACATATAATCACTACTATGGCCTATTGTCTACTTGTCTTATTTATCAGTTTGGAAAAATGTATTTAAAAAAAAAAAAGAGGCATTGATTATTTGCCACTTGCTGTGTTGAGTACCTTTTGCTTTGGTGCGACCAAACTCAATAAACCCTAAAAATTAGACCCAGTGGAAAAATGGTTTGGCCATTCCCAATTAACAATTAGGGTTTCTTAAACAACATTATCTCTATTCTGACCTAATGCATGCCATGGAAGCTTTTTTGGCTTTCAGTTGTAAAACATGATTTCTTAACAGATAAGCATGCAATGGAGTAGCCTACTGGCATTATCACCTAAGTGTTTTTTTTTTTTTTTCCTTTTCTCTTTGCATAAAAAGTGTATTTACTATTTAGCAATGATAAACTATAAGTTTGTTAATATTACTCTTCCTATATGTTGATCTAGAACAGGAGATGGACATGTTACCATATAAGGCTAGATTAATGAACCACCTACCGTTTGAGTTGAACACAACCTCAGACAGGAGACAAATGGTTGGTTTGGTGCTTTTCTGATGATATTGTTAGTCAATTCCTAATTTGTACGGTACAATTGCGTATAATTCGTGGCAAGTTCTTTCTATATATGTTTCGCACAATAATGTAGCCATCCTCCGTTAATCTCACATATTGTGTTATTATTTACTACACAAGATTTAAATTTAAAAAAAAATGATGGAACAAATCAAACGTCGGTGACTTGTAAATGGTTGAGATTAAAAAAAAAAGTGTTCTAGAGATACAAAAGTTGAAAAATAGAAAATGAGAAGAATAAAACATATAGTTCATACAGTTTAATAAGTGTCACGAAATTCATGAACTTCAAACATCATATGTTCTATGCATTTTACATTTGAAATTTCTTGAAACCCAAAAGTTCACGGATTGTAAGATTTTTATCACAGATTCACCAAGCCATGCAAGTAATTTGCCATCACTTTTTTTTTTTGTAAAAAACAACTCTAAAATATATTTACATTTTTCTCAACAAATCTTCTGGTGGGAACTTTTTTTGAGCGAATAATTACGATCTTTTGTGAGTTCATACATTTAATCCTAGAGGGATCATCAGAAAACGTAAATTAAAAATTGAGAATTAGAAGTTCGATTCATGCTAAGAAAGTCAGTTTTGGTAATGAGGTTTAATTAAAAATAAATAAAATATGGATTAACAACGCTCTTTGTGAAGTCTTAAGGAGGTTTTAGACCTTAATTTTATGCAAGTATACCTTAAGCATTGGATAAACAAATGAGACGGATTAAGACAAAGATACACACTCTTATTTGACATGATTTTGACATGATTAAGATGGATTAAAAACTTCTTCATAAGAAATTTTAAGCAACTCTTGCCAAACGGATAATATGTAAGTGCAATGCTTAAGGCATTAGCTGACGCTAAATGTTTCGTTTGTGAAATTTAATTTCAATAATAACTTGAGTTGATCGCATAATCCGGGTATAACTGTTAAGTATAAGAGAAGACAAATCTAGGGGCGAACAGAATCGAATTTTGTGGCAGCTCTCCCACGTGATTTTAATTGGGTGATCCAGAACGGGTCCCAATTCCCAATAATCAGAATAAATAACTTAGCATCTGAAGGGTATTTTAGACTTTTTCCAATCGATAAACTTTCTTGTTAGAAGCCCAAACAGCCGATTCATTGGTCATTACACAAAGGATCAGATTTGGCTTGCGCGTAGAGGGAAGTGGGACCCACCTTTTTATCCTCGAATCCTCGATCCACTTCATTACCATCCGGTTTTCTTTCTTTAATAATAAATAATAAATACGGATTAACTTTGGGGTTCCACACAAAAGTGATTAAGTGACAGCTGGAGACAAACCCGCCCAATGAGAAAAGAGAACCGAGAAGGCGAGAAATAAACAAGGCGCTCTCTTAATTTCCTCGCTGGCTCATTAAAAGAGAAATGATCTTCTGTGTTCTTTAACTGAAAATTTTTTGTGAAGCGAGTCATAAATTTGTAAGGAAACGGCTCCTTATTTGTACGTCTGTGTTAAAGCGGCATAGAGAGTTTGGAAAGTCATATTGTATGCTGCGCGTGACAGCGGATTGCATTCAGCTGCTCGACCACGCGACCTCTGAGCTGGCAGTTTTCTGGATAAGACTGTCTTTTTCCTTTACCGCTATTTACTTACTCACACTTTTCCGTCCCCAGTCCTTTCTAATTTCGATATTTGGCGCCTACGGCAATTTGAGCAAAAAAAAAATAAAATTCGATATTTGGCACTTACCGGGCCTACGGCAACTCTTGAGTCTTGCCTCTTCGCAAACACCGTTTGTGTGATGTATTATTTAAAATAAGAATTTACTGCTCTTTTTTCAGAAAAAATAAAAATATTTTTATTCCAAACCGTATAAATGTTTTTAACAGTTCAAATTTGTTTGTTTCTAAACGTTCGAACTGGAAATTGTATTATTGAAAATAAATATGAACTGTTGAAAATATTTGAACAGTTGGAATGAAACAAATCAGGTTCATGCTTTTATGGGAGGGAGTGGTAACATATTTGATTCCATTATTTAGTACTAACTGGTGAATGATGTATTTGTTGAAAGAGGAGAATAAAAAAAAATCTCAATGTTTTTCGTGACAAGACATTATTTTTTTATCTCAGTGACTTTCTTTATTAGTAATTTATTTATCTTAAATAATGAACCATTAATTATATTTTTATATTCTCACATTTTATTTCCGAATTTAATTTCAAAATTAATTTCCAAATTAATTTATGAATTTTATTGCCAATTTAATATTAAATTGTTTAATCTAAAATAAAAGTGTTGAATGCATAGAGTGACTATGAATTTATGTATTAAATTACTATCATTATTTCGAATCTCCTTAAAGGTTATTTCAGTTTCTAATAAGAGGGAATCAATAATTGTTGCAAATAAGAAAATTTCAACTCAATATTTCGGTCCTGGACAATTCTTTTTGGCTTTAAAAATGTTCATTACGAACTATGTCTAGTAACTCCTGCGTATCTTTTTGCAAATTTTCTGAAAAGCGGTCATTATAAGAAATCAGATTTTTTTTTTGTCAAAAATTATGCATATTTGAAGTATGAAATTTTTTATTGTACTTTTGTTGAAGTTTTCGACCTGCAAATTAATTAATTTTGATTAAATTAAATTAGTTGTCAACAAATTATTTTAAATCCTGAATTAATCGTCATAAAATCAAATAGTTTTTTTTTCAATTAAATTAAAATTGTTAGCATATGAAAAATTGAAATGTAGAAAGTAACTTTATGAAATCACCGAAGATCTACAGTTCATTAGAAATTCGAAAAGACTACATAGTCAAGTGTGTAGCAGTGTAAAATTGCAAAGAAATGCATAAGTTCCGTATTTTCTAAGAAAATATTAAAAGAAACCGAATAACGTACCCACCGAAAGTTACTACATAGCAAAGTTGACCATTATTGTGATTATTTGAAAAATATATTTTACTTGATCGAAAAAAATAAAAAATAACGTGCCTACCGAAAGTTACTTCATTTTTTTTTAACTATTATGTCTGTTCCATTTATCTGAAACAGTTTGAACTTTGAACTTATAAATATCTATAGTACAAAATGAGACAGTAGCATAGTTAACTAGAAGAAAATTTTCAAACCGTAGTTATTCAAAAGTTGAAAGTTCAAGCACTGACTTCACAGCTACTAAAAAAAACTTAAAAAAAAATATCTCAAATACTTACTCACCTAAGCAATACTTAGAATCCCTTCTTTTACTAATCACTAGCACAAGTCCTAAAAAAAAACCCTTCAATTGTCTTTGCAACCGACACCCGGCCGCAAGTGGGACCCCCTGTTGGGTCCATCAAACGATAGCTTGAGTCTGGAGTCTGGACCAAGAAATCAGTCTCACCAACCTGGCTAAAAAGTTTATTTATTTCCAACTCTCGTAGATTACTAGTAGGTTAAATAGAACGAATGTGTGAAACCTAATAATGGGTTAGGTTACCGATAAGTTTCTGAAGGTGTGACCAAAATCACTAAATAAAAGAGAGAGAGTTTCTGAAGGAGTCAAATGTCAATATCCATAAAAAGGCGTTTCGGATAAGGACACTGCGATTCTCTAGTAGCGAGACAAGTGGTAATGCATCTCTGGCCCTTCTTGGGTCCCATTTTGGATCTTCCAGATCTACAGATATTGTGACCATTTACGACAAGAGCAGAGCGTGATGTTTTTGACAGGAAAATTCGAACACTTTCATGAAATAATTTACGAGTTATAAAGCACAAATGTCCAGAGGTATAAATTACGATATTATAGATATAAAATTTGATTTTTATAGAATGAAAGCGAGTCTATTTGATTTCGTGATTCTACAATAACAATGATATACATTATGATTTTTTATATTGTATACATCAGTGATACGTCCTGCTTAAGGATAGAGGCTGCATGGTCTCGAGGCAGGCTCGAGACGAGATAAGAGAAGTGTGTAAGGTATTCGAACTCATGACATTTTTATACCTCATGTAGTGTGGAAATTGTGAACTCTTTGCTTGGTCTAGGTTTGAGTTTTTTATAGGTCGACCATTTGTTGTCGTTTAGCGTCGACATGGAGATTTGACATTGTGCCTGACAGACCATACAGAGACGATTGCAGAGATCACTCCATATGAGTGATCTCGGGTTTGGGTTGAGCCTCCCCGTGTCGGCTCTCTCGGGTTTTGTGTCAGGTTGTTTTGCCGAAAAGGCTTTACCAGGTCGTGTGTCACGGCTTCCTCAGGTCCATTTCGTGTGTTTCCGTTATAGGACCTTGGAGATGTTGTGCTTTGCCGACAGGGACGGATCTAAGACTTAGCTAAAAATGGTTAAGCCACCCCTATGATTTCAAAATTTTAATTAATTATACATATAGGAATTGAATTGAATTTTATTTATTTATATTTTTTATATAGTCTAACCACTCTCAATATTAAGCAAATTAGTTGTAGTCTAGTGGCTAAAAGTTTTATTTTATGGTTGAGAGGTCTTAAGTTCAAATCTCACTCACCAAATTGTGCATTTTAATTTTCAACCAACCCTATCAAAATTTTCTAGTTCTGCCCTTGTTTGCTAGTCTTCGCCTAATTCGGGTTGGCTTTTTAGGGTCTGCTTTAATTTCATGTGGAGATTTGAACTCAATTAGTTAACTCAAATAAAATAATTGAACGAGATTAACTAGTCTACTTTAATTTGTTATGGAAAATTAAATGACGAAAACATAATCGTTCTTTTTCTACGACATTAGACGTAAACTTATTCTATCGTTGGTAATTTTTGATAGAAATTTTGACAATGTTTTGTAATTACATAATAGTACAACATTTTAATGTTAAAGAACTCAATCACAATTGTCAAAATTTTCATCAACATTTAATGACGAACTTTGTTAATCCACTCCTGCCTAATTGCATTTCATCTAGTAATATTTTATAACAAAATCTTACAAAATGTAACAGCTACAAAATTGTAAATTATTTAATTATTTTAAGTACGGTGCTCCGAATTATATGTCCTACAATCAGTGGAGGAGCCATATTGAATCAGAAATAGGCAATTGTTTATATCTGAATTTTGGAAATCAGATATAGATATATGTATAATCAGAATGTCACCTACTTTTGCAAAAAAAATTATTATCTTCAAATAATTCACAGTCTGAATTAATTAATTCATGACATACTACAACCTGCTGGTGTTGTACCATGCAATATATTTTTTTTTTTTGCCTAAAAATCCTGTCTAAATTCCAGGCTACAATTACTTGGAACATATTCATCTTACAATTGCAGAACTACGGTATCTTGTGCAGTTCTGACATATCAATTACTTTAACAAGCATGAGCCATTAAATTTCAAATCATGTTAATCCACAAAGTCATCGTAATACGTACTTAAAATAATAATTATATATTTATGTAATATTTCCTTGAAATAAATTGCAATTTAGTACGTGATAATTTTAACAATATTACGAAGTGTTCTTGTTAAATTATCAATTAGCTTTATATTCCTATTTCCTACAATAAATATTGTAATTTTCATTAGAAGGTATGTACTTAATTGTTTCAATATGATTAATAAATTAGTGTTCTCGTTGAATTATCAGTTAGCTTCATATCCATCTCCAACCCCACGATAAATATTCTAATTGTGATTAGAATGTACTTGTTTTAATTAATATGACAGCCGTCGTAGCCTCGTAGGAGATCTGGATTATACGATGACCCAATCTTCTGTGGGGCTAGATTTGAGCGAAACCAATCTTTTGTGGGGGCTACAAATCACCCGACTGCCCACAATGAACCACACAGGGTCGGGTGTGGGGTGAGGCTGGTGGCCAAGGAAAAAGGATTTTTCAGCCTACATTTCTTGACCTCATTACCGACAGCTACAGTTTTCCTTCTCGAACCCTGCTTTGACTTTTGGTCTTTCTCATTCTTGCCTTTCAAATTTTCTTTTGGCTCAAGCAAAAAAAAAAATATTTTGGATGATGGCTCTGCTAATTGCTGGAACTCGTATCCTCTGCATTAACTCAAAATGGAATCTTTCGAGTTAATGCATCTTAACCATTAGATCTGCTTTATGATCCGTACAGACTAGATCCGCACTAATATTAAAGACATCTGTGTTAAAATCAGATGGTCGGATTGACTCCGTTTAAAATCAGACGGCTGAGATGCATTAACTCAAAAGATTCCCTTTTGAGTTAATGAAGAGGATACGCGTTCCTAATTGCTGTGCCCCCAAATTCCCAATTCAGATCCAGTAACGTAACACAAAAATTGAGTTTTAGATTAGGACCATCCATTCGGAAGTGGAGCGCATACATCTCGAGAGACAGATTCAAATTCCGAGATGATCTCAAGTGACTGATTCGAATCAGGCGGTCTCGATCCAAAGCCCAAAAATTAAATTACTTTAAGATATCCGGACCGCCAAACTCTTAGGTAAAATTCGGTGCCTTCGAACCTTTTTATGAATAAATTTTGCCATAAAATCTTACTTTTTCCTCTATGTTTCGGTACAGATATTGTATCGATACAAATACATTAGTACGGTAATTTTTAAAATTTTGAATACAATACATTTATTATATATTATATTTTATTATTTTAATTATATTATTAATTCAACATTGGTACTATATATAAATTATATTTTAAAAATATTGAATAAAGTATGTATATGTTGATACTTGGATATAATAAAATTCTAACAACAAAAATTGAACCAGTGTAGTTGATTCGATTCTCACTGATATCTCTGTTTTTGTTCAACTACCTGTCTATGTGCGGCTCATGGCTTACGGTGCACACAAAAGTGAAATAGAGAGAACAATCCAGCCCACACGTGGCTCACAGGAGGAATCAAAATCGTCTGTCGGTGTATCTATTCCGAATCCGAAATGAGAGAAACCATATTGGCGTGTTTAATCGCATATCGACAACCTTATCTAGAGATTAAGGATACGATAGCTGACGTATCAAATACGTATCGTACGCTTGTCGGTATTCGATATGCACCCAGTACAGGTACATGGCTCAATATGGAGTATCAGAATAACATAGTTTATCATAATATTTATAATCCAGCTAAACTTCAATATAAGAGTTTCATGGTGTAACATAAAAACAGGGACAGACTTAGAATTTCGTACTATGAGAGTCAATTATACAAACTTTTTCTACGGAAAATGAGAGTCAATTTTATAATACTATGTTATTTTACTGTAAATTATAAAGAAAATCATACATAAATAAAAAAAATTAAAAAAATGAAAGTCAATTGATCTCCATTATCTCTTCTTCCCTCCGCTTGGTGTTCTTAATTTCAAAAGGTTTTTTTTTATGAGTTTAACTCTAAAATCTATTAAATTGACTTCAAATGACGAATTCAAACCATTGAAGTCGATCTACTTCACAGGTGATATGTTTGCATGTCAAATTTTTATTTTTCAAATTAACTAGTACAAAGTCAAGCGTGATACACCTCAATTATATACACTTTTCATATGGAATTGACCTTAATAACTTGACCAATTTCCTTTTATGTTAGTTTAATTTAGCTTAGAATGCACCAAAAATCAAATTATTGTCAAAGTTTATTTAAATTGCAGGAAATAAATCAAATTGTAGATCTTCTCACAAGGTTTCTAAAAAGTGGTAGAACACTGAAAACGGAGTTATGAGTGATTATCTTTGTCCATTTGAAGTTTGGTTCATAGAAAATTACAAAGAATTCTGCGGGTTGATCTAGCCACCCAAAATTGCAGCTGGCGACACACAGTTCGTATTTTGGCCATCATTTAGTCACGCGAACTCCGATTTGGGTGAATCAAACCTTGATGGAACTAGGACAACGAAATCTACAACTTTCATGAAGGAAACAGATCCAAATCCGAAATGTAGAATTTTGTGCAGCCGCACCAATGAGAGCACCAGCAGAAATTTATTGTCATATTCACGAAATCTTCATCCGATTTACTTCTAGATTTTGTTTTCTTGCTCCCAAAGTCATAAAATTGTTATATATTGGCAGGGAGCATCAAGAGAAGGGAATCTTTTATTTCATCTCTTACTTAACCTAATTTTCCACATCTCTCTACTCTTCACATGCGATTCAAGGCGATTGAAGTGAATGATTGAAGATTGCTCGAGCGGATCGAAGTGAAGGCAAGGGGCAACAAGCGAGAAGATTGGTGTAGTTAATTCTCTTTATTATTTTTCTTAGTCTTTTTTTTTATCATGTCTACTCTTGAATTTCTCTTACTTGTTAGCGCACTCATGAGAAGCTAGATTTTCTCTCTAAAAGCTTAGGCTAAAAGCATGAACTTGTGTTAAAATCTATCTTACCTAGATGATTTTCTTTATTGTAATTGTTTTCTTATGTGTTTGTTCTTGTTTGTGAATGCAGGATTTATATTGCTTGTTGATTAGTATCCCGCTTTAGTCTAAACAACTTGAGTTGATTAGGAGCAAGAATCAATGGTACCAAATTATGTACATCAATAATCTTAGGATTGAGATTAGAAATGACCAAATCCAGTTCTTAGTCCGGAACCACAAGAAACAAGTATTGAATTGAGATGAAGGATTTAACCGTGAAGCCTCATATTTAATTGGGACCTCCTAAAATTGAACAAAATATCGTATGAAGAACTTAATCGTGAGGTATCGGTATTTAAGGATAAACTAGGCTAACCTATGGTTATGGTCTAGACCGCTAGGGTGAAGGACTGAATCGTGAAATTCGAATTGTTTAGCCACGTTATTAATTCACAAAAGTGACTCTTAATGACACTTTAGGCTTAGAAACCTCATCAATACAAACATGAATTTAAAAACCTAATAAGTGTGGATTTGACCAAGTGATTTTATACCAAAAGTCCCCTAGACTTCTCTATATTGAAACACAAAACTCATTTTATTTGTTTGTTTAATTTGTTTTTGTTATAATTTATTCTCAATTAGGTATTGAACTCACAAAACCAAATTTACAACAACCACCCCATATTTACTTTTATTGTACCATTTTAGAATTTGTTAATTTAGTAGAAAGTAATATTTCTCATTATCTTTGGATCGATACTTAGTTTACTACAATGATAGATTATATACTTGTAACTGGTCTATTATTGTGTACTTGGGTTTATACATTTAAAAGTGAAAAAGTGTATCAAATTGACCTCAAAATATAATACCTAAAATACACAACAAAGTGTTAAAAAAATTATGATTCACAAGTTAATTTTAACTCGTCATCATTTTTACCGTTAGACTTTATAATAAATTAATTTACAAAATTACAAATTTGATACATGGATGCATCACTCGTGAATCATATCAATTTAAACAGTTGAATTTGTCGTTTAAAATCAATATGATAGATTTTGAAATTAAGCTTATCAAGAGACCTGTTGAGTTTAAGGACACTCTAGTTCTACTTCAAATACAAGTAGTTTGAACACTCTAGTTCTACTTTGTTTATTAACAATCAGCAGGTATTTTTATTACTCGCGATGAAACAATTACATAAAACATTACAACCAAACCTTCTTATGCAAGGTTAGACAAGAAAAACAGAGAAAAAATTATAGTATAAAATAAGTCTTCGTTATAGATAACGGGCTTGCACTGCAATTTATTATTCTAGTTCTACTTGGTGAGCTCAATCCGATGTACATGTTCGGTGCCATCTCCTTAGACCTCCTTTAGCCTTAATCCTTCTTAATCCAGCCGAACAGAGATTCCTTAGACTGGATTAAAGCATCTCCTTTGGACATATCTTAAGTCGAGTCTAACCCCTCCTTAGCAAATTGACCTCTAAAGAAGCTCCTTGACTCATTTTGCGGACATTAATACCCCTGTAAAGGCAACCTCCTTAGAGCTCCTGTATTTTTTTTTTAATTGTTTATTGTTTCTTCTTCTCTCTCCAACTCACATACCTAGGCACAGAAAATAAACCCCCTCCTCTTTCCAGCCTTGATTGTCGGCTCTCCGGCGACCAAATTCCAAATGTGACATCACAGATAATTTCTCCTTGAGAAGACCTATCCATAGACATCTGTTTCAATGGTACTTCTCCTCTGCCGCCACCCCCCCCCCCCCCCCCCCCGCCCCCGCCGCCCGCCTTCAGCAATCTCAATTTGATATTTTTTTTGTTCTTTTTTGTTTCTTTCTCTTTTATAATTGTAGAAACAATTTACAAAACAACAAACGCAAATTACAGCATTTGGTATTTTCGACCTTGATTGTTGTTTCTTCTTTTTTCTTCTGTCGTTCTTGTTGTTTCTTCTCCTTAATTGGGTTTTTTATTTATTTTGTTTAAAAAATTTGATTGGGTTAGATTCATATGCACAAAATCGATTCAAATGCACAATATTGTTTTGTTACTGCATTGCTAGTATTAGTATGAATTAAGTACTAATTTCTGGCAACTGGTACGTTGGTACCAATCCAAAACATCAGTAGGACTACTAGTAAGGGGCATGAAAACCAAGAATTAAAGTTCTAATTTTTTTTTTATATTAATGGGTATTAACTATGGCAGGCAAGAGATGCTTAAAAAAATCTATTGAGGATATGAAGGATGCTAGTATGATAAATACAAACCATTGGAGGTGTAAAAATCAACCTCATCCAACTTATAAACCGTTATTTAATTAGTTAAAATTTATAATTTTTTAAAATTTATTAGGATATAATATGTAGCTTGAATTAATTATATGTAAAAATAAATTTTTGCAATATTAAAGCATCATTAACTGTATTCTATGAAAAAAAAAAATATAAAGGTTATATTGGTCTTTTACAATTTTTCTCATAGTATGACATTTTTTAATGTATTCATTCAACTTTCTTAATTCTTGCATATCTTGTCAAACAACCACTCCTTGACAAAGATTAAATTTTTAATCCCTCACCCTTAAGGAGGGTTGCCGAACATGGCCGATAGGTTTGGAGTCTTAAGTATACTTTGTTTTCCTCAGTTATTTGAAACTGGTTTTTACCATTTTTAAAACGATCTCATTGTTCCTTTGATTTTGGAATAAAGAAATATCTTATTCTTAGTCACAACTCACAAATTACTCACAAATCACAATGCAGAGCTTCGGTTCACACATTACAATGGCATATTTGTAGTTATCTTAACTAATAGGGGGATTCCACAGCACCTAAGGTCCTAAGCCCAACGAGGATAATGCGGATCCGCATGCCAATAAATGCATCCGCCTCCGTACGACCAATCACCTTTGCTCTGGCCCTACCACAAACCACGTGAACTCCAAGCACGTCATACGAGGGCCCCATATTCATCTGCATCCAACGGTTCCTATCCTGAAGCGCTGTGTTTGGATGCACTATTAATAGCATTATTTTTAAAATAACATTATTATTCCGAACAAAGATAATTTAAATGAGAAATAGAACTATTCGTTATTCTTACAAAACATAGAATAACATTTATTACTTTTAATATTAATACTAATTTAATATTTAAATTAATAATATATTACATTTAATATTTAAATTAATATTATATTGTATTATATTTTATCTAATATTTTATTTAATACTAATCTAATATTTAAAATAATATTATATTATATTTAATATAATATTTTAGTTAATACTAATCTAATATTTAAAATAATATTATATTACATTTAATATTTAAACTAATATTATATTACATTTAATCTAATATTTTATTTAATACTAATCTAATTTTTAAAATATTATTATATTACATTTAACATTTAAACTAATATTATATTACATTTAATATTTAAACTAATATTATATTGTATTATATTTAATCTAACACATAAATAATTACTTTATTCATTTCCTGCAAACTCTATTCCAAATATGCTATTCAAATAATTTTTTCACTATTCCGAATAGCTTGAGTTAGTACTGTTCTTAAATATTAGCTATTCGTATTTACTATTCTAAATAATAGCTATTTTAGCTATTCTAGAGTTCATCCAAACGTACTTGGGAATAAGATTTGGTCTAAATTGTTTTGGATTGGATGCCGTGCAAAGCCTCTAAAATCGTACAATTAAAGTTCGAACAGTTGATCCAAACTGCTCAACATGATTTTCATATTAAAATGTGCTCAAAGATCAAATTTTATATTTTTTTAAAATCATTTATTATTTTTTTAAATACGTACAACGTTACTATTTCTAAATGATCCAAAAACAATGATTTTGTACGTATCTAAAAAATAGTAAAAAAAAATTTCAAAAAATATAAAATTTGGTCTCTGAGCACATTTTAATATGAAAATCATGTTAAGTCATTCAGATCGACTGTTCAGATTTTAATCATACAATTTTTAGAGGCTTTAGTCGGTATTCGGTCCATAGCCATTGGACCAAACCTTATCCCGAAAATAAGAGCTAGCCGGATAAATCAAGTCATTTCTTCATCCACACGATTATTTCACTCTCTTTGACACGAACGCTGATCTGGCAATGAGTCTTTGAATGAATGACCATCGATTACATTCCACATCACTGAAGAGTACAGTGCTGTAAATATAAGAATGTAAATTAAATACTCATACGTTCAAACCCGGGTCGCCGCGTATTCCGCCACATCGGTCGCCGCGTTGAAAACGGTTGTGAACTGCGAGGCTCACTTCCAATGAGGAACTTTTTCGATAGACCTGGTCTACAAAACTGTAGATTTATTGCGTCGGTAGCGCGCAATAAATACTTTTGAACGTTTGATACTTTGAGTCTTTGACGACCACTTTGCGGGGAGCGCATGCGCATGAGACCTTGTCATGAATAGAACGAGTTCATGAGAGATTTCCAGGATAATTCGTTCTTATCCATTGGTCGATCTTGGTAGGGTCCAGGGGAACGCGTATCCTCGGCATTAACTCAAAAAAGAATCTTTTGAGTTAATAAATATCAACCGTTTGATTTTAAACGGAGTCAATCCGACTTCGGCCTATGACATAGGATATTTTCAATAATAGTGCGGATCTAATTTACACGAATCTTAAAACAAATCGAACAGTTGAGATTTATTAACTCAAAAGATTCCCTTTTGAGTTAATGCAGAGGATACGCTTTCGGGTCGAGGGGGTCTCATAACAAATTGATAAATAGCACATAAAAAGTTTATTAATAGTGGGGTGTTAAGACTTTTATATTTATTACTTTACCAGTAATATATACCTCGGAGTCGTGGACCTCCGACTTCCTGACCTGATATTTCACTTTATCCATTCTTTTCCCTTTTCTTCTTCAATAAATAGAAAATTGTTACAAAAAATCGCTACCCAACTCCAATACTTTAAATTCATTTTGGAACCATTTTAGACAAAAATTATCTAATAATTAACAAAAAAGCGTTCCCCCACATTTCGAAAATACAACAGTACCAGCACTCAGATCTGACGTGCAGATTTCACATACTTGATCTGTGTTCATAACAAACATTTTACCAGTAATTAGCCAGTACACATGTCTGATATGCAAATTTCACATACTTGATTTGTGTTCATAACAAACATTTTACCAGTAATTAGTTATATACGAGTATTTATATCTAAATCATCAATTGTTAATATCTATACCATTAAATATTTATTAATTTGTATATCTATTATTCTACATATATGTACATTACAAGACTAAATGTTAACACCTGAATAGTTTGGGATTTTAATTTTAAACTTTACTGTGTTTTAAGTTATATCACGAGTATTAATACCTCAACAGTCAACTGTCACATCTCACATGGCTAAAGTTATATTGTGATTTGTGAGTGTTTATATTTGTTTCCACAAGTGTTCATTCTTTTTGCATTTATACTCAGAGTAGAACTAGGGTGCTCCTAAGTTCACCTAACTTCTTGTGAATTTGACTCTAAAATATATCGAATCGACTTTAAACGATGAATCTAAACTGTTGAAACCATTCTACCTAATGAGTGATGCGTCTACATGTGAAAATTTTAAAATTTCGAATTAATTTAATATAGAGTCAAGCGGTCAAAGGAGTCCAAAAAATGAATGCATTAAAATTAATTTATAAACATTAAACTTTTGACCACTTGACTCTATATTAAATTAATTCGAAACTTTAAAATTTTCACATGTAGACGCATCACTCATTAGACAGAAGGGTTTCAACAGTTTGGATTCATCGTTTAAAGTCGATTTGATATATTTTAGAGTCAAGTTCACAAGAGGTTGGGTGAACTTAGGAGCACCCTAGTTCTACTATTTATACTCATCGTATCAATTTCTAATATTTGTACTTTCTGACCTTCATGATTAGATATTTATATATATTATCCTGCGTAAAAACTTGCCTACACAAAACAAAACATTACCACATAGATAATCAAACGTTGGTATGTCAATAAAATAATGTTTAAACTTACACGGTCAAGGCACTGGTTCATGCAATAATTACATCTTGAAGACAATCTTAAAGCAGATCGGACGGACGATATTTGATCCATTAAATCTAACATAGATCAATTCTCCACACACGTTCAAATGTTCAATACAAAACTATTGTTTTCTTCACGGTTTCAGAGTAAACATAATTTCACCAAGAACTCCTACTGGAGAAATAAAAAAAAAAGGGAGGGGGGGGGGGGGGGGGGGGGGTGGTCAATGAAATAGCTCAGTTATCAATTGAGTTCCACTATTTCATTGTATATGATATAAAACATTTAAATTTCAAATCGATTTATTATAACAAAAAATAATTCATTGACTTTCGTTTTTTTTTTAAAAAGACATGTCAGCTCCTTTCTTTTTGTCTTTTTCAGTTCAATAATTTAACTAATTGCCAGCGCTCATCTAAAAATTTGGAGTCAAACATTTTATTATTAGTGGAAATAAATAAAATAACTTCTCAGGAGAAAATATGTTCCGACTATATTTTTTTATTTGTCTCTCGTTTTCGTTTATCATTCATTTTATTCTCCCGGTGCATTTCCGCTTTTTTATGTTCTCTTTCTTTTTAGCAAAGTCCATGCAACGCAACTTGATCACGAACAGAGACATGATAGTGCCTTTTAAATATCACAGTTGTTTATTTGACCAGTCAACATTTTGACCGGCCAACATTTTTTTTTTTACTAATCATCAACTAATCTCTGACCTTCTTCAGGAGCTCCGGTAAACTATTACATAGGCATACACAAATACACAATAAAAGAAGTATAGTGAAATTAATTAGACATGTAATATTTTTAAGGGGGAATTTCATGTATGCCCCTCACAAACTTCAAAATTACATATTTTCCCCTCTAAATTTTGAAATTACGTATTTCCCCCTCTAAACTTCAAAAACTCACATATTTATCTATTTTATTGTATTTTATATTAAAACAAATTTTAAATTTACAAAATACCCATTTTACCCTTTAATTAAAAATTCTAAAACATCCATCTCACTCCAATTTGAATCTGAAAGGTTTCTCTACCGTCCGAATTGCTTTAGGATCCGTGTGTGCTAGGTCAGCACGAATATTGAAGCGAATACGCACAAATATTGAAGTAACGTGCACAGATCTTAATGCGATGCATGCTGATCAAATTGCTTTAAAATCTGTGCACACTATATTAGCACGAATATTGAAGCAAATACGCACAGATCTTATTGCAATGTGTGCAGATCGGACGGTAGAGGAACCCTTCAGATTCTAATTTGAGTTCGATGGGGCGTTTCATAATTTTAATAAAGGGCAAAATGGGTATTTTATAAATTTAGAATGAGTTTTATTACAAAAGACAATAAAATGGGTAAATATGTGAGTTATTGAAGTTTAGAGGGGGATATATGTAATTTCAAAATTTAGAGGGGGAAATGCGTAATTTTGAAGTTTTTGAGGGGTATACATGAAATTCCCCCTATTTTTAATGTATATGCATGATTAATTACAAATAAACTTATAAATGGACATAAGCAGGAGCCAAGTCAGACTTTTGAACTATGGAGGTCAAACATAAATAAAGATCAATCATATAAAATTTTTATGCTGTAATAGGAGTCAATTTTACAATATTCATAATATTTTGATCTAAACTATGCATAAAATAACATACACATATATAAATTTTGAAAATAAATGAGAGTCAATTGACCCATCTATTTGGTCTTACCATATTTGCCCCTGGACATGAGCTTGAAATTGTCTGTCAGATTTGGTACAAAATCTAAACAGACACAAACAGATGCACTTCAAAATACATTTTAGTAAAGTTGCATGCGTAATACTTGGGATATTTGCTTAATTTAGCACAAGTACATTTATTTAACACCTCAAAGCATTATTTAATATGTTAAATATTATGCAGGCAAAAAAAGGTTCATGGCACTCAATGCTCCTAAATATTTAAATCCAACCGTTGGAAGATACAAATTTGTCAAAATTTCTTATTTATTGTCTCTTCCTTCTCCAATTCTAAAATAATGGTCTGTTTTTCCTTACATAAGTTGCATGAGTGAAATAATGTTTTGAATTTTAGAGATAGATTATAACTTGATTTAGAATTGTTTGTTAAAATTTGTCGTCACTTTATGTTATATTACTATGATCAACAATTGAATTTTGACTTAGTAGTGCCTTTAAGAAAAATAGGAAAAAAATTACAATGTATATGAAAAAAACGATCCATCAATTGCTTATAATATGGACTTTTTCTGAACCCGATCTAAATCTTATTGTTTACAAATTTTATGAATATCTATTTACACGGAATGATACGCTAGACATGAAAAATCTATAATTAAATGCAGTATCTGAATCTGTGTCCGATCCAATTTGAAAATATACACCCAATAAAAATCCGAAACCAGACAATTTTGAGATATGAATCCAGATATATTTGGATTTTATACACGATGTTCGGTAGGAATAAAAAATCTTCTCGGTCCTGGAGGCAAAATTATACTAAAATAGGCAGCCATAGGAATAATAGTATAATATATTAAGGCTTGGGTGATATGGATAGCATAAGGTTATCCGTGCTACGATCTCGAAAATTTATCGAATAAATTTTAAATTTAAATTTAAATAACTCAATAAATTGTTTATATAATGAACTTGCAAAATATCAATTTTTAGTTTTTTACTATTTTGGATTTATTTTACCATTTTTTATGGCTTATGAAAGATGACCAAAAAAATAACTTCAAAATAAAAGAAAATTGTCAATATTTTTAGACCATTTTTAACATCTTTTATAAATCATAAAAAATAGTAAAGAAATTCCAAAAATAATAAAGATTAGGAGTATTCTACGTTTATTATATAGCCAATTTACTGAGCTACTTAAATCGAAGTTTGAAGTTTATACAATAATTTTTTTAGACAGTAGCACGGATAACCTTATGCTATTCATAGCACCCAAGTCTTCTCTAATACATTTATAGGGATTCTCTTTTATTTTACTTGTTTAGCATAACTATAAGAATAAGAGTTTTATTTTAAAAAAATATCCTTTCGCAAAAAAATAACTATTTGATTTGTTACTCTTTTCTATATGTATCATATGAGAAAGTTATGAAGGGGAAATTTCATAAAAAATATTCCAAAATTGTGTATTTCCTCTCTAAACTTTAAAATCTTACAAATTTACACATTCTATTGTTTTTTTATTTTAAATCTCATTCTAAATCTATTAAATATCATTTTACTTTTTATTCAAAGCATAAAAAAAAATAGTAGTTTGTTTAAGAAAAATGTCATATTAAAGAAAGAAATACGTAGTTTTGAAGTTTTCGTGGAATATATGTGAAATTGCCCCCAAGTTACGAGTGTCTGATGCGACACGACATCTCATTTTTTATTTAATTTTTATCAGAACTTAAATATCAGTGTCTTGTTGGAAAGAGACGTAATATATTTTGAATATAAATAATATTGAGTGTATCACATGATTTTAGAAGCGTTACACTTACACTACACAATTTTATCAAAAAAAAAATGGAAGAGAGAGAGAGGCTTTTATTTCGACCAAGCAAAAACGAGAAATGAACTACAATCATTTGACATTTCCCCAACTTTTTCATGAAAGCGAGCGCTGTCAATGAAATGATCTCTTCTGTTATCTTTATCAAGTTTCCAACCATTTTATCACCAACCTATACCAAGGGACCTACATGATGAATTTCTACAATTGGTATCACTTTCCGCCAAAAGAAATGTCAAATACATATCAAACTCTACTTATTATATCAAAATTTATTCTAAAAATCAATAAGGATAAGCAGCAATCATAGAGATTATAATTTATATTTTTTAACACCAATTTGGTTACCTAACAAATCTCTGTCCGTCTGTTGGTCAAGTCGTTGTGGATAAGGAAGTCAGGCTTCAATATATATAAAAATAGAAGTGTAGAACTTTCTGCTTAATTCCTCAATTTTTAAAACAGATCATATGTATAACACTTTCTCATGAACTCATTCTAAATATTCTTAAAGATTTTCAAATATCATACGATGCACATTGATTGTTGTAAAATGCAGATTCGTTCATTTCGAACGCACGCTTAATTATTTCAATTAAACTTTTGACGGATGATATGCGTTTTTACTATTATAAAATGTACTTTTGAATATTATAATTTATAAATCACACATTTAAATATATATTACATGATGCAAATTTGCATATTTAATATTTTTAGATGAGTTAGATAAAAATAGTTGAAGGACATTCGCAGAGGACTCGCAAAGATAAATACAACATTCTTTTCTGACAAATTCAATTTATATATCCAATTGTTATTTTTGGAAATGTGAAAGAAACTAATGTAGATAATAAAAAGGTAAAGTAATTGGAGAAGGAACAAATACCCAAATCCTTTGCAGTCTTATCTCCAGCCGCCAAGCATAACGTACAGGAAACTTACAGGGAAAAGTATCATTGGATAATATCATGAGGTAAAGTCTAGACTATATCATTTGCACTATAAAGGTAAATACTTCGCACCATGCAACTAATTTGTTAAAAATTCACCATCTCGCGTTTGAAAGTTTAAGTTCTGTCGGCCCGTAACTATGAAAAGCGTATCGATAAAATTAACAAATTTAAAAGTTGGACGCTTCCCTTAAAAGCAGGATAATGATAGCACAGATCATGAAATAAACAAATTGTTTAATCTTTGACATGAGAGAATTGGATGGAATAATACATATTCCGACTCGTAGAAAAGATGTTTTTTTTACTATTTTGTTTAATATCTACAAGGATCTCTCATTCGGTATCAAACTTGTGACATCGTATATGAACAAGAATGTTTTATCACTAGACCAAATATTAGTTCTGAATATTTCAATATACATTACCGCTTCACAGTCACAATTAAATCCAATTTCGTTAATAAACTTCTCCACCATACTTAAGTTTTTTCACTGTTCTAAACTTGTTGACCTAATCGAATCAGTTACCCATCCAAATTTTTTAAAACATCATAATCAGTCCTCAGGAAACAAACATGCATGAACACCTTCCCAGCTTCCAAACTTGAACTCGCTTGAACGATGCTCCTTAATTGGTTTATGGTTAAGTGAACCATAGTTGAATCTCATGAGGTACCGTAAAAATTAAAATTAAAAAACTTGATCTTTACACAAAAGTACCGTAACTATTAGTTGAACCGAACAGCCCGCCAGGTTAGCCCAAGTTGAGAAACAGGACTCTCTCTCTCTCCCAATCTACAGCCCAAGAGGATGCTGAACAGCCTGAACCTAGGCTGTTAATTTTTTATTGGTAGATCATTGCTTAGCCCAACAAACCCTTTATACAGACCGCAGTGGCGCAGTCCAACGGAAAAAAGACCAACGCACCTCACCAGGAAATAAGCACATTCACAAATTATCTCCATCCGAATTCACATGCCCTCCAATATTGCACAAAGGAATCGTTTACAATTAGTGAATCGGGACCATTCTTTTTAACTTGAAACGAATCTCAAAGCCCAATAATACTGCCCCCTGCACTAGCCCGAATCCCAAAGCAGTGAGATTTAATCTCACACCGTAAAGTGAGGCCCATCTCTACAGTATTGGAGATGATTTGTATCACTGGAGGAGGTCACCCTGCGATTCTAGAGCTATCTAGTAAGTCCTCGTATTCTTGCGGTTCCTCTCGATCGATCTGCTCTCCGGAAGACTAGAAAAGGGAGGCAAAGGAGAACGTAACGCCAGATAAGACAAAGGGAGGAAGAAAAAGAATAATAAAATATGGCGGACAGTGGAGTGGTGGCGGTGTACGGAAACGGCGGGGAGCTGTCTGAGCCACCAAAGAAATCGGCGACGGCGACCTTCTCCGTGAAGGTCGGGTTAGCACAGATGCTACGTGGCGGGGTGATAATGGACGTGGTCACGCCTGAGCAGGCCCGCATCGCCGAGGAAGCTGGTGCTTGTGCTGTGATGGCCCTGGAGCGTGTCCCTGCCGACATCCGTGCCCAGGGCGGTGTTGCTCGCATGAGTGACCCCGGCCTGATCCAGGACATCAAGCGCGCTGTCACTATCCCGGTGATGGCAAAGGCGCGCATTGGCCACTTTGTGGAGGCTCAGATCCTTGAGGCAATTGGGGTTGATTATGTGGATGAAAGCGAGGTGCTCACCTTAGCTGACGAGGAGCACCACATCAACAAGCACAACTTCAAGGTGCCATTTGTGTGTGGCTGCCGTAACCTTGGAGAGGCCCTGCGCCGCATCCGCGAGGGTGCGGCCATGATCCGCACCAAGGGAGAGGCTGGCACGGGCAATGTGGTTGAGGCCGTGCGCCATGTGCGTGCTGTCATGGGGGACATACGCTCCCTCCGCACCATGGATGATGACGAGGTCTTTACCTTCGCTAAAAAGATTGCAGCGCCGTATGACCTTGTTATGCAGACAAAACAGCTTGGCCGTTTGCCCGTTGTGCAATTTGCTGCAGGTGGAGTGGCCACACCAGCAGATGCAGCCCTGATGATGCAATTGGGCTGTGATGGGGTGTTTGTTGGCTCAGGGATATTTAAAAGTGGGGATCCTGCACGAAGGGCCAGAGCTATTGTGCAGGCAGTGACCCACTACACTGACCCGGAGATACTGGCAGAGGTGAGCAGCGGCCTTGGGGAGGCCATGGTTGGCATCAACCTCAACGATTCCAAGGTTGAGAGGTTTGCTGCACGCTCCGAGTAGAAATTATAAAGATTATTTGCTACTGCTTTGTTTTTAAATTAGTGTTAGTTTGTAATAGCATTATGAAATCTTGTCCATCGATTGTGGTTGACTGTTATTTGTCTGTCTTTTGTACTCATAAGTTGCTTAAATTTATAGATTTTCAATAACATTACTTAATTTCTTTTCTTTTCTCATGTTGAACCTATATGGAGTGCTTGAGGCAGCCCCCAATTAGTCCCCATGGCTGCAGGAATCAAATTGCCACTGAAAAATCCTTCATTTTAACAAGTCAAATTTAAAATATATTGAACAAGTGATTCAATAAATGAGAACCGGATCACGAGTATGCAGCCAAATGCTTGCAGGTGCAATAGCAAGCACCCAGTTACCAGCCTAAATAAGTCTTTAGGCATTTAGATTACTAAAGGTAGCCATTTAGTTAAAAAAAACATTTCTCAATTGATTCTTGTACTGACAAATCAGAGCGCTAGAAAAAGGAGCAAGCACCCTATTCTGGCATAGTAATTGCGCTGAGTTAACATATCCCCACACATACTCCTTACTATGGAACTTGACATCACAATGCCTTGGGCACTTCAAACCAGCCAGATAACCCAATTTCAACAACCCTACCACCTCAAGCACAACAGCAACTATACACAGTGCAAGTAATTGCCCAAGGCATGGCTATCACACCATTACATGGTTTTGGTCCTCAGTGTTATATTTACTAGTTGTATACCATTTACTACATGAATACCCCAATTAAAAAGGGTGAATTTGAGAGCTCCGATTGTTAGGCCTTACCAATAGGTCACAAGTTTTTGCTTGGAAAGTGGTCCACAAAAGTCTACCAATGTATATTCCTCACTTTAACCAATTTTTGCTTCCTCTACCATGTGGCGGAAGGATCTGCTGAACACATTCTTTACATCAAATAGTGAACTAATCTCTATCTACAAATTGCTAGACCAAACTACTGGTGTTGGCAATACCACTTCACTTTCTATTACTAGTATTTCATCTTTACAATTTGGCATACGAGACGCTACAGGTGTGTAGAATTCCACGATTCTGTCAAGAGGTTGGCAGCATCGCTTTGGTAAAGATCAGTGGCTTGCTCGCCTTATTTTTTTATTATTTCTTTTACTTTTTTGGTAAAAACCTGTCCTTGGTTAATCTTTCATTTTGCACCATTACCACTGTTGGTACTGGTACATACTCTCAATCTCTGTTTTTTTTTTTTTTTTTTGTAATTTTTCCTTGTGCCTTTTCGACCATTCAAACTGTTTTCAATTAAATTCCACTTGGTTCTCAGGAAAAATGAGAAACAGAAATGCCAACTATTTTTGCATACAACAGAAAATTCTGAATCACTTGCCCAGTGCTAGAACAAAGAAAATTTGACCTACTATAGTACATCACTTTCTGTCTATTTTAAAGAGAACCAGCTGTTTTTATAAGTTACAGCAAAACATTAACATTATGCAAAACATAAATATGTCCTAGAGAACTTGGAACCACCCATAAATATCCTAAGCTACTCTAAATAGAACATAAGCTGTTTCTGATAACAGTTTGAGCTCATGAAAACAGCTTTTGTAATTATAAAAAGCAACGAACTCATACTAAATTAATGATCATACCATGTAGGTCATACCTACACGAATAATATTCATGTGTGGCACCCTCAAGTTTGCTGTACCTGCCCGACAATTTCTCCTCAAAAATCCATAGAAGTAATTTACCATCAATTTCTTGGCAAAAAAGGATTCCTTTTTTGCCCTAACCTCACCATGGGCGAGTAAATATGTGAAACCTGAAGCAGTTGCTTCTTGCAAGGCAGACAGTTCATACTCCAAACCTGGTTCCTCTTCGGGAAAAGCACTTGCTGGTAAGTCCTCAATACCACCTGTCGTATGACCAAACAGTAATGGCACATGCAACTCATTAGTCGTTTCAACAGATTGAGAATCACTAAACCTAACTGAGGTTTCATCTGGCTCTGTTACTACATCAGGTTCTATGGTACTAGTCTCCAGTGCGATTTCCTGTGATTCTCTTCGCAAAAATTTCTCTAAGCTTTCGACCAATAGTTGCTCAAACACACGGTGATCTTCTTTTCTAATGTCTTTGTAACCATACCGAGCCACGCACCGAAACATGTGGTAATCCTTGTGGCAAACTCTTCTGAATAAGAATCTCTCTTCCAATGGTACAACCGGTACTGGCACATACTTTATGCAAACAAAAACTATAGTAGAATGTATTGCGGGGAGTGTCACAAGCAATTGGCTGAAAATGGAAGGGATACCCTGTACCAGCTCATTGTATACAAGACCTATACCAGGTACGCGTACTGTACCGAGTGTAGACCCAAGATCAGCAAGAAGGTCCATAGATATCCTTTCACGCATCTCAGATTGGTACTTGAGTACACTGCCATAGTTCCAAATGTACATGATGGAGAGGAAGAATGATGAGAATGCAAGTGGCAACCAACCACCTTCACTAATTTTTGTCAAAACTGAGGTCAGGTACACGAATTCGATCATCCCAAATACAGCTGGAAATAGCAATATAAAAATTAGGTTGCTTTGCCAGATAAGAAGCATGACGAGTGTCACAAGCATAGTGCTAACCATCATAACCCCTACTTCAGCTATACCTGAGAGGAGGAAAGAGGAATGAGTTACACTATTATGCATATACTCAATATGGAGTTATGCAGTGTATGAGCACTTGTGTACTACATAGCTTTTCCTTTTCTCCCAACTTGCTTGCTTTTTGTTAACTAACAACTGAAGGTGAATAACGAGTTCAACAGATAAGGATTCGAGCATAATTATGGAATTAAAGTTTTGCTCTGATGCATAATCAAATTGACTTTAGTCTCAATGGCAAAATCCATAATGAACTTAGACTTGATTTTCATTTAATGTAACAAAATGGAGAACTAACCATATGCATTGGCAATGTCATTGGTGCTACGGAAAGTGGCAACAATTATAATGCACATGACCATGAGGAAATAGTTGGCCACCGGGATGTAGATCTGCCCCATTGCTCGCTTGGAGGTGTGAATTATCTTCACACGTGGGAAGCAGCCGAGTGCCATTGACTGCTTTATGCATGAAAATGTGGCCGATATCATCGCCTGACTTGCGATCATGGCAGCTAGTGTAGCGATCACAAAAACCGGCCAGAATAACGCACCTTTGTTTGCAACCAATTTAGTGAAGAGTTAACAACTACGCTAACACTTGAGAACTTTTATTTGACAAAAATAAATAGCATTGATGAAATTTCCTTTTAGTTCTCAAAACATGAGCATTGCAAGCAAGTCCTCAGACAAACTTTACCCTCACTTGTTCTAATATAAAAGGTTTGGGGGATGCCACCATCAGGTTTATTTAACACGAAAGAGTTGGTTGCACATAGAGTGATAAAAGGACTCATTTGTACTCCACTCCAGGGAATTTAAAAGAAAACAGCCAATATATATTACCATACAATGGATTGTATTTTATTCAGAAGCTATTTTTTAGTTTGACTACTTACTGGGTACTGAGTCGTAAAAAATCCTATCGGCTGAAAGAGGGTTTTTCATCAAATATGCAGCTTGACCCATATATGCCAACAAAAGGCAAGGAAAAACAACAAATGTGAAAGCGATCTGCATGTAAATAAGAGGCTTAGCACGATTAGTTCTACATCATAAATTCAGCAGAAAATATTGCATTTCAAAGATTAGTTGTGAGGAAGCTTAGAGTTCGACCTGGATTGATTTGACAGAGAAATGACCCAGGTCTGCAAACATTGCTTCAGCCCCTAGATCAAGAGAACAAAACAGATGAGAAATGTGAAAATATACAAGATGACATCATTTGAATCTGTCCAAAACAAGGAAAACGGAAGGAAAAAACCGCAAGTATGCTAATTATGGTATTAAATGACTTCATTGTCATGTTTGGTTTTGGGGGCAACATCTGCAATGTACAGAAACCATCTTGGGAACCCTACCAGAATATATCAGCTGGCTACTGATAGTGTATTAAAGAAGTAACAAAACCTGTAATGCACAACACACAACCACCAAGAGCCGACCAAGCCTTTACTCCATTTCTGCTGAAAAAGAAATAGATATATGCCGGATTGAATGCTCTCAGAACAGACACATCATACTTTACAATGTTGTAAATGCCGACAGATGCCAAATTAAAAAACCAGAGAGCCAGAACAGGGGCAAACAAGAAGCCAACTTTGCCTGTGCCAAATCTTTGTATGCTGAACAGCAACAAAAGCACCACTATTGAAACTATCACCACGGCATCTGCCAGAATAAAAATGATAGTTAGTTGATGATGCAACAGTTACTAGTTGATAAAATGCACATCCTTATTATTTCTGTCCCATTGGGTACACATCACAGCATTCAAGAGCAGATACATGTACAAGGAGTGGGGATGGCCCCCATTCTTTTTTAAAAATCCATTCTGTTATATGTAATTTTACTGCATTCTTTAAGCAAAATGTTATGGGTACTTCAAGTTGACCCCCAGCTTTTTCCAAAAATATCCTGTGATGACATCCGTACTCTTTTCAAGAAAAAGATTTAATTCTTGTGCTGTGTGCAACTTAAGTATACCCATAGATATTTTCATTTAACAAGTTTCCAAGTCCCAACTGTCTACTTCTTTCTTCCAAATTTTCAGCAAGAGTGAAAAAAAAAATAACAAGTTAAAGATATCAAAAATACAGTTGTAGAAAATCATCATTTCATCAGGTATGCTTCTAATTTATTTATGTTACTTCCGTATTTGTAAATTGTTCTAAGGAATTTTTAAATTATCCACTTACCTTTTTTTCCATATTTGAAAAACAATAGACACCAGCCCCAAATAACAAAGTTCTCCATGCTTGTTGATGAATTGTTATTTTTATTGATAATTGTAAATTTTTCGTCAACATATCTGAACAATGACAATTCTGCTGGTTTTCAGGAGCAGTTCAAATACTTATTTTAATACCAATATTTTAATAATTCTGTGGAATAAGATGATCCTTTGGAAAATATCGATTCAAATAGCAGCGTGTCTTATTAAAAGCAGTCTCTTATTAGCACTTGAATCGTTACAAGTTCATCATACCAGAAAGAAAATCAAAACAAAAAAATTAACATGTTTGAATCAACAAAGTTTCATCCATTTTTATTAGCACTTGAACAAAATATTACATTTTTTAAGTATGTATATATTTTTGAAGAGTCACTGGCATTATTTAGCGTTGTTTTAAAAAATGAGACCTCGAAGAATACAATTGAGAGAACTGAATACAAAATTTTAAATATGATGTATCAACTGAAACCTTTGAGAGATGGTCACATGTTACAGGTTGGTCTGGGTTCAGTTGGCAAAGAATTACCAGTGACTGATGAAAGATGCAGAATCAGATTATTTTTGGCAGTTTAGGACCACAACATGAGTTGTGCTTGATTACATGATTATAAAAATAGTTACAATAAAACAACAATAGCTCATGTCAGGCCAAAAAACAACACAAAAGAACAGCTGTCCTTGTATTAGTAGGTCTAATGGTGAAACAAGGTAAATTTCAAACCTGTGTTAAATCCTGGGAGTTCACCCTGAAGACCACTCACTGCAGACATAACTGCAGACAAAACATGCACAAAAGAAGGCAATTAAACAAGGAGACAGAATAATTAATTGTAATAAATTAATCAGTCAAATAAAGCACAGACAATGAGGTCTAGAAACAGGAAAAGACAGAAAAATACCTGACATGGATGGGGTGAGAATGCCATCTCCAATAACCATGGAAGTACCCGTCAGCACCAAAAGCAAGAGAAGATTCTTGAAAACTTTGTTCTTCTCTAAACAATCCTTAACATAAAGTGCTCTCTCCAGCTCAGGGGTTGGCAATTTCAACTGAAAACTGGAGATGTCCTTGTCAGCACGCTGCTGATTTGGCAGTAGGCTAACCTCTGCATAACGGCATATCAAGGAGTACAATGCAAATGTACCACCTGAATTCATAAATGTACATATGATGCAATTAATTTTACAGAACTAACAAAATGGGTTATTGAACAAGTATAACGCATACCTTCACCATTGTCATTTGCCTTGAGAACTATAAACACATACTTTGCAAAGGGAATTATGGCTATCGTGTACATAACCAATGAAAGAGCACCAAGTATTTCAACCTCAGATTTTATTGGGACTTTGCTGAATACATCACTAAATACATAGAGAGGACTTGTTCCCATATCTCCATAGACAACGCCTAGGGTTTGGAAAGCCATTGCAAGCGTGGCCCAGATCGGCAAATCCTGTTGTACTTGGAGGTTAGAAACATTGTCATGTTTAATTAAATTTTGCATAGAGAAATGGGATAAGGTTAAAACCCAGATTGTCACCTAGAATTTAATAATTCCAAACAAATCACTCTTTTTAATTTCTTATTCTGTCAAAGAAGAATGTTTGTCCATAAATTGTCTTTTCAGTTATAACATTTCATTGCTCCACATACCCTGTATTATAGTATTCATCCAGCAATACTACTACATCTTGATCTCTGCATAGACACACCCAAAAAATATTACAGAGTGCTTTACAAAATATTCCACAACTATGTATCCATTGGTGATTTGCAAAAAGAACCCCTGGGTATTACACAAGAGAAACATCACATGTTTTGCAATTCAGATAAACAAAAAGAAAATGAAGAATGTTCTAAATACTTCTATTTCCATTTTCCAAATAACCACTATACAACTACCTTGCAGAGGAGCTCCAGTAATTTGCCACTGACAATTCTATTCAAAAATGCATTTTGGTATCTGGCATTATTATAACACAGTTAAAGCGGAATATAAATGGTTTGTTTATTCACTGAAATACTAAATTATGTTTGGCCCTTTATTTTAACAGAATAGTCACCTCCAGCAGTAAAGTTTGGTTCAAACTTCAAAATATGAATGTTGCATTATTCAGAGAACGTTAGAAAGCCCTCAATTAAAAGGACTCGCATTCTCTGCGGAGATTTTCCCTGCTGCGCTGAGGTTCTTTTAATCTGGACTGTTCGTTTTGATCGGACGGTCCAGATTTAATCTCCAGCCGGTGAGTGCGCGATTTGATGGAGGGCAGTATTAATTTTGCTTTGAGATTCGTGCTATGATCTTATTTGATCCGTCCGATCAAAACGAACGGTCCAGATTAAAAGAACCGCACAGCTCCGCAGGTAAAAACTCCGCAGAGGATGCCATTTCTCAATTAAAATACGACCTTCCGTGGACGCTGTGATCTTCATTTTGCAACAATTTAAAATGTACAAAAGAACATCTTTCACTTCAGTAAGTAATCGAACAATCAAAGCCAGAACGATTAAAAAAACTCAAATTTCTAACTGTTGCAATAAAAAAGTACGGCATAGGCGTGTTACCTTGTGGCCATGGTTGTGGGCCCCAGGCACAGCCATGGCTTCTACATCAAGCGAATCGACCCGATTTGGCTTTTTCCCCAGCCGTCTCCTGATCGAACCGCCACCCGAAAAGGTCCGTGTAGGTTCTTCGAGGTCGTTGAACCAAGGAGGCGACTCAGCCGAGTCGACCTCGCTCCCGTCGACCCAACGCGACTCGGACCGGATCAGCCTCACGGTGCTCGTACCTCCGCTGCTCGCCACCTCCTCAATCCCATCTTCTTCTTCCTCCATTGTAGTTGATCACTTCTCTAACGTGACTCCTTTTTTTACGTTTATTGCATCTGACTTAGAGCTGTTTTTGTATCGGATTTATATTGGTTTGGCTTTTTCTTCGCGGGAGTGTCGGATTGTTGGAACACTGCTGACTGATTGGGCTATTTTGCACAGAGTCACGACTTGCTTTTTTTCTCTCCCGAGAAATAGATTGTCTGTAATTTACTCTGTTACTAATTTCCATATAACTTCATTATTGGTGGGACCGACAGGTCCGATAAATCATCAATTGAAAATAGCAAGCATTTAATTACCCGCTACAAAGATGTCTGTACTTATTTCTTATATAAGAGATCCGAGTTTTGTCTTCCCAGAATCATGCTGGGTGAACCTGGCTTTTGTACGATGCATTGCCGATTTCACTCGTGGATTGGGTTTTGTGGCACCGGATTGAATTTCAACCAAAGTCAAAGTTAAACGTCGGTTTGCATTAAGTTCGTGCAAACATATTTAAAACTTACAAAATTTAAAAAGCTATTTGAATCTAAATGTTTGTACAAATTTCGATACAGATTGGACCGTCTAAATCTAACTTTGGATGAGATTTTGTCAAAATCTTTTGGCCAAAACCCCCACCTTTCACGCAAGGGGTGCTGTATTTGGGTTGCGTATCTTCTGAGATATCTCAATTTTTGCTTGACCGACGTGTCCGGTGCCTATTCGGGAAACCGTAGGGGGCCAGTATTATTTGAGCTTTGATTCGCGCAGAATGTATTTGAACGTTGAGATATTCCAAAAAGTCACGCAAAGTTGGAGACATCTCAGAGGATGCGAATTCTTGGATTTGGGCGGTGGCCGGTGGATATCATTATAAAATTAAGGAAAAAACGGATATGTACCCATCAAATCCCCTCTATTTGAATATTTATTCGTTGAAATTTCAAATTTAAATATTTTTTTAATTTTTAATAATTAGAAAATGCACCCATAATATGTCTTATCCTAATTAAATTGGTTTCTAAAAACTCATTAAAAATTAATAGAATAATTATACCTCACTATGATTTTCTCTTCAATCGTTCAATTCATGCTATCGCTCCATCTTTTCTTTTCTGAAAATATCTTATTTATTTTTTTCAATAATAGCCTCTTGGTCTCTTCTAATCTTACTTTCTTTTTGTTCTTTTTTTTTGCTTTGGGAAAAAATGTAGGCGTCTAAGATCAAGTTTAGTTCTATCTAGTATATTACATGACATGAGAAAATTGAGGTAGTCAAAGTTTCAATTTATTGGTAATCACAACAGTTAAAATTTGATGAATTTCTATAAAATTTATCTAGTTTGAGAGAACTCGGACAATATTTGTCAGTCTATGCTCAATGGTGGCTAAATTTAGACCACTAAAACGACCAACTCTTGTATTTCGTAAAGAACATACATTGTCAATAATCATGGTTAATGATAGTTTTGAGTATATTATTGATAATGCAACGTCTGTATGTGTAATACGGAGAAAGATGCACATGACTTGCACCATATTGTATTAATATATTGTTGGTTATGTGATAGAATATAGAGTAGAACTAGGGTGCTCCTAGGAGTACCAAGTCTCTTTGTACTCTTAACTCTAAAATCTATCGGATTAACTTCGAAAGACGAATTCAAACCGTTGAAATTCTTCTACCTTACGAGTGATGCGTCTACATGTGAAAATTTTAAAGTTTCAAATTAATTTAGTATAAAGTCAAGTGGTCAAAATTAGAAGGTTTCTAAATTAATTTAGTATAAAGTCTTTTGGCCACTTGACTTTATACTAAATTAATCCGAAACTTTAAAATTTTCACATATAGACGCATCACTCGTAAGGTAGAATGATTTCAACAATTTAGATTCATCATTCGAAGTTAATCTGATAAGATTTAGAGTTAGAGTGCAAAAGAATTTGGTACTCCTAAGAACACCCTAGTTCTACTCTAGAATATATGCAATATCACTTTTATTCGAAAATTAATTTGAAAAGGCAATCAATATGAAATTTAATGCCATGTTACTGATCAGATTGCGACACATTCCGTGTTGCATTTCCCACAAGGCCACAATATGTGTTCGTTGCTCATAATATTTTCTTACAGTTTTTAATGTAAACCTAGTTTGTTACATACATGCGGATAACTAGCAAATATACGAAAAGAATCAGAGGAATATCATGTCAACGAAACATCAAATAAGTTGAAGGACATTGTTGTCTTTTTATATAAAATAAGTTTTATCAGGATTGAATATGATATGGACAAATATTCAAATTATTAAGATTTACTTTTTTTTATAAAATGGGTACCCCGCCTATTCATATTGAAATCAAAAGGTTGAATGGACAAGATATCAAATCATAGACAGCCACTGTCTAGTTTAAAAAAAAGAAGAAAAAAGAACAAGATATCAAATCTTTGATATCAAGTCTTAATGTTTACATCTATCTAGTAAAAGAGCAAATTATTAGATTAAAAATGGATAAATATGTAAATATCAAGTTTGGATATCAACTTATCAAGTCTTACTGTTTACATCCATCTAGTAAAAAAGCAAATTATTAGATTAAAAATGGATAAATATGTAAATATCAAGTTTGGATGGACCAATGTCCAAATAGTTAACATTTGATGGGTATATTTAATTTTGCTTAAAATTTAGCCGCCACGTGAAGGGCGTGCTATCATCATAGGTACTAGCTTTAAGTAATAAAAATCCAGGATATGTTTGCTCAATTTTTACAATTAAAATAATGAGTAATGATTTTGTTTCCTTATATTAGTCCCTTAAATGTCCCCCTGTGATAACTATCTCTCTTATCCACTAATCATTGTTAATAACTAATTTGTAATGGTCCCATCTCTCTTATCCACTAACAGTTAATAACTAATTTGTAGTGGTCTCAAAAAATGTGTGGTTTGAAATTTGTGTAGGGCAATATTATTTGTGCTGAAATTTGTGCGAAATTATCCACTAATTCTAAAATATTCCTTATCCGGTATCGGAGAGGATATGAATTATTGGTTTTGCGAAGTCAATCTTTGCAAAGCATTGACTTTGCTTTGGTTATGTGCACAACTCACTTTTATCTGTCAGAGAGCGAGAGAGAGAGAGAGAGAAATATAGAAAATGTGTGGTGTGGACGGTGGAGAACGACGTCAAACCAATTCATCTTGATTTAGTAATGAAAAATCAAATTAGGGCATGATACTAATTATCTTTCCTATAAACATTTTATGAATTGTTTCTGCAATTCATGGTTTAGCGTAATTAGTTATATTTCCGAAAAGATTTTTTGGTAATGCAAGGGCTCTGTTGAAAACTAGTTTCTTATCATTTTAATTTGTTATATATGAAGGTTGAGGTCAATTAGGTTATGCCATTGATTAGAGTCAAGGTCCTATCACTCTCCAACCTCTCTATCTTCCAGTTTGGGGCAATGTGGGAAAAAGAGAGAGGTGAAGGGTTCTAATGTAGGAGTATGAATACTTTCCTCAGTATATATCAATACGTTCAAACATAAAACAAATTAATTAATTAAAGTTACTTTACAATATAACAATTCACATTTCAATGCGTAAGTATGAATACTTGATTTTAATATTTTTATTAAAAATATTTGATATCTTAGTTATGAATACTTGATATATTATATATTAATACTTGCGTGCATAGGCATTCGTACTTATGCACATTTTTTTTAGAAATATGTTTGATATTTTAGGTATGGATACTTGTATTACGAGATGTAAATATTTGCTCGACGTGGTAAATACTTGCTCGACGAGGTGTAAATCATTTAGAAATTTCTCAAGAATATTTTACAACATAAAAATTCACACTTCAATGCATAAGTATGAATATTTTGTAGTTTGAATATGTTATATGTTGAATATTTGCTGATATGTATATGTATACATGTAATGTTATAGTATGAAGACTTTGTAGTTTGTATATTTATTAATAATGATACTTTCAAAGTTATAGAAAGAATACTTTCTAAATTTTAGTATGAATACTTGCACGCCGGAGTATGAGTACTTGAACGACAAAGAACCCGAAAGTACTTCATCATAGATCTCATTTGAAATATAAAATTACGTAGAAAACGTTCGTGGTTTTAGATTTGCAAAATTCCTTACAGATCGTCATAAATATTGATGAGATTAAATGGAAAAAAAAACCCACTTCTAAAAATGTGTAAAATACGGGCGTGTGACTAGAGATACAAGAAATTTGATGTCCAGTTTTTTATTTAAATACTTGATATCTTAGGTATGAATACTTGATATATTATATAGGAATACTTGCACGCATAGGTATTCATACATGCGCGCACCAGTTGTAATTTTTTTCAAATTTAAGTGATCCCCCAAGTAGTTATTGTTTTCCCCAGTTAGTTAGTGGTCATTATCGTACTTTGTGAATAAGTTAGTCAGGGGAACATTTAGGGGATAGAATGGAGGGGACTATTAGCCGTTCCCTAAAATAATAGAGTTGTGCCAGAGTAAACGATGTTCTTATCGCCAATTCGTAGAATCACAGTTGTTATGATGTTATATCTTTCCAGCGCGAATTACAGCTAAGGCTGGGGCTATAGATTAAATATTAATTTGCGTTAAGGAGAGACTGTTCTTAAAGAAAGGGGAGATAATTACGATAGCTAAAACAAACTAAAGAAAAGAGATAGGTGTCTTAAGAAAGGAGCATGAGATTAAGATCTAAGCAAAAGGAGGCTAAATGAGGCTGTTTTAATCTGCGCTAAGAAATCGGTGTTCGGCAGAATTAAACAGTTAAGGAAGCTAAAAGAGACTCCTTATAAGGAGGCCCTTCCTAAATAGCACCATCTAAAAATTCTAAATTATTAACTACGATATATTAAGCTCAGCAGCTAATAATTAAAATGTAATTATAAAAAAAAACAGATGTATATTTTGAAACTATAACTTATAGTATGTAATTTAATTATGTACATGAATGACATATCAGATGGACATTTTAAAATCAAACACATGTTTGTACTATTCTCTGCATAAAAAGATTATAATAGTCAATTCGACAAAATACCTTATTTAATTAATAATTCATATTTACAAAATTCTTAACACAAATGCATAATTGTTCAAAAAATATTATTTAATCAATATCGTAGCGATTTGTTACTTAATAGTAGTCCGTCCATCTGTCAATCGAATTTTCTTTCAGACATCCGGATAAATCTGAATCAAATAAATGACATCCGAACTCATAAATCTAAAAAAATAACACTATCGCACAAGAGTTTGGCACACCAACCAATCCAGATTCGCACAAGGGTTTGGCGCACCACTTGGTGCGCGAATTGACGTGGTACACCAGGTTCGCACAACTCTTTGGTGCACCAAGCTGGTTCGCACAATCCTTTCGCGCACCAATATTAATTTCAAATTTGAGTTACATATCTCAGGCTAGGGGTGTTCATCGGTTCGGTTCGGTTCAGACCGAACTGAACTAGGCAAACCAAAGTTTTAATTCGGTTTCAAAAATAGAACCGAATCGAAGTTTTATTTCGGTTTGTTCTGTTCAAACCGAAATATATCAATTTTTAATTTAAAGCAATTATTTTGTAATAAAACGAAGTATTTAAAGCAATTGATTAAGAAATAAACCGGAATATTAAGAAATAAATCGGGGCGGTTCGAACCAAATTCATAATATATAAAAGTTCGGTCAGTTCGGTTATTTTGGTTTTAAAAATTTCAAACCGAACCGAACTGAAGTTATAATTCGGTTTTAAAAAGCAAACCGAACCGAACTATTAAACCAAAAAAACCGAACCGTTTAAACCGATCTAATTCGGTTTGGTCCAAAACCATTAATTTGTGCAAGTATGTCAATTTCCGTGTGCAACTATTGGTCAGGCGCACTCTTTGACTTTACACATTCCAATGAAAATATATATGGTCACAATTCAGCACCATTCGATTGCATCAAGATACATGCTAAGTACAATAAAATTCGTGCAACTATGTCAATTTCTGTGCGCACCTATTGGTCAACTGCACTCTTTGACTTTACGCATTCCAATGAACATATATGCTCACAATTCAGGACCATTCGATTGCATCAAGATCCGTTCTAAGTATAATAAAATCCGTGCAACTATGTCAATTTCCGTGCGCACCTATTGGTGCGCCAAATGGTTGTGCGAACCAGCTTGGTGCGCCAAAGGGTGGTGCGAACTTGATGTACCACGTCAATTCGCGCACCAAGCGGTGCGCCAAACTCTTGTGCGAGCCTGAATTGGTTGGTGCGCCAAATTCTTGTGCGAGAGTGTCATTTTTTTAGATTTATGGATCTGGA